>PVIW01002194.1:0-234394 GCA_004026585.1 Noctilio leporinus
CAGTTCCATTTTTAGTTTTTTAAGGAAACCCCATACTGTTTTCCACAGTGGCTGCACCAGCCTGCATTCCCACCAACAGTGTATGAGGGTTCCCTTTGCCCCGCATCCTCGCCAACACTTGTTGTTTGTTGATTTGCTGATGATTGCTATAGAATGATATTCTTAAGGTCCATCCATGTTACAAATGTCAGTATTTCATCCTTTCTTATGGCTGAGTAGTATTCCCTAGTGCATATGTACCACATCTTCTTTATCCAGTCATCTATCAAGAATACTTTGGTTGTTTCAATGTCTTGGTCACCAAGGATAATGATGCAATGAACATAGCAGTGCATATATGCTTACAAATAAATACTTTTCAAAAATTTTGGGTAGATACCCTCAAGATGGGTTGCTGGGACATATGATAATTCTCTTCTTAATTTTTGAGGAACCGCCATACTGTTTTCCATGGTGCCTGTTCCAGTTTACATTCCCACCAGGGTTTCTTTTACTTTACAACCCTTCCAATACTTGTGATTACTTGTCTTGTGGATAATGGACACTTTAACACATATAAGGTGGTGTATGATTGCAGTTTTGATTTACATTTTACTAATAGCTAGTGAAGTTGAGCATCTTTTCATATATCTGTTGACCATTTGTATATCTTCTTGGAATAAGTGTCTGTTTAGGTCCTCTGCCCATTTTTAAATTGGATTGTTTGTTTGATATTGAGTTGTATGAGTTCCTTGTATATTTTGGAAATTAACCCCTTGTCAGAGCTGCTGTTTGCAAATATCTTCTTCCATTGGGTTGTTTGCCTTTTTGTTTTGTTGGCAGTTTCTGTTGTTGTGCAGAAGTTTTTTAGTTTGATGTAGTTCCATTCATTTATTTTTGCCTTTACTTCCTTTGCCTTTGAAGTCAAATTTATAAAATCTTCTCTAAGACCAAGGTCCATAAGTTTAGTACCTATGTTTTCTTTTATGTGTTATATATTATTGTTTCAGGTCTTATATTCAGGCCTTTGATCCATTTTGAGTTTATTTTTGTCTATGGGTATAAATAATAATGTTTCATTTTTTCTATGTGGCTTTCCAATTTTCCCAGCACCATTTATTGAAGAAATATTCTTTTCCCCATTGTATATTTTTGGATTTTTTATCAAAAACTATTTGCCTATATATATGTGGGTTTATTTCTAAGCTCTCACTTCCATTCCATTGGTCTCTGTGTCTGTTTTTTCTGCAAGAACATACTGTTTTGATTATTGTTTAAATAGGATTATTTTCGAGTGCTAGAGATTGTTGATGAAAAAATGAGTAACAATGAGAGTCTGGATGATATCTTATTTCAAAGAGGAATTACTATTGCTTTTGGAGCAATATCAGATTACCTCAATCTAATCAATGTCTCTTTGGGATGTGGTCCAGTTTAGTTTCTGTGTTTGTGGATTATAGCTTTTTGGAGAAGCAATGCTATGTGACTTCCAAGGTAAGGTCATAAAAGGTAATAAAGCTCTGCTTTGTTAGCTAAAGCTCTGATCTGCATTTTAAGAAGATCAACTATCTGAATCTGCCCTGCAACAAGGAAGACTAGTCACATATTGAAGTCACATGCAAGCACTCTAGTCACATAATTTGCAGTTGAGCTTAGTGCTTGAGTCATCTCCATATATGCACTAGATACATGAAGAGATAAGTTTCCAGATGATTTTTGCCTCCAGCCATTTACAGCCACAGTAAAAACTTTTTAGGCAAGGCCACAGGTATTGCATATAAGAAATAAATATTCACTGCTATGCTATGGCTGAATTCCTGACCTATAAAATCTTTCAGCATGATCAAATGGTTCATAACAATGGTACTGGAGCACACCTAGTCCCAGTAAAGGCAACCACAAACAACAAATTGTGTGGTAGCTCCAGACAGATAGCCCAAGGCTGGTTATAGGCAGTGTCTGACATCAACTGTACTGGAACCCCACCCTAGTGGATACAGAACAAACACAGCCAGTGGTGGACTTCAGACTGTACCAGAGAATGACTGACTAACCACACAAGTGGCACACTTAAAGGAAGAGCCCATCAAGAACCCAACCTTGCAAGAAAAGAAACTACCTCAGGTGCAGCCTCTACATAGTGGCTATATACCGTGATTGAGGCCTGTCCTTACAGTCAGACAGTCTGAATGTTAACTTCACCCGTAAATGAGCCAACAGCATTCAAGACTCAACTACACAGGAGGGCACATATAATCCACACAGGAGACATTCACGGAGCACCCAGCTCAAGTGATCAGGAAGACTGCACCAATAAGCAGCACAGAACACCTACAACATTAAGCCATCATAACAAGTTTAGGAGTCACAGTGATCTACCTAATTAATATACACAGTGATAAAGATAAGAAGGCAGACAAAATGGGAACACAAATAAACATGCCCGAAATGAGAGAATAAGTGATATTCCCAGAATAAAATTAAAGTGAAATGGACAAAACCAATATACCAGATGCAGAGTTCAAAACAATGGTTATAAGAATGGTCAGCCCTGGCTGGTGGCTCAGTGAGTAGGGTTCTGGCCTGTAAGCCCAAAGGTCACTGGTTTAATTCCCAGTCAGGGCATGTAACCAGGTTGCAAGCCAGATCTCCAGCCAGGTCCATAGCTGGAGGCAGGTGAAGGGCAACCATATATGGATGTTTCTCTCCCTCTCTGCCTCTCTCCCTACCCCTCTCTCTAGAAAAAAAAAAAAAAAAAAAAAGGTCAAAGGGTCAAAGGCCTTAGGGGAAGAATGGATAATCAAGGTGAGAACTTAAAGAGATAGTAACCATGAAAAAGGACATACAACCATAAAAAAGAACTAGTCAGAGATGAAGAACACAATATCTGAGATGAAGAATAGGCTAGAAGGATTCAACAGCAAGTTAGATGACACAGAGGCCCAAATCAGCAAATTAGAGGATAATATAACTGACTATTAAGTGTCAAAGGGGATGGTGGTTGGGGGGATGTGTATAAAAGGTGAAGAGATTAAGCAAATGCAAACACACACACACATATGCACACATGCACATGTGCACACACATACAGAAAATAGTATGGTCATTACCAGAGGGAAAGTGGTGTGTGGGTGGTAGAAAAAGATAAATATGGGATAAATGGGGATGGAAAGAGTTTACTTGGGGCAGTGGGTATATGATGCAGTTCATAGATGATGTCTTATAGAATTATATACTTGAAAGCTCTATGGTTTTATTAAACAATATCACCTTAATAAAATCATTAGAAAAGAGAAAAAGTTTGGATGGACATGCATAGATTAAGAAGAAAGATACCAGAAACAAACACCTATGCATGTTTGATCACTTGATCCTTGACAAAAAGTGGCATTGCAAACCAGTGGAAAAGGAATGCTTTTCCTTTTCCAAAATTTCTGGAAAGATATTCCACAAAATAAAACATGCAAAAGACAATAAAATGTGAAAAGGTGCACAACTCTCTAGTGCTTAGGGAAATGCAAACTAAAACCACAGTAAGATAACCATTCCCCACCAAATAGAAGGAATAAAAGAAACACAGGGTCCAGAATGAGGGCCCTGTGCTAATCTATATGATGCTAATCAAACCTTCTATTAGGAGCATGAAATTCAGTTCTGGAGACCACCCTTTCAAATAAAGAGAAGCTGACAAACTGGAACATATTGAGAGATCTGTAGGCATCAGAGCATACAAAGAATGGTTAGAGTGATAGGAAATACTAACTTAGAGGAGAGAAGGTTTTATTTATTTATTTTTAAAATATTTTATTTATTATTTTTAGAGTGTGGGGAAAGGAGAGAGGCAGAGAGGGAGAGAGACATCAATGTATGGTTGCCTTTCACCTGCCTCCAGCTGGGGACATGGCTGGAGACCTGGTTTGCAATCTCATTATGTGCCCTGGCTGAGGAATCGGAGAAGGCTTTCATTACAAAGCATTCACAAGAATAGAGATGAGTTTATAACTCTGAATTATTAGTATGAAAGAAGCATAAAAGGAAACAGTTCTCAGCTCAACCTCAGAAAAATATTTCTCAAGTTTTGCGGTGACCAAAAATGGAATAGGGATGTCTCAAGAATTGTGAGCTAACTGTAACTAGAAGAGTTCACAAGCAATGCCTGACTGACAATTAGACGATGTTATTATTGTTAGGGTGTGGATGGAGCTAGGAGCATTACACTAAGCTCTGAGGTTCTTTTCAGATTTATAAATCTATAAAACATGGGGTGTGTTTGTGTGTGAAAAATATCTTAAAACATACCTCCGTTTGGAAGAAATATCTGCACCCTAGCCTCCATTACATTTCTTTCTAGTGATAACTGAGTTGACTCACTACTCTTCTGGAATCCATGATTCCCAATGAAAGAACAACAAACCAGTTGCCCTTACTGAAGGTATGAGAAGCTTTTAGAAATAATTATTGCTGTTGTTGGCATCCTATTGTCCTCTGAGAACTTTTCTTGTTACTGCTGAGGGACAATGGATAAAGTGACATTCTACACATGTGTTAATTGGGATTCTGTACAAAGCTGGTAAGTGTGTCTTTAAGTTTTGCTTTCCCAAGCATGGAACATTACTTTTCCATGTGCAATGGCACCTTCTAGTGGCTGAAACTATGGAAATAACGCCTGGGTGAGCTCAGAACTCAACCCAATACATCAAAGACAACTTTTGGTATCATGTCATGAAGTTGCTTCCTGCTGACGCCCTTCACCATGTAGCAGATAAGTGACACAGCCCTAGAACTCTTAAGTACAACACTGCTGAAACCCAGAGACAAAAATATTAAGTCCTCCAAAGTGCAATATTTTTCTGTATCTAAATATTTTGTGTTAGTGTTGTTTGTTAATAGAAGAAAAATGTGATATTCCTAGTTTCCCACTTGTGAGAGCAGCCATAAAGGTATAGGCCATATCATCGAGTAGCATTGTTGATAATTCAATCTAACAATCAAATCTCTTTGAGTACAATCAAGAACCCAGGTACTCTTATTTTGGAAAAAACCCTCTACAGTGTGTCAACAAATAAAAATTCAAATATACCTAACTTATTTATATTTTTATTTATTGAATTTGAGAGGGGGAGATAGAGAGGGGAGAGACAGAAAGAGAGATCAATTTGTTGTTCCACTTATTTATGCATTCATTGGTTGATACCTGTACGTGCCCTGACTACAGACTGAACCCACAATTTTGGTGTAAAAGGCTGATGCTCTAATCAACTGAGCTTTCTGGCCAAGGTCCCTACCTTCTTATTTAAATAGACCTGAAAAAAAGCTCAATGTCACCAATCATCAGAGAAATGCAAATTATCACCTCACACTTGTCAGAATGGCCACCATCAATAAGTAAACAAACAACAAGTGCTGGAGAGGATGCGGAGAAAGGGGAACCCTAGTGCACTGTTGGTGGGAAAGCAGAGCTTTATAAACAGACTAAACAACAGTATGGAGTTACCTCAAAATTTAAAGATGAAATTGCCATTTGACCCAGTGATTCCCCTTCTGGAAATTGATCAGAAGAAACCTGATACACTAATTCAAAACAATATATGCACCCTTGTGTTGATTGCAGTGCTATGTACAATAGCCAAGATTAAGAAGGAACAAAAGTGCCCACCAGCAGATGGGTGGATAAAGAAAGCTGTGGTACATTTACATAATGGAGTACTACTCAGCTGTTCAAAGAGGGAAATCTTACCTTTTGGAAAAGCATGGGTAGGCCTGGAGATTAATATGCTAAGTGACATAAACTAGTCAGAGAAAGACAAATGCCATATAATCTCACTTGTATGTGGAATCAAATTGAAGACCAAAATAGAAACAGAGGCATGGGTACATGGAATAGACTAACCACTGTTAGAAGGGACAGAGTCCTGGATGAAAGAAGGTGAAGGGATTAAGCAAAAAACATTACATGGCACATAGACACAGATAACAGTGTGGTGATGGTCAGAGAGAAGGGGGTTGGGAGCTGGGTGGAGATGGGCAAGGGGGCCATAAATGAGGACAGAAAGAGACGTTGCTTGGGGTGATGGGTGCATGATGCAGGTGTTGTTTTGCTGAGTTGTACACTGGCAACCTGTGTGGCTTTATGAACCAATGTCACCCCCAATAAAATCAATAAAAAGTAAATAAACATAAATGTTAAATTGAAAGTATTACAATTTTATAAATTTGTTTTTAAATTTAAAATCATTTAGCACCAAGAAAATTATTAAATTATGTTTGACAGTGATTTCTTGTCAACCATTATATATACTTGGAAATTTTGTTGATGTGGGAAAACATTCTAAACTCCTAGTTGTTTTCAAATGAAATGAAAATTTTATAACTATTTAACATTTAAACAAGTTGACATGGTACTGTTTTGTAGACATTTCTTAATTGTGTATTTGTAGGCTTCTTTTTAATAGTGTTGGGAAAATAGTGTTTTTACTTTCTCAAAAATGTAAAAATAGAAAAAAATTCTCCCGGCCATGGTAGACTAGATAATCTGGAAGAACCCTTTGGCAAAGGAATTGAAAATGTTAGAAGACACTTTACAAAATTTTTTAAAACTTAATTTTATTGTTGTTGTATTACATTAATCTCATTTCCCCCCTCTACTCTCCCTTTCCCCACCCTCCTTATCCCCCTCCCCACAGTTAATTCCACATGTTGTCCATGTCCATGGGTCATTTATACATGTTCCTTGACTAAATTGTTCCCCTTCTTTGCCTCCTTCTCCCCCTCCCCATCCTCCTCCCCTCTGCACACTGAAAGTCTGTTCCTTGTGTTCATGTTCCTGGTTCTGTTTTGCTTGTTTGTTTGTTTGTTCATTGGTCTCCTGTATTAAGTGAGAACATATGGTATTTAACATTGAAGACCTAGCCAAGAAAGTGAAGAATTACCAGGTTAAGAAAAAGGGATAGATTACAACTGCAAAGGGCTCAGTGATGACTTGAAGCTGCTTTTGCCCTTGCCAGACCTTCTCTTTTGGCATGGGGAATAAAGATAAACCACCTGGAGACGCCTAAGTTTACGTGGGGTGTGAGAGCAAAATGGTTTCCACTTGAAGGGGAAGTGCTGCTCTAAAGAAAAAATTATCAGTTAAGGCAAGGTGGTAGAAATAACACTCAGGGGAAAGACTGAAGATATACGAGTGTTTTCTCATCATAAAACAGAACATCCCCTGGCTGGTAGCACAGTGGATAAAGTGACGGCCTGCGAACCCAAAGGTCACAGGTTCGATCCCCAGCCAGGGCACATAACCAGGTTGCAAGCCAGGTCTCCAGCCAGGTCTGTAGCTGGAGGCAGGTGAAGGGCAACCACACATGGATATCTCTCTCCTCTCTGCCTCTATCCCTTCCCCTCTTTCTAAAAATAATGAAATAAAATCTTAAAAAAACAAAAACAGAACATCCAGTGAATGCAGTGAACAGGTTTGGGGAAGAGGGAAGCATGGATACTGAAATCTGAGGTAGAATTTTTGAATGGAAGATATCTTCTTGTACTTATCCTAGGCCATATACATGACCCATATGATTAAAATCCTGTATGGAACCCTTCTTTGTAAACAGATACCCTCAATTCTGTCTCATTGTATTTGTTCACCTATGCCCATGCCTTATACCCCCATTCTACCACTGTATGCATAGCTCACTAAAACTGCACCATATCATCCTCTAGCTCAACAGTTGGCCCAACAATGCAGGACAGGGAACCAAAATGCATATTTTGGGTAGTGATGTACTCAATTTGACACCATTAGCAGTATGAATAACTGATCCATCAAAAGGAATATGGGGCAGAGAAGCATTTGTAAGAACTTACCTGCCACCTTAGAAAGGTGCTGAATGTTAGGGTCTTACATTAAGACACTCAATGAGGAAGGAGAGAGGGCTAAAATTCTTGTGACTGGAGTAACATTAGCTACTTCTTCAATAAAATTAATAGTCATTCACACTCTATGGCAACACTGGGCCCAAATTACAAACTATAACAGTAAGCTGGAATGCCTATCCAGTTTGCCAGCAATTCCACATCTAAGAATGCATTCTGAAGAAATTACTAGACAGGTGGGCAAAAATTTATTGATAAGTCTATACTTCCATATTAACTACAATATAGAATAATTGGAAATAAGCAATATGTTTCATAATGCAGAATTATTTACATAATTTTTGGTACATCTGTAAAATGGAATCATGTGAAGCCATGAAAAATCATTTTGTAAAATCATATTTCCTGACATGGGATAATTTATTTTATTTTATTTTCAATTATAATTTACATTCAATCATTCTATTATTTTGTATTAGTCTCAGATGTACAGTATAGTGATTAGATCACTTGGCATATTTCCAGTACCCATCTGGCACCATATATAGGTACCACAATATTATTGACTACATTTCCTATGTTGTGCTTTACATCCCCTGGACTTTTCTCTAACTGCTGATCTGTACTTTTCAATCACTTCACCTATTTCACCTAGTCCCTTAACCCCACTTCCCTCTGGCAACCATCAGTCTGTTATCTATAATTTTTTTCCGTATAATTAAAAAAATTTTCTAAGTGAAAGAGAACCATTTACAAAACAGTATGTATCTTATCATAAACTAAAAATATACTTACTCTCTTCCTTCCTGCCACTTCTCTCAAACCCCCATACCCACCCTCATGTATCTATCTCTTACTAGGTCTAGAAGAGCTGACATCCATGTATTAAAAAGAGCTTATCTCCAGATATTGGGGTATGGATGAATTTTTATTTTCATTGTTTGCTAAGTTTTCTGCACACAGCATGAACTTATTTTATAATTTTTGAAATATGTTAGTACTTGGTTAATAAGTAAACAGGTTTCTTATGGCAATAGGTCAAACATTGTTTAAAATCTCTTTGACCCATCCTAGTTTAATCAGGCTTTAACGTTTTCAGTCAAAATACATGAACAAATAGTTTTGCAGACAGTTCTATGAAGGAGTAAAATACTGCAAAAATGAACGTTCTAGAATATACATTCCAGGGATGGTTGAATGTAATAAGGAGCAAGTCTGACATAATCTATTATGTTAATTTCTAGGACAAAAATACTGGTAAGGCATTTTCCCCGAATGCATCCTAAGTGTTCTTGTTAATAAGGATCAACATATTTTGTTTATGTATCAATTTAATGGGGGATATTTTCAGTTAGATGAATACATCTGTATTTAAAAGAAATTAAGTATCAGGGAACAGCTTCCCATTCATCAAAGTTTCAGATAAGGCTCACTGGACTAATTGCTAAACCTGGCATTCATTATCTAGAGATATTAACTTTGTCATACAGATACATAGAATAAATAGAAGAGCTTTTCTCTTTATTTTTTTCATCAATTCCAACAAGACTTTTGGTTCAAATAGAATACATGTTGACCACATAGGGGTGGGAGTATGCTAGTATATGGCAAATTCTGTCAACTTTCCCAAGTCGAAACCTGAAGGAAGATTTCTGTGTCCTGTGTCCTGGGAAGCACAATAACAGTCACCCTGAGGCTGACAATGATGAGGGTGGCTGGATGACTTTACAGGGCCATTTGCGTAGTAATTTAAAATTGGATTAGAAAAGGTAAGAGTTGGACAGATAAAGAGGGCAGAAAAGAATATGAGTATGTGGGAAAAGCTGAATAAAAGGATAGGAAGAGCAAAGGCATGAAAATGAATAAGTACTGTGATTGCAGTGGGGAGTCAACCATGATTATGCAGGGAATTTAGGGGAACAGTGAAGATTATACAATTGTGTACGGCCACATTATGGTGGTAGCTCCTTAGAAACAGAATTTCAGTTTGATTGATAGTCAATGGGAAACTATCTTAAGTATTTCAGCCCTCATTGTCTTTAGTGCCAAACAAAAGTGATATTTTAGGAGGGAAAACAAAAGTTAACAATTATTGAGTACTTTCTCTGTTCCAGGCAGTGGGTTACAATTATGGTTAAAAGAGTAGCCTCTCAAATTGGTTGGAGTTGAGGTCTAATCCTGGCTCTGGAATTTACTCACTATATGACTTTGGAGATAATTACTTATTCCCTGAGTCTCAGTTTCTTCTGTAAAACTGATATAATAATATCAACTTCTTGAGGTTGTTCTATGGATCACAGAAATTGGAGAATGGAGAACTACTAACAAGGAATAGTTAGAAAGCAACACCAATTACTGAATGTAGAAAAAGGTGATAACACCACTGGAATACAGAGGAAATCATGTCAAGGAAAAGTAAATAAATTAAAAAGGTGACTAACTCTGTCCACTCAATTTTCCAGTTCCTTAATTCTGTTTACCTGACAAATTTTAGAAAATTGAATGAGAATCTGAAGTATATGGTTCCTCTCTAGACATTATCAATTGTTTGCTTATTTCCCTAGAGCTACAAATAACCATTTGCTTTCTTTCTGTTCAACATTTCAACATCTACAGCATAAGATGCAAACTGTGCTTTCTTAACCAGTTAAGAAGGAAACAATGCAATAACAGAACAAAAAATCATTTACTTCCTTACACTGAATTTTCAATAATTTTTGTGTTCAATTTCTTCCTCCATTCTTGAGTTTGCCAGTCAGTTTTCCTGCATATTCCCACGGAAGCAGAATTTCTTATCTTAACAAAAAGCAAACTCCAAAAGAAATCAAATTCTGCCATTTCTGGTTTAGGGAAACCTGAAACTTTTAAAAACTTTTTGTGGCATCGCTCAGTCCTTCAGTGCCCAATTCCTGCCACCAGCTAACATTAGAACAATCAGTACATAATAAACAGGATTCTTAAAATGCACAAGGTTTTAAAAGGATGGGCTTTCTTACTAGTGTCTGGATTCAAGGAATATCTGTCTTCCTATTTGCATCCATTTCTGAGCGGGAAGTCACAGGCAGAACTTTTAGTCCCCATGGGACAAGATCCTTCATTCCAACCTAATTTAACTAAACGCTCCGGTTTTCTGTTTCTTTTTTCTATCCCTCTTCTCGGGGAGGGAATAGTAAAGGGGAAAAAAATGTTAACAGGTCTCGCGGTGCTATTCGAGATTCCCTTTTTAAAAAAAAACTAGAAATGATGCAAATAAGCCCGTGCCTTCCGGGGTTTGGGGCTGGGACTGCAGAGCTCCCAGCCCAGTGAAAGCAGCCAAAGGAGGAGGCGGGACTCCAGCGAGTTCCCCTTCCACATTCCCCCACCCTTCTCTTCCAACCTCTGTTCCGTCTCTCGCTCGATTCTAGCCTTTGCTGCAGCTGCTCTCCAGCCATTTGCAGAACCTAAACTACCCAGCCGCTGTTTCCAGGATGGTGATCCGTGTGTATATTGCATCTTCCTCTGGCTCCACGGCGGTAAGGAAGGCGGGGAGCCCATCTTTGTTGTTTTCCTGCACACCAGGTTTCTGCTGCCTCAGAACCGTTAAATTGCAGAAGTTCGTCTGGCAGCTTCTCTTTCGGAAGACACTCCCACCCCACCCCCTTCTCCCCTTTCTTCCTTTTGTTGTATTGACTTCATTTTCCCATGCAGTTTAGCTTTGTTTGCTTTGTGACGTTGGGGCTACGTTTCTTCTTTGAAGAAAAAAGAAAGCTACCGAGTTTTGGTAGATAAAAAATGGTGGTATAGTGTCTTTAAAGTGAGATGTAAAAGTCAGGTAAAAATCACACACTGGCTATTTTCAAGAGTGCGGCATTTATCAGACCTGCTTTAGTTCCTGAGGTGAAGGGCAGGAGTGCACATCTGTAAAGGATGTAAAAACGTGCTCTAACTGATAGCAACTGAATGGAGGCCTACCGACGCATTGTGATTACTTTCAGAAAGTAATACCCCTGTAATCAATAAGTGTTATTTTAGTTGTATGTAAGAGAGTCTCTCAGAACTACACAGAATGGGAGGAAAGGTTGGGAACAACGGTATGAAGTTAGGGGTTAAAAAAATAAGGATAAAGAATCTTTATTCCCCTCCCATATTACACCTTATGTTGACCTTTGCTTTTCTTCCAAAAGGTTTTACTTCTAACTATTCCTAACTACTTCAAACACATTGAGAAAAATGAATGAAAAGGGAACTAAGGAGTGGCTTCTTGGGTAGTGGCAGACTGAAGGTACTGCTTCTTCAAAGTATAGGATGCTCCCCCCCCCCCCATTCACATGCTCTTAATTAATAACATTTTTTTCAGTAGCTATGGGTAGCAGAGGATAAACTCCGCTGAAAGCTGAGTGTATGCATATCCATGATGAAAGTTACCTCCTTTTTCCACAACTCGGGAGAAGGCAACACTGGCAAGCCCCGATGTGTGACATCAGATGCAGGATGCAGGAACCCCTCCCTCTCCTGAGCTTTAGAGCAGCAGCTTTTCCAAGTTTTTGTTTTTGTTTTGCTTACCCCCTAAGAGGGTTTGGAGTACAACTGAATGATGTGTGAAATCACAAGAACCTTGATTGAACCTTGAACTTTGGCTTTAGCCACCTGTGTGAGCTGTTTCCACAGTTTGGAAAGAGAATACGTATCTTTACACTTTTTGAGCAGTGTAGTTTGGAAAAAAAGAAAACTTTAAAAATTCCTTTGAATACCACTTTTTGAGCTTCTTGCCTTATTATTTTCCACATATATTAATTCTGATAGTTCAAAATAATATTTGAGTTGTTTGGAGTGTCAAGTCCAATACGATAATTGTAAAATTTTAAAGACCAGCTTAATACCCTTAGTTAAACCCTTGACTAGATTGAACAGATCAAGAAATTACTTTAATTTTGGGTGAGAGGCATTTTCAATATTGTTGTTTATTCTTTGCTTTCTCACTCTACTACCCCTCCCCCGAAAGCATATTCAAGAAGAAACTTTTTTCAAATTTATGTTCATGTAAGAACAATTGCACCTCCTCTTTTTTAAGCCTTAATTTCTTAAGAGCCTTAAAAATGACTGCTGTCTCCTATTATGTTCATTTTCAGACTCCATTTTGGAAGACTATGCAAATAAGAAATATTTGTTTCCTGTGTTTTGTTTCAATTTTATTTTCTCTCCAGTGATTAGAGATTTGTCTGTTGTGGTGGTAATACTTCTGACGAACCTATTATCAAAGTTCTACTATGTATTGCTGAAATAAATCCTTGTTTTATCATAACCATACAACACTTTAAAAAATACTAAAATAGTTTAAAGTGAGTGTCCTTCAGGAAGACATCCTTTATACCATAAATGGGAACACTTCAACTTGTAATACTAAGGATTTTTCTTCAGTATTGATGACATGTTGTTTATAAAACAGGATTTAGAAATTTTGCAACAAGCATCATAATGGGAACCCAACAATTGCACAAAGTGGGGTACTCCTATTAAGTGACTAAATGTAGTTTTCTGATGAACATTTAAAAGACAGTTTTCAGGTTTTCAGTTTTGTATTGGCAAATCTCTGACTGTTTTCTGACTCTTTCTAGTAGTTGTCATAAAAACAATCAATATTAGGTGCTTTATCAAGAAGGGTAAGATTTATGAGAATTGCAAGACAGTATTAACTTACTATTTCCTTTCTCAAGATGCCCTTTCCGAGCCCTGGCTGGGAGCACAGTGGATAAGGTGCCGGCCTGCGAACCCAAAGGTTGCAGGTTCGATTCCCCAGCCAGGGCACATAACAAGGTTGCAAACCAGCTCTCCAGTCAGGTCTGTGGCTGGAGGCAGGTGAAAAGCAACCATACACTGATGTCTCTCTCCCTCTCTGTCTCTCTCCCTTCCCCTCTTTCTAGAAATAATTAAATAAAATCTTAAAAAAAAAAAAAAGATGCCCTTTCCCTGATAGCTTGATTAAAAACAAAAGTTTTCATGCTTATACTCAATTCTACTCCAATATGGAGGAATAACACCTGCTTCTGAAAAGTTCAGAAAGGAAAGTAAGTGTGTTCGTTTTTTGCAATGGATTTCTTGATAGTAGCTGTAATAATGATAATAGAAACACTTAAGTTTGCCAGAAAGTATCCGATTTTTTCTTGATAATTCGTAGTCCCAAGAATTAAACACTATGATTATCTCTAGGAAGTACAGGTTCAGAGAGGTAAATAGCTTTCTCAAGGTCACACAAGTGATAAGCCACAGTGCTGGAATCTAATACAATCTGTTTGAATCCAAATAACATGTGTTTAAACACCAAGAAATATATCCTCCCAGTGATGTTTCACAGCTAAGAAGAATGAGGAGATAAACATCAACATTAGTGGAGAGGTCTGGAAAGGAGTTAAGTCCTGTAAGTAGAACAATTGCCTGGTTATACATGTAGGGGAATTAAAAAAAAGGAGCTAGTGTGAAGGAGAAATAGTGTGTCTAAAGGTGAACGGCAGTATGTATGGTAAATGACTCTTCATTTAAGGCCAGGGAGATGTCAAAGACATGCACATTTGGAACTGATCTTTTATTTGTCAAGGTATGAAAATTCAGGTCTTAATAATGTTTCTTTTTGTGGAAAACATTTAGCAAGAATGCACCTCTAAAATTGTCCTTCTATAGGAAGTGATTTCTGTATGTTCAGAACTGTTCATGCATGTCTTTATCCACCATAACAGTAATATACAGCATTCATTTCTTGTACCCTGTACATTTACATTTAATGGAAACAGAGTAATAATAAGTACAGAGGTTTATATAGCTTAATAAATTTCAATAATTTTTAACAAAAATCAACACTGGCCTTTGGTCAGAATTACTAGAGTGATTGATAATAGCTTGGTTGTAACTGTTTTGGGAGTTTTCTTTCCATATTCTTTTACTTTAGATCTATAATGATCTCATTTTTTTGTGGCCTCTATGCATTTTAAGTATGCTTGGTTTAAACATTTTAAGGTTGTTATAGGTAGATGGTTTCTGAGGGTTTCATTTATTAAATAACTTTTTAAAAATTATCTCTTTTATGGCTACTAAAGCATAGACTACTTGGATTGTCCATACAGCAAATGAAATACACATACTTTTCCTCTATGGGCATTTTTACAAGGCAAATGCAGAACTCAAGAGCAATGCCTTCAGCTTGGTGTTCTCTATTCAATGACTGATTTCCTAAATTTCACAGGAATGATGAAGTTTTGGAATAATGTGGCCCAACTTAAAGGGGCTGGTGAAACAGTTATCAATGATGATGATTCTTGGGCATTTAAAAAGGTACTTAAAAGTCAAATGGTTGTAGGGAAGAATGTATTGTGGAATTTAGTAAGATTCATCATCTGGTAGGAGGGCTATATTCATCTCAAGATCAAATACTAGTTGCTTTATTGAGGAAAGGTTTTGATCAATAAACCTTAAAATCAGTCCTTGCCCTGGGTTGGCTTGGAAAAAATAAATTCAAATGCCATCCACAATCAGGTAAAATGTTCTAATTCTCCAGTTAATCTCAATTCTTTTCTGAAACACATATTGTACAATCAAAACATATCTTTTAGATTATCAAGGGTGGATGATATATCTCATTTCACTGTTATTTTACTGATAAAATTAAACAGATTGAGAATCTGTTGATGACGATCTGACCATCTGCTTTCTTTCTGTTCTGTTTAGCAGTCCACCAGGAGACCTTTTAAATCTGATACTTAAATACTTCCTCCAATCCACACCAATATTAAACGAACTGCATTCAGAGAGAAGGGGCAACTCATTAGTGGTGGTGGGTTTTATATATTATTTTTAGAGAGAGAGGAAAGGAGAGAGGGATAGACACATCCATGTATGGTTGCCTTTCACCTGCCTCCAGCTAGGGATCTGGCTGGAGACCTGGCTTGCAACCTGGTTATGTGCCCTGGCTGGGAATCGAACCAGTGACCTTTGGGTTCGCAGGCTGGCACCTTATCCACTGTGCCACCAGCCAAGGCTTGTTTTTTTAGGAATATGAGAAGCAAAGCTGACTTCTTCCATTTGTCTAATAGGGAGTAATTCTAAGCAAAGGAATTCTTTTCTAACCTAGTCTTTCACATTTTGGCTTTATTAGTTGATTTGAAGTGTTGTAGATTGCCAAACATCAGGTAAAAATTAAATGTATTTTAAAATATCATGACAATTTCAAAGGTTGTATATTTAAAATTATCCAGTGTCAGTCCTATTAACCTTTTTTTTTTGTTTTAGTACCTTTTCGTTAACATGATTAATCAATATTTGACTTTAGTAGTAATAAAGACTAACATATATTTATGCATCATATATGTTAGGCATTGTGCCCTGTGCTTTACATATATTATCTCAATTATTTTTATCCTTAAAATAACACTGTGAGGTATAGTGCATTTGTTAGATCCATGTCACATAATGGGATGGGGTATCTGTAAGATGCACAAACATTAGGCATAAGAGCAAAGAGTTATAGATGACAGAACTGGGATTAGAACCCAGGTTGTCCTGACTCCAGAACCTACTCCTAAACACTGTTAGTTTCATATCCTCTTAGTGTATAACTATTGAACAGAGATTATGTTACTAGCACATTAAAATCTTGTCATGTGAGGCCCTGGCAGGTGGTATAGTGGATAAGACACTGGCCTGTGAATCCAAAGGTCGCTGGTTTGATTCCCCAGCCAGGGCACATCACCAGATTGCAAGCCAGGTCTCCAGCCAGGTCTGTAGCTGGAGGCAGGTGAAAGGCAACCATACATGGATGTCTCTTTCCACCCCCTGCCTCTCTCTAAAAATAATAAATAAAATTAAAAACAATCTTATCATGTGATTAGGAACCTATAATTGCCATTTAAGATGGCATGATTTCTGAAAAGAAAAAGATTGGGTGATATTTAACCAATCAAATGTGTCTGTGTCTGTAATCTGCATGAGAGTTAGGTGAGAGTGGGGGGGGGGTAAGAAAGTTAGTAGCACCATTTTCATGTAAAGTTTAGTTGTTGTTTTTTTTTAAACAAGCCTATCTCTTTATTTTGATGTAAAGCAGGGCACTTACACTTTCAAAGGACAGCAATAAACCCATTACATATTAATTTAAATCACATTTTGAGTGAAAACAGGACCAACTGTGGGCTTTTGTACACATTAGAATTACAGAGATTGTTGTTTGTTTTAGAAATGGATTACCTACATGTAATCGACGAAAAGCACTCACATAAGATCTAGTTTTTTTAAAAAATAAAATTGGCTAACCAAGGGCACATTTTTAAATAACATTTGTGTCACATATTGAATTTTTATGTCTTTGATTCTCTCCCTGAAAAGTATCTTTCTGTGGATAGACCAACATGGTTAAAGTGTAGCTTTTCATGATTCTGTAAATCTTCTAAATTCATCAGGAATGCAACCTGACTCTAGTCTTTGAGTTCTGTCCCTTTGGCTTAGTTCTTTCTTAAAATGAGACCCTATCAAAGAGTTGGAGTGGAGGCAAACATTCTTACTTAGATGATTTCCAACAGTGAGTCAAGACAAGTAGGACATCACTTTTTAAACACCAGAGAATATTCATCTCAGTTAACAGTTACAAACAAATTTTGTCAGTTTTATCATACCACTGAGCCAATTGTTTAATCAAAGTGCAGCACATTTTTCAATGCTAAAATTGAAACAGTTAGTGTGCATTTAATAGTAGCAGTATGATATCAGAAACCACTTTATCCAGTGTGCTATTACAAAGTTAATTTAGAAGGAAGGTGAGCATAAAAAATTACTTAATATACTAAAAATATGATACATCATCTCACTTTAATTTGCCATGCAATTAATGTGTCAGCTTTAGTTAATAATAAGGGCTATCACTTATTGAGCAGTTAAAGTGTGCAAGGGATAGTGGTAAGAACTCTACATGTATTATTTATTCTTATGGCAACTCAATGAATTCAGTAATTTTTTAAAAAAAGATTTTATATAATTTTGGAGGAAAGGGAGAAAGAGAGGGAAAGAAATATCAATGTGTGAGAGAAACACATGCCTCCATTCAGGGACCTGGCCAGCAACCAAGGCATGTGCCCTGACTGGGAATTGAATTGGCGACCTTTTGGTTTGTGGGATGATGCCCAACCCACTGAGCCATACTGGCCAGAGCTGAATTCAGTAATATTATTATGCTCATTTATAAGAAGAGGAAACGGGCTAGCAAAGTATTCCCAGTTTATCTGATTCTGAAGCCCATAATTCTAACCACTATTCTATTGCTGACTACATTTTTTTTATTGTCTGAAAAATGCCTTTTAGAGTTTATAATTCCCTCACCTTGGAATCATCCTGGCCTTGATTTTTTGGTAAACAATTATGCTTGACAAAAATGTTAGGTGTATTTACTAACTCGTTCATTTATAACACTTCAACCATCTTATGTTTATCTCTCCCTTCCTACTCTCCTAGCTCTTTCCATGTTTCCCAAGGATTCTTGGGGTTCCCAACAGTATGTTTTAATGTTTGGTTCAGGGTTCTGCTTGTCAGTGTGCTTTATTTACTTTGGGTTTAGTTCATGCCACCGATACAGTTAAATTTGATAAGGATCTCTTGTGCTAGACCTTCCCTTGTAGGGGCTATTCAGTGTTTACTTTTGGTCAAGCATATGGCAAAGAGGCTAAGTGCTGTAAATATCAATATTTCTCCTTATGTTTCCACCAAATCATTAGATAAGTAAAAATAGTTTTAGCTCCTCCTTTCCCCTTCCAACATATTTCTAGCTCTCCTCAACACAAACATTTGAACTCTGTCAACAATGGTTGGGGTTGCCTCATTACCAAGAATTAAAAAGCACGAAAATCTAGTTCAGTCTTGTTGTTCTGGTTTATAATTTTCCTCCTGCTGTCAGATTGTTCTTAAAATAGCATTATGGCTTTTAAGTTTTTATAATGGGGATTTGGTACACTGAAACAGCTATAGATAAAACATGGAAAATATCTTTATTGTGGTTAATGGCACTTTTTATTAAGAAATGTAGAGTATAATATTAGAAGTCCCTTTGTCATGGCAGAAAAAGTAACTTTTGGTCTTTTTAATTTTTAATCAGCATCAAACATCCTGAAAGTGAAATATGAGACGCATCTGGTTAGAAGGGATCATAGGAGGTCATCCAGTCCATCCACATAAGGACTGCCTGTGAACTGTCCCAGAAAGATTGTAATCAATTTTCTTTTAGTAACCTCTCCAAAGAAGGAAATATACAACCTCCCTTGGTAATATGCTGCAGTACTACTTTCTATTACTGTTGTCCTGGACTCTGGGACTAAGGTAGTGGAAATCTGGGTGACCAATGAAAGATACTTCTTCTTCTTCTTCTTCTTCTTCTTCTTCTTCTTGTTCTTGTTCTTCTTGCTCTTCTTTTTACCTCTTTTTGTGTAGTGAAGAGGAACATCAGATTTTTGAAACCATGACAGGAAAGGAAGCAAAGCCCTATACAATATAGAGGGATATACCAGTTATCAATTTAACATATATTTCCTAAATATCTTCTGATAAAATGTTCAACTCAGGACAAGGTCTTTCTCCTGAAAGAGCTTACAACCTACCTTGGTTTGGGAAGCTTGAAATAGGTCTGCTGATTTTTTCCTCTTCTCTTCTGCCCCTTTTCTTTTTAAGGAAGCATGATGGGTTCATGCTTGTAGATCAGTACACTCTTAACATCAGACCATAAAGGAATATTCTCATATATTGGTTATTTTGTGAGATTTGTGATTTATTGAATTTAAACTAGTCTCAAAATGAGCATTCTTAACATTTAAAAATCATTAATTCCCTGAAATGCAAGTATTGGGCATTGTTCATTTATAACACAAAATGGTGTTACTATTGCAGAAAATATATGGCTAATATAAGGCCTAATGCAATGCCTTTAAAAGTTTCAATTTCCAGAAAAATATTTTATTGTAAAATTATGAATTGTACTGTTTGCTGTTACAGGAAATAAAACACAGCTGTTTTAGGATTTTGAGTTGAAGGCTGTGAGTTTTTAATATTGTTTAATGGTAAAATTTGGACTCTTTCCCTTCATTAGTGTACTGATCCACCAGGGTGATTGGGGAGCAAAGGCCTTAGGCTGATAATTTCTATGCTTTTACCTCCTCTGTGAAATAGAAGAAATCACCTTATTCCTACTTCAAAAGAATGCTATTTATGTTTTTAAAAATGTTATTAATAACAAGTACTATGAGTTCTTTTGAAAGAAAAACATTTTCATCAGCAGCCCAAAATAACTTATTAAAACTGTTAAGGCACTTGTCTTTCTCTGGCTGGCTTATTTCACTCAACGTAATGATCTTCAGGTTCATTCATGCTGTTGCAAAAGGTAAGATTTCCTTCCTTTTTATGGCTGAGTATATTCCATTGTATAAATGTCCCATAGTTTCACCATGTGATTTACCATATGACTTCTTTCATACGTAGAAGCTAATGAACAAACTGAACTAACAAGCAGAATAGAGACAGACTCATACACAGAGAGCTGGCTGAGTTGTGGGGATGATGAGTTGGGGGTTGCGTAAGAGGAGTGGAAGGATTGAGCAAAAAAAAAGAAGACAAAAACTCTTGGACACAGACAATGGTTTGGTCATTGCCAGGGTGCTGGAGGGAGGAGTGGGGGAGGGTGTAAGGGTGATAAATGATGGACAGAGACTTAATTTGGTTTGATGAACATACAGTTCATCAGATGATGTGTTGTGAAGTTGTGCACCTGAAACCTACATATATAATTTTATTAATCAATGTCTCCCCAGTAAACTCATGGAAATGGAAAACTGTTAAGGTAAATGGCCTTTCTATTTGTCTTTTGTAAAATGGCATTTCATATTTATTTTTAGAAGTCCCAGATTAGGTTTCAACAGAACTTCAGCTTCTTGTTTTGTTTTCAAAAGCTATTATTGGCTCATAGTCCTATCATTATTCCTTTACCTTTGAAAATGAATTATTCTCTTAAGGAGAAATATTGTGGGCTCTTATATTTGTGTTCTCTATCTGTCCCTCCCCTTCTCTGTCTCCCTCTCCTTCTCTTTCCTTCTCTCCCTTCTTCCCTTTTTCTGTTCCTCCTTCCTCCTCTGTTTCTCTCTGGTTTGTTCATATGTCCTTGCAAGAATGTACAATGATCTGCAGTTAGTTGAATGTGCTGTGTAATAAAAAATGTGAGTCACAAAGGAGATATACTTTGAGCAAGAAAAAGGTACAAAAATGTTATACAGGATATTCAACTCTGGAAACTAGGCTAATAATGCTACTTCTGACATTCAGGTTTCCAAATTAGAGTTGTCCCACATAAAGAATTTTGTATATTTATTTTGTGTTCTGGAAAGAGAACCCTATGCTATTGAAAATGATCACATTCTTTTCATTGATAATCTTTCTCTTCTTAGATGATTTCCTCCCCACCTTCCATTTCTTCTGAATCATTAGTAGCTCTTAAACTTATTTGTAAAATATTAAAAATATTTTCTATTTGGTTAGATTTCAGCTCTTACAGGCAGGTTTTCAGTAACTTCCAGTCTCAAGACCATCCTCAATTATAAACAAATTTTGTGAAACCTTGCTGTATATACCCCAAATGTGACTACTTTATTATATATATATATATATATATATATATATATATATATATATATATATTACATTCATCTCATTTCCCCCCTCTGCTCTCCCCTTCCCCACCCTCCTTATCCCCCCTCCACAGTCAATCCCATGTGTGGTTTGTGTCCATGGGTCATCCATGCTAGTTCTTTGACTAAACTGTTCCCCTTCCTTGCCTCCTTCTCCCCCTCCCCCTCCCCTCTACACAGTGAAAGTGTGTTCCCTGTATTCATGTCTCTGGTTCTGTTTTGTTTGCTTGTTTGTTCATTAGAAATATGACTACTTTTAAGTATAATTTATGAATCAGGAAGACTAGCTGAGGTACATTTTATGTTTAAACCAAAACCACATACTTGGAGGCAAGACACAAAATGAATTAAGAATAGCTATTAGAAGGCTATTCTATTTCAGGTCACAACGAATGTATAAGATTAAGATGGTTTGTATTTACTACCTTTATTTTATACAGAAAGCTTATTTTGAGCATCTATTATGATTCCACTGCATTTTCCTTAAACTCCATTTTTGATAGTGTAATAAAAGGACCCCTAATCAGTCTTTGTTTTAGTCAATTTTGTCAACAGTCTTTATTTTTCCTTCCCCCACCCTCAACTCTGTATTGGGAACATGGTTTTTTTAAAATAGAGAAACCATGAGAGGGCTGTTATTATAATTTCTGCTTGAAGATTGGTAAATTAAAGGTAACTCAACTTGTCTATTCTAAAGGGGATAATAGATCAGATAATGACCTGATGAATGATATACAGAGCTAAGTAAATCTGATTTCCTCATAAAATCTCTGCACAAGTAGAGACTATATTTCACTCAACTCCCAGAACTTTTTTCAAGACTTTTAAGGCTGACATAAGTTATGCCACCCTCACTGTGATCCTAGCTGGACTGTTTGATGAAAACTAGGTCTCGCTACCAGTTATATGTAAATAAAATCAAAGCCCAGAAAGAGGAATGCTGTACTTTAACAGAAGTATGGGCAGTAAATTGTGATTTTTTTCTGAAAAAAGAAGTTTCTTTTTATTTTTTTAAGCTAAAGATCTTTACATGAGATCATCCTGTATTACCACATCATCCTTTGGGACTGAAGGACCCTAAATTCAATGACAAGTATCCTCATAAGAGATAAAAGAAGAACAGACACAGAGACAATAGAGGAGGAGGCAGCATAGCCACAAGGGCAAAGATTGGAGCCAGAAGCTGGAGGAGGTTTAGGAACAGGATGTCCCTTAGAGCCTTTAAAGAAATGCTGCTCTTGGTTTCAGACTTCTGACATCCAGAACTGTAAGAGAATAAATTTCTGTTGTTTGACACCACCAAGTTTGTGGTAATTTGTTGCACAGCCCTGGGAAACTAATGCATTAGTTCTGGGAACTGGAAAATCCACAGAGTGGGTTCTGCCAATACCATCAGTATAAGATCTGTGTGGAGGAACTTAGATTTCAACACCACGGCCCAGCCACCAACCATCCTCTTTCTCTCCCTTTGCAAATGACCCAGCAATTCCACTGCTAGGATTATACCTGAAGAATCCTGAAACACCAATTCATAAGAACCTATGTACACCTATGTTCATAGCGGCACTATTTACAATAGCCAAGTGCTGGAAACAGCCTAAGTGCCCATCAGTGGGTGATTGGATCAAAAAACTTTGGTACATTTACACAATGGAATTCTATATAGCAGAAAGAAAGAAGAAACTTGTACCCTTTGCAACAGCATGGATGGAACTGGAGAGTATTATACTTAGTGAAATAAGCCAGTCGGTGAAGGACAAATATATGATCTCACCCATTATGGGACAATAATGAGCGAAACTAACAACAAGCAAAACAGAACCAAGTATATGAATACAAGGAATAGGCCTTCAGTGGTCAGGGGGAACGGGGTTGGGGGGAGGGGGGAGGCAGAGGCAAAGAAGGGGAGCAGCTTAGACAGGAACCTAGTATAAAGGAACCATGGACATGGACAACAGGTGGGATTGACTTTGGGGGGAATGGGTGGGTGGGGAGGGGGACAGAGGGGAGCAAAAAGGGGATGGATGTAATACAACAACAATAAAATTAAAAAAAATTCTATCTGATCCTAAGGCCCTAAACAAAGTAGTAAACTTTATTGTGGGATTTTTATCCTCTGCTAGAAAACAGTCATCCTGTTGCTATAGTTATTTAGAAGGGGGATTCCTAACTCATATCAACTGACAGCAGTTATTAACTTGACTGAAGTGCTATCTGTTAAGTGATGATGGTATCCTGAAATTTGTAACTAGTTAAATTTTAGCTGAAGTTAAGTTCAAAACAGAATATTTAATTTGTGCAAAATTAATGCGTTAACTTTCAAAATGACTTAAGTTTTAGAATCCCATTGAGAGATTTTATATATATTTGTTCTTTGTCTCTGGTTCCTGGGACAGAACTCCTAAAACCCAGTGACTTTTGTTATTCATAATAAGCTCCTTTCAACTCAGCCAGAGTTTATGCTAATGAAGTGGCTCTAAGCAGGTTAGGGTCCTTAGGTAGTTTCATGGAGGGAGCTGGTCTTCAGGGGAACCAATCAAATGATTTGAGTGAGAAGTCAAAAAGCTGGCTTGGCATTTAGGGATTGTCTAGATGTACTACGTTTCTGGTGAAGTGAAGCATTTTCAGGGACACAGGGACGCAAACAGCCAAGTTTTGGTTTAATGACATGGCACCGGTGGCAGGAGCTATGCCATCTTGGGTTTGGAAAGTTATTTCAAATGTGGCCACACACACACACACACACACACACACACTCACTCACTCACTCTACCTCTCTAAGCCTCAGTAGAAACGAGGCTAATGATAACTACCTATGTCACTTGGCTATTAAAAAGTTTAAATGAGACAATATGCTTAGGACAGTGCTTTAAACAGGAACTGTTTAATGTTCTTTGTTATTGTTGTTACAGGTATACTTGGATAAATTAATATTGTTTCTAAACTTTTATTAGGTGCAGCACTGTATAAAAGCCATTTGATTCCCTTTGACAGTTAATACAATGAGGTTAATAAAAGTATATATACATCACAGAATCATTGTGATGACTAAACAAGATGAAACTCTCAGTGCTGTGCTTGGCACACAGTAAGTATTCAATGAATAGTCGTAACAATGATAAAGAACATGATGATGTCACCTGCCCTTCAGAAAATTAAACGTAGGCCAGCTATCTGCCTTTCTAACCTGCAAGACTTTTACTGCTAATTAACTCTCCCAGAACTGTCTTCTATTTCTAAATTCAGACTTTCAACACGCATACCCATCTCTCTCCTTCTCTATCATCTCTCTGTCTGTACCTCTATCTCTCTTCTCAAGCCTTCCCTACCCCCAGTGCTTCCTCTGGTGTTTGCAAGCCAAAGGCAGATGTTTCTTTATGAAAGCACTCTAGGCTTGGATCGGATTACAGTTGAACATTTCAATGAGCACTTTTCAAATTATGAAATAGTGACAATTTTTTCCTTCTTTAGACATGAAGGGTCATATCTCAATATGTTTATAAACCAAGTTCTGATCCTGCACTTATGTGACTCATTTCACTTATCTCACCATAATCTTGGCCCTGTCAGATCATGTCTTTATTTAAAATTTGGTAACGTTGTATTATTTTTTCTTTAAAAATTTAAAAATATTATTTATCTTAATTACTAAGTGCTATGGTGCTTTTTAAAGTTTCACTTGAGTGCCTGATTTCCTTCACCTTAATACAGTTGAAATAATGGGAGAATAGCATACTAATATAGAAGCCACTTGTGATAGTGGGATCTAGCTTTTCAGAGTATAAATACGGAAATCTACCAGAATAGTAGTTGAAATTTTACTCTCCATTGATTAAGAAAACAAGTAATAACAAAAAGCTACCATTAAGTAGGTAACACTTTGAGATGAATATGTATTTTAATTTATACAACAGTATCTATATATTAAGGACAACACAGTTGTATGTTTCAGGGCAAGGCTTAGTCTTTCAGTCTCCAGAAGATGCTTTGTGTACTTAGAGCTTTGTAGGCCTTTTACACTAACTTTTCTTCCCATCTTACTCCTCCTCCACATAGTGAAAAGATAAGGAAATCAGTGTGCCTAAAATATATTCTACAAAAGTTAGGATTTTTGCCTCAGTTTAAAGAATGAGTAGGAGTAAAGGAGAAAATGGGCATGGAAAGACTTTGTATTTATTGAGTACCTTGGAGTCCCAGGCTCAAATCCAAGCCCTTTATATTCCTCTTCTCATTTAGTCTTTATCTCTGTGAAGTAAACATATTGTGCCCATTTTACGCACAATGGAATTGAGTCTTCAAATATTTAAATAACTTGGCCACGGTCTTTTTAAAAAATTACTTTTTCAGTTACAGTTGACATATATTACTTTCAGGTGTACACATAGTGATTAGATATTTATATATTTACAAAATGAATACCCCAATAAGTCCTGTATCCACTTGTTGGCTGAGGTCTTATAGCCAGTAAATTTGCAGGATCAGGATTCATATCCAGGACTTTTACATTATCATTATTCTAATAAGAAGGGTGGGATGAATGTAATACAACAAAAATTAAATTAAATTAAAAAAGGAATAAACTACTGTTAATGATGATAAAAAAAAAGTGTACATTCCAACTGGTAATCGTGGAGTCCACAGAAATTATAGCAATTGTTTGTTTTTGTATTTCCTCATTTGGCAAGTACATATTAATTAATTACCTCAATGTTTTTGAGTATCCTATTGAGAAAGCTTATGTTTCTAGACCATAATTCAACAGATTATTTCATCTTTGATTGACTTTACTAATATATTTAACTCTACTGCCTAGCCTCTGCATGGTCTAGAATAATCAATTTTTCACAGGCTATCTGGAGCAGGTCACAAAAACATAGTGCCTTGATTGGCCCTTTCTAAATTCCTCAAATTGCATGAGGAGAAGTAGGTTTCCATTACAAATAGTTTGTGCCAAAGTAGAAATACCTTAACTTGCTGATTTCCTAAAAATATTAAACCAAACATTGTAAAATAATTTCTGCATTATGCATGAGGAAATGATTTTCATTACCTGTGTTTTAAAAAATGTATTTATTTTAGAAAGAAAGGAAGGGAGAAGGAAAGAAAGGGAGAGAAACATCATTGTGGGAGAGAAACATCAGTTAGTTACCTCTTGCATGCCCCCAACTGGGGACCTGGCCGCAGCTCAGGCTTGTACCCTAACTGGGAATTGAACAGGCAACCTTTTGGTTTGCAGACTGGTGCTCAGCCCACTGAGCCCACACCAGCCAAGGCTCATTACGTTGTCTTTACTTGTTTTTGATGAATTTTACAAAGTGCATTTATGAAAAGTTCAGTGTGGCTTTTCCTTTTTAAGATTTCAATGATTCTTTTCTTCCAACATTGTTCTGGTTATTTTTTAAAATCCAAATACAGCCAATATGTGTGATTTTTATTACATTATTTTATAATTTATGTCACAGCAATAGGTTTTCTATTGAATTTTTCCCCAGTAAAATGGAAATTCATTCTTTTTTTTTGTGACAGGATACTGATTTTTAACATTCCAATACAAGTCATGGAAATTTTAAAGTTCTTAGATGAGAGTTAAATGAAATTATTCATCATTTTTTCCCAATTAAATCTCCCTTTAAAATCATTAAGTGTCTCTGGATCTTTGTGGCACATACATACTAGATTATGACTGTATAAACTTGGTAAAAAAGACTTATTAGGCATGTTTTAACATCGTGAAGGATTATGATTTTGGGCTTTGGACATGTCCATTTCCCATTTCTTTAATATTTTTGTGGCTGTGTTTTTGACCCATACCAGTAGTTATTGCAGACATTTATGAGTTGTCAAGTAATCATGAAACATCTGGATTTCCACAGGCTGTAGTGTTGCACAATTAAGGGCATAGACTTTGGGTTCAGGCTTCCTGGGTCTAAATTCCATTTACTGGTGGTTTTCTTGAGTAAGTTACTTAACTCTTTCCTCGCAGAGATTCTATTTATTTATTTGTCAATTAAAGATAATATCGGCCTTACAGATTTCTTTTAAAGATAAAGACAAAATGTGATATGCTTCACTGTGTGCCTAGAACATACAGGGCACTCAATAAAATGTAAGGTGAGGATGATTGTGCTGATGATAATAATATTTAACCTTAGCAAAGAAAACAGTGTGTTTGTGAGCTTAAAGATTTGGGATCAGGTGTGCCCCACAGAGATCACTGACTACCAGTCTGTCTCAGAAAAGTAGTTGTCATTATCTTTTGTGAAATTCAGAAGAGTCTCTAATTTTAAGAACCCAATGATTGTAAGGATGCATAAAAGAGAAAAAAGGTCAGGATAGATCATTTTAAAAGTAAATTAATTGAGGTAATATTGGTTAATAACTCTACATAAACTTCAGCCGTACATACCTTATAATTCTATATATGTATACTCTTTTGAATGGTCACCATCCAAAGTCTAATTTGCCTTTGTTAGGACATTTGTTCCCTTTCGCCCAATTTTCCTTCTTCCCACCACCCTTCCCCTCTGATAAACCACCATTCTATTGTCTGTATCTATGAGTTTGTTTTGTTAGTTTCTTTTTGGTTTTATATTCAACCAAATATGATTGAAATCGTTTGTTTTTTGCCCTTTTACATCTGATTTTTTTCACTTGCATAATGCCATCAAGACTAATTCATGTTGTTGCAGATGGCAATATTTTCCATGTCTTGGCTATTGCTAATAACAATGAAGCAAACACGGAGTACACATGTCTTTTTGAATTAATGCTTTCATATTTTGGGCGTACTAAATACCCAGATTACGTAGAGTTTGTAACCCTTAATTTTTTGAGACACCTACTTTCCAGACCAGATCATTCCATGCAAATAAGTTCTCAGCTTGGAAGAAGGGTTTGGTGAGGCCTCTGCTCTGTGCTAGGGTAGATGGGAGAGTTACTTCAATATACCAGTCATCTTGATAGGGAAGGGCAAAGTAATTGCAGCTATCTTTTCAATGGAACATTTTAACATTGCGAATAAATTCCATCTGTGTCTGCACATATAGCAGTTCCAAGAAATATTCCAGTCTTACTTTGGTCAGAGTGATTACACAGTGGTGTGATCATAAACACTGGAATTTCCAGACCTTCACTAATCATATCTTCATCTAGATGAACCCCACAGATAACATTGACCAGACGTTATGATGAGAATTGTTCTCTGAACTGTTCAGCAGTTGTGTGTATATTTAAGAAATGAATGTATTCAGTACAGCCTCAAGTAAAATATATTTGATCACATACCATCTGGTAGAAAGTAGAAAAAATTCCAGTTTTAACTTATATCATACATCCTAATCGGCATTTCTGATGTTTAAAAAAATGCCTGCTGGATTTAAGTGTGTAATACATAATTAAAGGAATTTCCTGAGACTTTCCTGAAGTAAGGAGTACCTAGCTCTCTCCTAATTATCATAAACTAAGTTGGGCAATGTAATAAATGATATCATTCTTATTTTTAAATGATTTTATTCATTACCACTTTAAATACATTTTTAATTTTTGTTCTAGACTCGCAAAAAATGAATATTGGGAATATGTATTACAAATAACTGCTTACTTTTTAAGTATTAAAAGAAGTTTTAAAAATGTTCTTTGCTAATATTTATATTTAAATAAAAATAACTAACACATAGTCTATTGCTAGATTTTAAAAATATTTTATATATTATTTTTAGGGAGGGGAAGGGAGAGAGGCAGAGAGGAAGAGAGACATCAATATATGGTTGCCTTTCACCTGCCTCCAGCTATGGACCTGGCTGGAGACCTGGCTTGCAACCTAGTTATGTGCCCTGGCTGGGAATCGAACCTGCGACCTTTGGGTTCACAGGCCGGAACCTTATCCACTGCGCCACCAGCCAGGACTAAAATAGTTTTTATACCTTAATTCTACAGTTTTTTTCTATTACTTTAAAGCCATTGATCTTTTTATTGGCTTGACTGGTTTGACTGGTTAGCTTCCCCCTTTCAATCCTTAGAATAAAAGTTATCCTAATAATTAAAAAATTTTCCTGGAATTTGTTTTTTTACAGCTTACTTAATTACATAACTTCCATTCATATAATGCATTGGTAAAAATCATGGATTTAAGCTCTTTACCTTGAATTTCTGTTCTGCTATTTTCTAACTGTGTCTTCTTGGCCAAAGTTAACTGCTCTAATCACTGTCTTCTCATCTGTTAACACAAGATAATGCATGTAAAGTGCTTAGTGTAATATTTAGCACATGCCATAAAATTTTTTAAATGTACAAATATTACAAGCATTTTATTGTAGTGTGTCAAATTGAATTTAGTGTCCTACTAAGTTAAATTTTTTTCTAAAACAAAAATTGCATCTTTTCCTTTTAGTCTTCCTGAAGAGCTAGGCTGTGGAGGGGTCACTGAATTTTACTGCCAAGATATTTCATATAAGCCTAGATGGAAGAAAGTATAAAAAATGTTTTTTGAAAATCCTCTTTTACTTAAGTATAATATAGCACCAAATGTGTTAAAATGATTTTTTCAACCTTTTTACTTGTTTTTACATCAAGAGAAATGGAATTCCACACATTCTGGAAAACTGGGAATATTTGGTGATTTCCCCTCTGCCCTTCCCTACAAAACTAGTCACTGAAGTGGTTTTGTATCTCAAACCTAATGTTAAAAAGTTGCAGGATTCTCTGATAAAGGGTTATTTACAAATCTTTATCATGCAGTTCCTTTAAAAAAAGGAACTGTAAAGTTTAAGGAAAGTGGATATCTACCAAACAACAAGCAGACAGGAGATGCTATTGCTTTGGTAGATTGCACAGAGTTAATCAGTAACATTCACCTTTAGAAAGATCACAATTCTATGCTGGAGTCTGAATGAATTCAGTACTCAGAACAATTAGATATATTTCAATAAATTACCTATTGTCGGAACACTGGGTGATGCCTTAGAATAATTTATTCCCCTTGTGCATATGCATCTCAATGAAGAGACCTATATTTTATTGGCTCATCTTGGAAACTGGCCTACAATTGAGCCTCGTTTTTCAGTATATGGATTCTCATTGGATCCTACACATGTTTGAGCCACCTTTGTAGTAAGCAATAAACACTTTTAAAAATCATAAGGTAACCTGAGTATTTTAATGTCTGTAATGTTCCCAATAATTTATGCTTACTTCTAATGATAATACAACAAATCTGCTACGTAACATTTTAGTAGTAACACCAGACATTAGAGTCCTCCTTTCCTCTACTTTACTTTCTTTTCTTTTTTTTTTTTTTTAAGATTTTATTTATTATTCTCAGAGAGAGAGTAAGGGAGAAAGGCAGAGAGGAAGAGAGACATCCATGTATGGTTGCCTTTCACCTGCCTCCAGCTATGGACCTGGCTGGAGACCTGGCTTGCAACCTGGTTATGTGTCCTGGCTGGGAATCAAACCAGCGACCTTTGGGTTAGTAGGCCGGCACCTTATCCACTATGCCACCAGCCAGGGTTTTGTTTTGTTTTTTTTTTTTTACTTTACTTTCAGTAAGGATTCTATAATGAAAACTGCTAGACTTTTTTTCTTTTTTAGTAAAAGGTGAAAGATTTATATGATCTGAAGATGAACCAGACTATGTTTTTTTCTTTTTAAAACTCCATTAGTATTAGATTTATTTCAATAAATTATTTCCTGAACCAGGATCAAAATCCTTAAGGCAAAAAAAAGCATGTTTACAGAGATAATAAATGCTTTGAACTTGTCTAGACTTTAAAATGAGGTCATGATACAATTTTTGTTTTTTGGAATACATATATATATTTGGTTTTAGAGAGGTTAAAGATGTAACATTGATCATAAGAGTTGATTTTACAAATAACAATCCACCCTATGAAGAATTGCTGAAAAAATGGATTATCCTTGGAGGTAGAAGAGTTAGTCTGGCTTGATGCCTTTTTGAAGAATCCATGATTTCGATTCTTAAATGAATTACTATACAATTTAATTCCTATACTTCATCAGGTGATGAAATTATATAAGCTTTCATTCCCCAAGACTACATTTGATGTTCATATTAGCTTCCCCTTCAGAAATCCCTAAGACATGAGAGTCTTATAATAACCAAATAGTTTGTTTTGTTTTAGGATTTTTATTTTCAATTACAATTGACATACAATATTGTATCAGTTTTAATAGTGAATGTCAACTGTAATTGAAAAATAAAAAGAATTATATTAGCTTCAGATGTACAACATAATTATTAGACATACATTAGTTACAAAGCAATCACCCTGATCAGTCTAGTACTCATCTGACTCCATACATAGTTATTACAATATTCTTCAGTATATTCATAATGGTAGATGTTGGTAGACAATTCTCCATTGGTCTTTTGCATTGGTGTACCTCTCATGAGCAGAAGCATCAACTACTTTTGTCCTATATTATCTTTACAAGAATGGAACCAGCCTTGAAAGATGAGATAGTGTCTACCTCTCAAGAAAAGGGAAGATTTGCTTACTTCCCAGTAGAAAAGATTCAGGTTCCCTAAGCTGGCCCCTGGTGTCACTCTGAAGGAATTGAACATCATAGAACAGATGCAAAAAATACTGATACTCTGGTTACTGCTTTGATGTAACCCAGAAGCTTCGTTTTTGGCCATTATTCTTTAAAACTGGTAGCTTTACTTGTTAGTTTGTAGGTAAGGTAAAAGCATCAGATCTTTCACCATTCCTGACAGTAGTTCTTTATTGCTGGACATGCTGTTATTGATGGTCATAATCCAAATAACAGTAACAATTAAATTGCACATAAGCTCACTGATTGTACAGAGAGTCCATAGAATGGCATGATCCATGCTTCTTTTGTTTTAGTAGCCTTGATTTAGTAGTTGGTTAACTTCTCAAACCATTTGGTCTTGGTCTTATTTAACTATTTAGATAATGCATGGAGGTTTTCTCAGTTGGACAGTTTAGATATGCTTTATTGGCTTGAGTCTGGGAGTGCATTCATAGTGCTCTGTGGAATGTTCATCTGGAGCACACTCCTCAGCTAAGGCCTCAGAGGAGGTATTTTTTTTTTTTCTTTTGTACAGCAAATAAATTTGCTTTGGCCTGGATACAGAATTTACTGAACTGCCATGCTTCCTTCAAAGGAACACATTTAATTTCCTTTGCAATGAAATGTTATCATCTCACCAACTACAGGGGGATAAAAAGAGTACTAAACTAGGGTAGTCTGAAAAGGTAATATAGTTGTTTGTTTTTGTGTGTTTTTTTGAAGACATGGACAGCCCTTTGATGTAAAGGTTATGCTATGGACCTGCCATCATCTGGTTGATTGCAGCTGTTTTCCCAGAGGGGTCCAGGGAGGGTAACCAAGGATATGACCTTTTTTTTTTTTTTTAATGTTAAGATAATTTGGACCAAGAATTATTTACCAATTGAGCCTGTACAATGTTGAAAAAACATCCATATAAACAACTTTCAGATTGTTAAACAATTAGTAATATCCATTTCTTTGTGGAGATTCTGGCAAACTCCTTAAAAAGCAAAAAATAAAACAAAACAAACAAAAAACACCCAAAAAACAATCATCATATGTTTGTGTAAAGCCACTTAGAATCCTTTACTTTGAATAGATTATAACTGAGGGTTAGCTTAAAACTGGATGGCTGTGTTTGTTTAAAGTGTGTAAAAAAAAGAATAAAGCCATGCCTGCTTGCCTCATCATATGACATGAATGAAGTGTGCTATTTAGTTACACAAAGTTTTCATTGTTTAGAAAGCTGGCCATGTGATCTAAAACTCTGACAGGATCATTTGTAAAAATTACTCAGTTAGATAATGTGTACAAAGGTTTGATATCTCTTGTTATTATGTATTTCATGGAATAGTAATTTTAAGGGTAAGCAAATTGAATTTCAGTTAAATTGGGGCAGTTTGTGACATTCCCATGAATTTGATCAATATGCAAAAGGTTTCAGTTCTTCCCTGTATTTGATGTTTTGTTTCCTGATGGTGTTAGGTTGATATTGTTTCCCTACTTGGGTTATGCCAGTTTTACATTTTGTTCCACTTTTTCTGTTGTCAGCATAATATCATTCTTTTTTATTTAAAAATATTTTATTTATCATTTTTAGAGGGAGGGTAAGGGAGAGAGGCAGAGAGTGAGAGAGACATCAATGTATGGTTGCCTTTCACCTGCCTCCAGCCACACACCTGGCTGGAGACCTGACTGGAGACCTGGCTGGAGACCTGGCTTGCAATCTGATTATGTGCCCTGCCTGGGAATGAACCAGTGACCTTTGGGTCTGAAGGCCGGCACCTTATTCACTGTGCCACCAGCCAGGGTCTTAATATCACTCGAATTAGAAAAAGCCATGGCTATAGAATATTTTTATTGTACTGAGAGAGAATTAGGTTCTAGCAAAAGGACATTTATTAGATTGAAAAATGCAGTAAAAAGTGTGCAAACCAGCTTCCTTTCCCTTTAAAAAGTAAAGCAAAATGGAAAATTGTTTTGTTTTTAATCCTAGAGACATGAGAGTTTGCATTTCTGAGAATGTGTATGTATGTGTCTTTGTATATGTGTATATTGATTGGTCTTTTTCATAGAATGATTTTGGGGACTTTCAGAAATTAAGTCAATGTTAGTCATTGTTTCACAATATCTTTGGTCTCTCCTTTTGCACAGAGACAAATGTTGGTGGATTTTTACAGTGAACACTAGCTGAGTATTGTGTATATAAGGTATTATGGTTCAAATTGACTTTGGAATTTTTTTCTTACTGCTGCATATTTATCTGACAGTTGGGTTGGTAATTCTTTTGTATTTGGAGCAATTTAATAGATGCCAGATAAAGTGTCCAATCTAAGAAAAAGCAATTTTAATGGCAATTGACTCCAGGGCTCAAAAAATGTATTGCTTGACAATATTTAACTGCCAGTAAGCTTTTTGTTACATTCTTACAATAGAAGTACCTTTTCATAACAGTTATCAGAATAAAATAACTTACTTTGGTTGATACTTTTTTGAGTCCAACACTTCTGGAGTTTTACTGTGATGCAGTAAATAGTTGCCTTTTTCTAAGGTTTCTCAAGGAGAAATTTACAGTATCTGAGTGGTCCCTCAAACATTTTTTTTTCAAACATTTTTTTTGATGTGCTAAACAACCCATCTTGCTTCTCAAAGTCCCATGAAGTGAGTGAAGTAAGTCACTAGAGTTTTTGAATACTCAGAAATCAGCCAGCATTTTACAAATCACTTTTTTTATAGTGACTACTTAGTGACTACACTGCTGGCTTTAAACACTTCCTTATCACCTTCATAAGTAGTTTGTTTTGATATTGATAGCAGCTTATCAAAAAGTTATATTGAACTGCATCTCCTCCTCTGCGTTTCCTTAATATCACACTGCTCCAGAATAACTATTCTATGTTGTGATCAATGCACCATGGTGTAATTAATTGTTTTTAATACCTTGAGGGCAGGGGGTTCCCTCTTGATTATGTACAACTACAGTTCCTTATGCATATTTAAAATAGTAGCTACCATTCATTTGCTATATATTTATAGAACGCTTGCTATGTGTCAGATATGATAATAGGCACTGGATAAAATGATGAGTAGGATAAATAAGGTTCTAACCATGAGAGAGCTTATCATTTACAATCTAGCCTACTTTGTGGCAGCCAGTGTGAGAGGTGAATTGCTTCTCTTATCTATACCTTTCTGTGCAACTGTTCTGGAAAGTATGTATTACTCTGAATTGCATGAGAAAATTGAGACTCAGAGAGATTAATCAACTCAGCCACATAGATAATAAGTAGAGGATCTGAGATTGATACATAAGTCAGTTGCATTCTGTATGAATTTTCTGTGTTGTGTCACAAATTACTGTAAATTTAGTGGCTTAAAACAATGCATACTTATTATGTCACAGTATTCATGAGTCATCAGACCTGGCATAACTCTACAAGATTGCCATCAGTGTGTCAACCAGGGCTGGCTTCTCTTCTGCAGGCTCCACTATAAAAGAATCCACTTTCAAACTTATGTAGTTGTTCACAGAATTCATTTCCTTGAGACCATAGTACTCATGGTATCTTGCTTCTTCATAGACAATAAAGGAGGGAAAGACTTTAATGTGAGTCCAGTAGAAATATAAAACCTTGGATGATACAGCATCATCACTAGCGTGACCTCCTATTACCTTTGCCATATCCTGTTGATTGGAAACAACAGGTTCTGTTTATACTCTAGGGAGGGGATTCTACAAAGGAGTGAACACCAGGAGGTGAGGATCATGGGAGGCAACATGAGAATGTGTCTACCACAGGTTCTATAGTCTGTGGTCTTTCCATTATACTATGCTGCTTCTAAGAACTCAATATACATGAATTGATGTTTGAAAATTTTAAAAACTGATATAAAGCAATATAATACTACTGGAAAAGTTTTGTGGAGGTTTTCCCATAATCTCATGATCTTACCACGACTCAATTAGTCTCCTGAGCAATGTGCTTAACACTCCTACTATCTCTAAGGAGTCATAATAATTGTGTTTTAATTCCTGTCCAGTATTTTAAAAACATGCATACTTCTTTTCACAGAATCATAGCAAATACATGATTGTCTAAACTTAATTGTTCATTCATTATAATATTTCTCTTTGTTACTATATAATCATGATCAGTTTCAATGTGTTCATTGCAATCTTTCAAATGACTACACCACTATTTACTTGACCAGTCCAAATGGTTGGGTATGCAGGCAATTTTCAGTGCTACACCACTAAAAAACAAACCAACAACAGCAAAATATACCGAAAACATTGTATAATCTCTTCAGGCACATAATTTTTACCTTCTTTTGCATTATTTACTTAAACTAGGAATCCAAAAGTAAAATTACTTTAAAAATTGCTTTTTTTTATATGTATGTTTTCATGGTCTGATTTTATTTGACTTTGACTGAACAATCAACCTTCAAAATTACCAAGGGATGTGATATTGTTAACTGGAACTCTATCATCATTGGAAAGAAAGACAGTACCTTATCTGCTCTTTTTTTAAAGATTATTTATTTATTTATTTTAGAGAGAGGTGTAGGGAGAGACACAGAGAAGGAGAGAGACATCAATGTGTGGTTGCCCTTCACCTGCCTCCAGCTACAGATCTGGCTGGAGACCTGGCTTGCAACCTGGTTATGTGCCCTGGCTGGGGAACCAAACCAGCGACCCTTGGGTTTGCAGGCCGGCCCCTTATCCACTGTGCTATCCACCAGGGCTCCTTATCTGCTCTTAATCATAGAAATTTGGTAGTATGAAGTAGAAGAAATCATCTTCTCTTTATGGCTATAGACCAGACCTCAGGATGTTGTTCTATCCTGTAGTTCAAGTGAGGACAAGAATCCCCTAAGGGCTTTTCCTTAGTAAAATGTGATGTCAACTTATATGGATAGTTTTCTTGTTCATAGTGTAGGACAGTGCTTTTCCTACAATGAGGCAGAGGCTAACCTGAGACTTTTGTGAATTCTATATTTCCTTTTGTTACAGGCACATATTTGACTAATTTATTCAGATGCAACACCCTGTCATTCAGTATGTCCACATTAGCAGCACATTTCACAGTACCCTTTCCTGCAGTGGAAAAGGAAAAGAAGAAAAAAGGCAGAGCTAATGTTGTACACAGCAGTCTAGCTTATATTTGTCACCCAGTTAACTCTAATAGAAGCAGATGAATTGCGTATTATTTTCTTGTGACTCAAGGACTGATAGTTTGGAGTTCATGGTTACAGCCTTAAAAAAAAAAGTATCTGTTGTGAGCTGGAGAATTTAGCTACCATATTTGGTTCTCATATGCCTGCCCTGTGACCTTACATCAGCCTCTTGGAGGATTTGTGTGTTTTTGCTTATCCTTACATGGGAAAGCTGCCTGGAAAATATGCATGACCAGAATTAGAAGCCCTGTAGCATTTTCCGGAAGTGTGGCTTTAAGACACAGCTGTAGTTTGTGAAATTAACTTTACTTACTGCCAGAATTGGTTTCATAGAGAGGTAGTGGTTTGGAGAATACTTTTACTGATTATAAAATCACCAGCATTTTATATCTCTTCATATACCATCCAAATTTCCTCCCTTCTATTATGACAGCATTCTACAGAGAATTAAAATTTGTATAGAAACTCATTGTATTGAGTTGATAATCATAATGATTAGTGCAGGGAGGTGGAGGCTAGAACGAACTTGTTTAATTTTAAATTCTTGGTCCATTCATACTATAAATTGTTTCTGGAATATAAGGTCCATATGTGTTAGACTAGCACCTGTGACAAATGTTTAGTTTCGATATTGGGCTATAATAGTGTGATGTGTTTCAAGGAAAACTTTTTGTTTCAGAGACCAGAACAGACTAAAATAACCATTATCCTATTTCTCCATTAGTACTCATTTATTATTGCCACCTATAGTGACAAGTCTCTGACAAGTCTGTGGAAGCAAAAATGTCCTTACCCTCACACTTCATTTGTCCAAATATATTACTGTTTTCAATGGGAATGCAACTTTATTCCAGTAAAGGCAATAGTATTCCTATGAATCATTGCTTCCTCACTGTAACTTCTTACCAAAATTTAAGGTTTCAGGTGGCTTTTATGTATGGTTGACATGATTCTTTGTTTCATTAACACAGGACCTCAGAGTGGGAAAGAATGGAAGGGGTCATCCAGGAAAATCAACCCTGTTGATTTAAACATTGTTGTTTAAACCTTTGAAATAATCAACAGGTTTTCTTGCTCTTACTTTAGGCAAGTTTTGGAATTAAGAATTATACAAAAGGATTATCAGCCACTTAGGCACTAGAGGAGCCATTATTAAATCGACAGTCTAATTAGCATGAGATAACAAACGTGGTAGTGCATTACTCTGTAGTGTTTAAGAGGTGCTTTTCACTTTGACAGATCTTGGGCAAGTGTGTCCTTTGAAGAAAGTTCCTAATCCAGCTGAGCATTTGTTTCTTTATGTGTGAATCTGGAATGAAATTAGTAACAGCTGCCTCATAAGATTATTGTGAGAACTAAATACGATAAGCATGTAAAGGGCTTAATATACTGTCTGGCCCATAGGAAGCACTTCATAAATAATTATTGTATTATGCTTTAGAGTGAGATTACATTTAGTGCAATGCAGAGAGTTATCTGGTACCTATAAAATTGTGCAGTTAGTTCATTGTTAACAGCCTCTAAGGTCAGGTCTGTGTATCTTTGTTTCCCTTTATTGGTGAAGCCTTGATCCACCCACTTCCCTGCAGCAGGAAGAGGTCAGACTTTGATTAAGAACTGGCTAGATTCCATCCCTTAAATTATCTGCTGTGAGGGAATTTATAATCCTCTAATTATAATTTATAAATTCCTTGAGACCCAAAATAATATCTCTTATTTTATTTTATTTTACTTTTATTTCTATCAGGGTCAGAATAATGGCCTTGAGGACTAAGCAACTACATCCTTGATTGAGTACAGTTGATGATAACATTACCTATGCAAGAGTTTAAGATGAATCCTTTCCTATCAGCAGAGAATCTTAAGTTGGAATTCGGTATTCCAGGCACTTTTTATTGTTAATGTTGTGGAGGTTGAATAAATTGTTCATAAAATACTCATTTGAATGATAATGGAAGCAAATGCATAGTCTGGTGACTAGAATTTAGAATTAAATTATATATTAAGAGCACATTAAAAAGTGGTGTTAGTCTTTATAAGAGGTTGTCAAAAGAGGTTATATAAAATTTCTTAAGAAAAAGCCATATGAAATATCAGTAAGCTAGACAGGGAAATGTAGTAGAATAAACTTAAGCTTTTGAGTTAGGGACATTGAGGTTTAAATGCTGGTCCTACCACCCACTAGCTTTCAGAGTTTGTGTAAATTACTTAACCTCTTAAAGCCTCCATATTCTAATGTAAAGTGGTGGTGATAATACTTATCTTACAGAGTTATTATGAACATTAAATAAAATAGCATATATAACACCCCTACTTTTAGCTATAGTCACTTAAGTGGCCTTCTATAAATGGTAGTTATAATTGGTATGAATAATTAAAAGACAATATTTCTCCCCTAGTCTTCCCTGAACACAGCCACAACTTGAAATTTTTGTGAATTTGGGAACAATTGCTTAGTACCTTCTGATACTCTGAAGTGTCTGTCTATGCTGGATGAACCCAAAGCTTCTGTGAACCCAGAAACACTAATGCTTGTGAAACCATTGAACTTCAGTCCCTCTGTGGTGTGGTTAAGGTAGCTAGCTGCTCTGCTAACATAGATGTGCTAGCAGTGAGGTTTTCTGTTGGGCTCTGGAGATTTCTGAGGGTTCTTTTTTCTAATCGACCTTGTTCTAGGATTTCCAAGTGGTATTTTAAAGAGTAAAAACTTACCTTGCTAGTTGGGGGAAGGAAAAGAGTACAGTCATCATTACTTTTAAAAGTGACAAAAATAGCTGATATTGAAAAAGGTGGCTAAACCATAACTAAAATCTACTAGTAGGTGAAGTTTTCTCCAATCCATTTAGGGGAACCCATCAATCTAATTTGATGCACGAGATGTACAGGGAATTTCTTTTGAAGACTTATTTCTGGATAAGTTAATTTATGAGCAATCTGGCCCAGTCACCTTCAAAGACTGCAGTATATTAATTTTTAATTTATTTTTATTGTTGTTCTATTACAGCTATCCCATATTTCCCCACGTTGCTCTCCCCTGCCCCACCCAACCCCGACTTGCACAGTAAATCCCCACCCTGTTGTTCATGTTCATGGGTCATTTCTGATGTATATTACTCATGAATAAGCTCTCATAGGTTGCTGATTATAGCCACCTGACTTTTCTCAAACTTCCCTGACTTTGCTCAAGCTTTTAAAGAAAGTATGGATTTCCATTATGTTGCAAGAGTTTTCAAAAGAGCACTTTGCTTTCTTTATATGGCTGGACGTACCTTCTTCCAGCTTTATAGAGGTATAATTAAGTTATTTACTTCTTTCTAAAACATAGAGTATGAAAAATGGATAAATAGTAATTTTTCGATGGATAAAACTGGAAGAGACAGACTATCTTAATCAAATAATGAAAGTTAACACCACAGTTAAGAAGTCATGTTGATATGTGCCCCTGTTTTCATGTTATGTGAAAGACACTTCTTTGCAATATTCTTCCCAGAATTCCCTAGCTCCAATCTAATCATTGAAAAAACATCATACAAACCTGAATTGAGGAACGTTCTACAAAATACCTGGCCAGTACACCTCCAAACTATCAAAATCATGGATAAAAACCAAAAGTGGGAGAAGCTATCACAGACCAGAAGAGACTAAGGTGACATGACTGAATGTAATTTGGTATCTTGAAAAGGACATCTTGAAGGGATCTTGAAACAAACAAACAAACAAAGACAGTAGAAAAACTAGTGAAATTCAAATAGTCTGGAGTTTAATTAACAGTGATATAACAATGTTGGTTTCCACCATGATGCAAGATGTTAACAACATGGGAAACAGAGTGACAGTTATCTGGAAATTCTATGCACCATAACTGCAAATTTTCTGTAAATCTAAAATTATTCCAAGTTGAAGTTTAGTAAAATTTAAAAAATCTAAAATAATTTTTGGTGGTGCTAAATTGAGAACAATATTTCAATTGATCAGTATTAGCTACTCGGTGTCCAGACTGAAGGTGAGAGCACTGTGGAGAGACATAAGTGAAAGGTGTGGCCTGTACTTTCAAGTGCTTATCAACAAACTAATTGAAGAGATGAGAATTTGGCATATGAAGAGATTAGCAAATATTGGTATTATATGTATTTGATTAAACCCTAAACTTGCTAGTACCGACTGTAGGAAGTCAAATAGTGAGGGCCGAAGTGACCAGAGAAGAGGCTTCCCAGAGGCAGTGAACCTGGATGAGTGGTTAGATTTGCATCAGTGAAGATAGGGGAGATTTACAGTTGAAGGAAACAGAGAAAATGCTCTGAGGTCTTGAGTAGAATAGATGCAGGGAAAATTGAAAGTCACCTGATCTGATCTGGGAGAGGGAGGGGAACAAAGATTTCTGGAAAGGTAGCTAGAATAGGGCCTTTATGCAGAACCTTGAAAGTTAAACCTTGGGGTGGGGTTGAAATTGGCCACAGCGATTCAGTGTAACAGCAGTAGGACTACAGTTTACATTTCAATTTTGTGGCTTTTAGCCTTTGCTCAAATCTATGTCTATCATTTATTAACCTGCTAACACTTTTTTTTAACATGTATATTTGATAACATTATGTAGGGATGAGTAAGGTCAAAGTAAAGTCATGCTCATATTCTGGATTAAAAGGGATTTTCTTGATTAAATGATATATCAGTTTGAATAACCTCATCTATAAGCCCTTTTTTATCTGGAACTTTTTTCTATCCATACTCTTTAACTTTAGTCCTTTTGTCTGTTACTCGGTTAAAGCATGTTTTTACTATCAGGTGAGCAGTGCATTGTCTTCTGATCATTTTGCTCCTTAGAAAGATTATTGGACTTTTTTGGTGACAGTTACACTGCTGATTAAAAAACAAAGAATTGAAAGTGACTAATGCCTGATGGCTTTGCACTTTCCTGTCTATTTCTTTATTTAAACTACAGAAATCCATACCCTCCACAGCAAATTTGCCCACTGAGAACTATTAAGTGGCTGGCCTCTTGGCAGTTAATGAGAAACAAGAACTCCCATTCTTTTCTTCTATGTACATGCTGCCTGTGTGCAAGCAAGCTCACAAACTGGTGGACTTAGGAATTCATTGGGGTCAATTTAGACTGGTCAGGGGAAAAGAGACAATAATAACTAGGAACTCAAATGAAATATATTGGGCTGTTTGGAAGACAACAATAAGATATCTCAATTTTTTTGGCTTTTTAGTCAATATCATATAGTTTATACGAAAATCTTTCATATATGTCTGTGTCATCTTCCCAGCTAGAAATTGGGAATTCTAGTACATACTGCATGTAGTGAAAAAGTACAGGGCTTTGCAGGCAGATTTAGATTTGTGATTTAGTGCAGGCAATTACAAGTGCTGTTTTCTTGGGCAGGATCCTTAACCTATGTGGGCCTCAGTTTCCTTTGTTGTAAAATGGGGACAATCATACTATATAACTAACCTTTCAGAATTGTGTAAATAGCCTCACAAAGAGTCTGATACTCAGGAAGCACTCACCAAATGTTAGTCTTCTTTGTACAAGTCTTTATCTTGTGCAAAGCTTAACCCAGTACTAACATATAATAATGCTTGGAAATTTCCTCTTGGGATTATCCAAGGAGATCATTCCTGCTGCTTTTTCACGTGAGCCTGCTAGAGTTTATATAGGAACCACTGTGGGTGCAGTTCTAGGGCAGACAAATAAACTTGACTGTCTTCCTTACCTGTGTCTCTCCAGGCAGTGCCTCCCTCCATTCCAAATGTGCACACTGTCTGCCCTTTCTATGAAGGCCAAAGTTGTAAGTCAGTAATGGTGAGGTTTCAGGCAACAGAGGACAGGATTTTAAGGCAGGATTGTACTCCCAGTGCTGCATATTTCACAGCCTTCTGTGTCTCTACAGAAAGCCATCTCTGAAGGAATGGGAAAGACATTAAAGTTCCTTCTGACTCTAGAAAAAAGTACAGGCAGATAAAAGTGCCAGATAACAAAAGGCTGCATAGATGAGATTATTTAGGACTATTTCATTTATTTAAGAAAAACTTTCTTTTTTCTTTTTTTAAAAAATATTTTATTCATTATTTTAAGAGAGAAGGGCAGGGTGGAAGGAAGAAAGGGAGAGAAACATCCGTGTATGGTTGCTTTTCACCTGCCTCCAGTTAAGGACCTGGCTGGAAACGTGGCAACCTGGTTATGCGCCCTGGCTGGGAATTGAACCAGCGACCTTTGGGTTCACAGGCTGGCACCAATCCACTGAACCACCAGCCAGGGCAAGAAAAACTTTCTTAACCCAGAAAGTGGGCATGACTGTATTTTCTTTACTGTGACCACATTAAGACATAGCTATTTTTGAGAAACTACCATTGATATCTAATTTCTCCTCTTTTTATATCAGGCTCTGCTTTTGAAATTACTTGGGCCTTAACATCTCTTTAGACATGGTTAGAATTGCAACCAAAAAGGAAATAATACAGTAGCATTTTTTTCTTTTGGAAGCAGGAAAATAGCAAACCTTAGATTGTGCTTTTTTGCTGCCACATCTTGGGACATCTGTCAGAAAACTCTAGGGAGCTGTGTGTAGAGGTGGGAGTACAGGAAAAATTTTATTGTTGACACCCTTACAGATGTCCCTCATTTCCCACCCCCTGCCTTTGCCCTCTCCACCCAGCCTCTGTCCTCCACCCTGGCCTTCAAAGAAAATTCTTAATAGTCAACCCAGATTTGTTGCAGACTTGCTGTTACAGACCTGTGAATTATGAGTTTTACATGGCTGATTGTGATCAAAGCATTTTTTAAAATATTGCAAAACATACAAGTTGAAAACAACTGCCTCTTGCTGTGGTTGTGCCACTGGATTAAGCAATAGGAAGCCAGTGGCTTCAAGACTCATGATAGTATTCATTTAAAAACACAGAGAGATCACCCTGGTTACCAAAGGACAACATAGTGGCCACACTGCAGTAATCCAATGCATAACAGACTAACTGAGAATACAGATTTGATTTTCCTTTTAGGTATATTTTGTAAGTGGATTAGAAAAAGACTAAAAAAACAGCTTTAAATGCTATTTATTTACTCTCCTTTACCCCACTGTTAAATCTTAGGCACAGGCTAGGGCAAACAGGCTTATTAGTTTCCTATAAAGTAGACTGGTCCTTATTAGGGGGTAGAGTTTGAAATAAACAGAAACAATGGGGGGGAATCTGTATATCTGAATTTGTCTTTGCAAAAGTTGATGAGGTAACAAATTATAACCTGTTGAAAATGACCAAATACATACCCGTACAATTGTTTATTCATTAATAGGTCTTAATTATGTATAAGAATTTAGTCATAGAAATGATGAGCATCCATTTAGAAAGATTCCAAGTTTATTTTGTACTTTGATTCCTTCATTGCTTGAGTGCAATATGCTGTCACATTCATTAGCTCAGTTTTCACAGATGGCCAGTTATCTTAAACTTTATATCATCCTTTCACTAAAACTAAAAATTGAATTCCTGGATGTAGTATGTAGCATTTATGCTGCCATTATTAAGTTTTGTCTAAGTGACATAAATAATAGCAATAAGTGCTTGTTCTCCTAAGTTTTTTGCACTCACTGGCTTTGCCTTTCAACAGACCTGTCCTGTCTCACTTAACTACCTTGTTCGGATAACTGTCTTAGCTTCATATTTAAATGCTATGTTGTAATTGAACTTTTTAACATATTTATGTCTAATCCCCTTCCCACTAGATTATAATCCTGCATGGGAATTTCTGCTACTTTTCTTTAGACATTTTAGAGAACCTAAAATAGTTTTTTAAATATGTAACAGGCACCCAGGAAATACTGTTGAAATGGCTATTAAATACAATTTTGGGCGATCCTTTTAGATTTTAGTGCATTATAGTTGGAACCACCTGTCAGTATTCGTTAAAGTGTCAACTGAGATAACGTGAAAGTTTCATTATAAAACAAGCCAAAAATCCCACCTTCATTAAATGTTTTATGGTAGGTTCACACTTTCACGAAAAACTCTTGTTTTCCCATTTGAAGCATAATAATTGAATATTTATTGTTCTTTTGAATTTGAACATTTACATCAGTCCTTTCTAAAGTAGATACCTTGCTGGTTTCCTTCCTTTAAAAGAAACTTTACCCTTGGCATGACAGACAAGAAGCTTACTGAGGCCAACTGGAGAGTAGCTGTTTTCCTCCAAGCTCTGCTCCATGTCTTTGGAGGAAAAGATACTTTGAATTTCCAATCCTGACATGTGGACAGAAATAACTGGACATTCATTGGACAGAGATGAGGGATATGGTGTGCTCTTTGAAGAAGATTGATTTAACTTCCTGCAAGTGTTGAAAATATATCAATAAACATTTTAACACCAAAATATTTTTCCTGTAGAAAATACAAATTTTATTCCTTGGTGTATGGTTTACAGTCACATGTGTTTACTGTGTTGCTTTAATTCCCATTGGAGAATTATGAAATTAGTGTCCTCTGAAGCCCCTTTATTAGGATATGTGGTAGTGAATATGTGCATGTGTGTGTGTAGGGGGGAGGTGTGTAAATCCAAAGAAGACTTGGATGTATGGAAGATTTTTGTTTCCGTTGGGAGAACTGCTTCTTTCAGTTTTACGTTTCTGATGATTCTACTCTATGTGTCTTTTTAGTGTGACTCCATAAAGAAACTTTTGATTATGCTCTGCACCTCAGAAATGTGAAGTAAGAGTTTAAAATTTGAATAAATGATCATAGATGTGTGAATTAACATTGTAAATGAAATGCATATTAGAGGAGAAGCTTAACTAAAAGAATTAATTTTACTATTTTAAAACTCTTCTAGGTATGATTAGGAGACAAACTATTTTATCTCTACCTCTTAACCTAGCTAAAGAAGTAGCACAGATACACATGAAAGATACCTTAGCAACACATATTAAGGAGTAATAAATGGTATAAGTGTATTGCAAACATAGTATACAAGCAGACTTAGGTCTTATTCAGTTTATGTTCTAAACATTGAGATGTAGAGTGACTCTGTGGTTTGTCATGTCTTCAAGGAAAGGTTTGTTTCTGCTCACTACATGATGCTTGTTAAGACAGGTAGTAGAATTGTTTGTGAAGACTTTCAACAGGGGCTGAAACTAAGAAAGACTTCTAGATGATCAGAAAAAAAGCTTCCCACTACTCATACATTTGAGTTAAATGCATTTTATTTAGGTTGTTGATATGCATCAGCTGGCCTTACTTTTGCATCATTAGATTTAGGAATTTTTGATGAAAAAAAAAGGAAAAAGGTTGACAAAAGGATCTGTTGTTTGACAGCTCTTCAATCAACTTGTGAGACATTGTTAACAGCTAAGTAATAAAGAGGGAAACCATATATCTTCTGTGAAACCACAAATCCTGATCCATGTCTAAATTTATTTATGCTAGTTTACAAACACTGACTTTTGCTGATTTTGAAAATAACAACAGAAGCTGTTCGTTTAACACATAGTTTCTTCTCCTTTGGGTCCTAGATTAAGAAGAAACAGCAAGATGTGCTTGGTTTTTTAGAAGCTAACAAAATAGGATTTGAAGAAAAAGATATTGCTGCCAATGAAGAAAATCGGAAATGGATGAGAGAAAATGTACCCGAAAACAATCGACCAGCCACAGGGTACCCCCTGCCTCCTCAAATTTTCAATGAAAGCCAGTACCGTGGGGTAAGGCATCAATTTAAATTTTGGGTTTTTGTTTTGGAATGGATTGCCTCACATCAATTCTGTCTGTCTTACTCCCTTGCCCAGACCTGCACACAGTCATTTCTTCTTTTTGTTCTCTTCATCTGCCCTAGGTAGCTGAGGTATTTTACTTAGACTGTGGAAGACAAATGAATGAGTCATCCACGAAAAGGACCTGTAAGTGTATACAGGCCTTGGACATAAAGCTTTACATTTCTTCATCTGAACCCCAACCAGAGCAATTATGTTATTGTTTCTGGTATGTCCATAAAAGAGGTCAGCCATTTGACTTATTTAGATTAACATTAGTTAGAAAAAAGAGGAATGTCTTATTTTCTACTTGAAGCTAGTAATACTTTTATTCTGGTGTCATTAATGAATTAAAAAAATTAATTTAGCTTATTGAACTGAATGTAAGGCACACAGGAAAAACATATTTTTGACTTGTGACTGGTGCTTTCAAGATTGCCATCTTGTTAGTCTTCATGTAAACCATTGGGTATTTTCCTCCATTCTTTATTTGTTATATATTTAAGTACCATTTCTAATTTATGGCCATTCTATGTACAATGGCAAGTACAAATTAAAAAAAAATTAAAGTAACTATGTCTGTAGTTTTTTTGGGTTTTTTTTGTTGTTGTTTTTAAAAATATTTTATTTATTTTTAGAGAGAGGGGAAGGGAGAGAGGCAGAAAGGGAGAGAGATATCTATGTATGGTTGCCTTTTACCTGCCTCCAGCTATGGACCTGGCTGGAGACCTGGCTTGCAACCTAGTTATGTTCCCTGGCTGGGGAATCGAACCGGCGACCTTTGGATTCACAAATATTTTTTTTAAATAGCTTTTTCTCTTACGGAGCTGGTTAGGAGTGGGATGGGGGAAGAATCATACATATCTGAAACAATCAGAGAGTGGTTATGAAGTCATTGTACCAACAGCATATGTAAGAGCTATAATAATTTCCAGTAAAGAATTGTTTGCATTGTTATATTCTCAGAATTAGCATGCCTGAGGAACAAATGATTTTAGAGCCAGCAATCCAAATCTTCTAGTTCATAGATTTATGGGAATGAGATGAACACGTTTTGGTGGGTATCTTTTCATGTACCAATTCAAAACATTTGAGGGATGGGTATAGCAAATTTGAGAAGTTCATTGGCACAAAAGTTGTCTGTGAATTGGTCATCTCTGAGGAGGAGGACCTGAAAATTTCATCTGTTGCTGCAAACACAGCCAATGTGTAAAGATGTTTCACAGCATCCCTGGCTTCTATCCTTGAATGTCTGTAGCACCTTCACAGCTGTGAAAAACCAAACATCTCTTGAGACTTTGACAGATGTCTGTGTGGGAAAAATTACCTCCTGTTGAGAAACACTGAACTATGGTGGATGAAGTTCTTATTTTCAGACTGGAACATGACTGAAACAATTACCCTACCTGCATATATGAGACCCTGATATAGAAGATGCAAAATTTATAAAGTAATATTTGTTCTGAAAGAGCTTATGCTGTGTATATGAAGAAATAAAACACATTTCCATGAAATGATAAATAATATGATACCAATATATAGAGTACATTCTGAATTAATGTTGTTAGAATCCTAGAGATATAAATAAATTATCTTTATTTTTTCTTAAGAGAATTCTTATATAAGAAGCAGACTATGTCACAGTATGTTTTGTTTACTCTCATATTCTTAGCACCAAGAACAATGATTGGAATATAGTAGGTGTTCAATACATATTTGAAGATTAAATTATTTAATCTGGCCTAATTGAGAAACTAATTTGCTTTTCTGTCACTTACAACCCTGTTTGTGCTTGCTAAGTCCAAGGCCAACAAATGGTAATATAGTTTGATTCTTAAATGCTTGAAATAAAAGAGGAGAGTCCCTTATATAGCATTTTAAAAATCAGATTTCAATAAAGCTGATGAGGGCCTTTTATTTTCACATGGATTTAAAGAGTGACATGTATTATTTTTGCTGTTTTGATGTCAGTAAGAAACATCTCTTGCATGACTGTTGGCTTTTTTAAACTTGCATTTTGAAATTACTTCCAAGTGCTTGAGTATAGACATGACCTATGTTGTTTGTTTGCCTTAAGTAGCTTACACGTCTCAGTATGAAACTGGTATCAGGATGCAGTTAGTTTCATTTTCGCTTTTGTGGTTTTTTTTTTCAATGTATGGTTGCCTTCCACCTGCCTCCAGCTACAGAGCTGGCTGGAGACCTGGCTTGCAATCTGGTTATATGCCCTGACTGGGAATCGAACCAGCCACCTTTGGGTTTGCAGGCTGATGCCTTATCCACTGTGCCACCAGCCAGGGCCTTAGTTTCATTTTTGAATAGTGAGCTCAAAGAGTTTAGGAGTCTACTACATGCCTATTGTTTAGAGTTTATTGCTTTGCCAGTGTCTAGGGTACACAAAAAAGATGCTTTGCATCAATTCTTGTGGAGATTTCAGTGGCCCTAAACAATTTTGACTGTGTTAAAAAGAATCCCTAAATAAGACAGAAATTCTGATGCTTCTTGGGGTACAGTCCCTAGTGGCTTGAGAGGCTCTAAAATTGATGTCTTTAGATCCTCCAGTTACCATCAAACTATGAGTGCTTTATTCCTCTAATAGATAAAATACTAAGGTTATCTCTGTCTCTTTTAAATAAAAAAATACTTAGGCCAGGTATAGACCATGGTTGTGTTTTCAAAGAAGGTTGGTTATTGGTTATGGCATAATCAAATTTAGGCAATTCTTGTTGTTCCTTTGGAGCATACTTCATGGCTTAGAGCATGGGTAGCAAACACAAGACCTATGGACTGAATCCCGCCCTCCACCTTGTTTTATCTGGCCTGGCACCTTCAGCCCTGCATCTTGTTTCTACCCAGCTCACTTAAGTGTTGAGTAGTTACATTTATACAGTCCTAAAATCACATTCAGTCCTTTGAAGGCAGCCTCGAGGCTGATATGGCCCTTGGTGAAAATGAGTTTGACATTGTTGGCTTAGAGGATAACAGTGAAAAAGAAAACCCAACCAAATTCACTCACATGAGGCTTTTTTGGAATCCCTGGATAGGAACCTTTTAGTAACTTGCTTCTTATTCTGGTCATAATTCATGAAAATCACATTCTCTTCCCCCAAACACAGCACATATTTACTATTCTTATTGCCTTGGGTATAATTACCTGATACCTGGCCTACCATAGGTTCTCAGGATACCTCTACTTTAATAAAAATAGAAGAGCAATAATGGGAAACTGGAACAATAAACCCTTATCAGAATAAGTAACCTTTTACTGGCAAATAGTTGGCTGCTTTGGGCTGTGGGGAATGCTGCTTGTCCAGAGACAGATTTTAATTCTATGTGCTGTGTAATAAGTTATTTTGCAGTTTCTACCCCACAGAACAGCATATCTTCTAATGTACATTAAATGAGATCCAATAAGCCTTGCCTCTTTACTATCCTTTCCAGAAGTCTAGTATTATGGAAGTTAGTTAGTTTGCTGCCACCAAGGAGGTTGACTAGCCAAGCTACTTTATATAAATGCCCTCATTTTCTTTTCTTTATTTGGTGGCATATTGCTAATTCTTTTTGCCTTTTTTTTCCCCCACCAAGGACTATGATGCCTTCTTTGAAGCCAGAGAAAATAATGCAGTGTACGCCTTTTTAGGCCTGACAGCCCCACCTGGTTCAAAGGTATGATTTTCCTGCCTTATAGGCCATTCTATTGCTGCTAAGTTTTTTACTCAGTAAGATTTCCACTTTTATTAAGTACTCAGCTTATTAAGCCAGAGGCCTTGCAAAAGAACTGAAAGGACATGTGTCTGCTCTGCATGCACTCTGTCCCTAGTAGAATAATCAGATGTGCATAATCAATTATGAGTAAGAGGTAAGTAGAGTGACTTCTCCATCAAGTTACTCAAGGCAGCAAATTTCTCATTGACCCATTTGTACATAAGTGGTAAGCATTTTAAAGACATTGTTATTCTAGCTGCCTCACATGGTTCTATATCAACATAAAGCATTTTAGTTCAGAGTAATCTTCTTGGCAGCCATTTATCATCTTTGTGTGAGGCAAATGTTACAGGCATCTATTCAAATTAACTGAGCGCATTTGAGTTTCAGAACTGGTTGCTAAATTGCTGGCTAAATCTGAGGCTTTTCTCTGCCAACAACAACTTAATTTTTCAAGTGGCAGTGTTCCCATGGAGACCAGATAAAGAAAAGAATCAAAAATTAAATTGCCCATATATAATAACATGTCTCAAAACTATGGACTTTTAATGTACTTTTGCCTTTTACCACAGGTCTTCTCCACACTGGCTGGCTGGATCAGAGTATATGTCCCATGTTCCATCAGTTTACGTTTTGCTATTAGGAATGGACATTATGTTAAACAGATTCATTGAACTCCAGCTCATTCTCCAGTTTTGAGAGTTTCTGTTCATATTTTCACTACAAACCATTTACTAGCATTGTTGTCTGAATCACTGTAAATTCTGTTTCCTCATCAAACTTTCTTAAAATTGCTTATTTTAGGTTTTTGTGTAATTTAACTCATCATAATAAATGATGGGTAAGGCACTTTTATTTAAACAAGTTGGTAAAACCCAAGTTAAGTCATTGATGTCAGTACATATTTTAGGGAATATGGGAGGAACTATAGTCTGTTTTCTGTGACAATGACTGCCTCTCCTTCAGTTAAAAGTAGGAGGCATTCATTCATTTGTTCATTCACTAAGTTAGTTGTTGACTGTGAAGCACTGACAAACATTTATGATGGGGCAAATGTAGAGAATACATAATAGCCCCTGCTTTCAAAATATTTATAATGTAGTGAGGGATATGTATACAAATAGTGATACAGAGATATGTTTATAAATAATTATAATTCAAAACATATTATGGTAAATTCTGTACAATTGGTGTGAATAAAGTGCTATAGACATCCTGAGGAAATGGTCACACATAACTAGTAAGGAATTTGGGGAAAGGTTCACAGAGGACATAATATTAAACCTGTTAGGGACTCTAAAGTACTGAAGTGACACTAAGGCATCTTTTACAGAGGCAGCAACAGGAACCACTGCACTGGGGTGCACCTGTGCATTCATAGTAGAGTTATTCCCCCCTTATTCACGGGGGATACATTCAAAGACCCACAGTGGATGCCTGAAACATGGATAATACTGAATCTGATGTATACTATGATTTTTCCTATACACACCTATGATAAAGTTGAATTTATAAATTAGACACAATAAGAGAGTAACAACAAAAAGTAATAAAATAGAACAATTAATAGTATACTGTAATAAAAGTTATGTGAATGTGGTCTCTGTTGCTCTAAAAATTTCTTAATTGTCCTCTACTCATCTTTCCACTTAAAGGATGCACTTGACAGGTTTCTTTTTGGCATGCATAAACTTTCAGCATCAATACCCTTGCATTTTGGGGCCATTGTGAAATAAAATAAGGATAACTTGAACACAATCATAACAACACTAAGGCAGTTGATCTGATAAATGGGATGGCTACTAAGTGACTACCAAGAATGAGTATACTGTAGTAGTAGTGTAGATATGCTGCACAAAGGATGGTTCATGTCTCAAAAAAGGCAGTCATTTCCAAGGGCCACTTTCTGCTTTTCACTATTTTTAGTAATTTAAGCTATGTAAACCAACTAAAATACACATGGGTGTTGCTTTGTGATATTTAAATCTAACTATTTTGCTTGTTTTCTTCATTTCAGGAAGCAGAAGCTCAGGCAAAGCAGCAAGCATGAACCTTAAACATTCTGCCTTAAGCATCTTCGAAAAGAATTCTCCATTGTTTTTATAAAATAGCAGAATTATCTTGGCTTCAAAAGAAATAGGCTTAGCATTGAAATAATAGATTAGTTGGTGTTTTCGCATGCAAGCAATCAAAATGAATACATAATTAAATGTGAATGTTACGATGAGGAGAATGCCAGATGAACGTAAAATTTTAAGTAGCTGTCATGGAATAGTTTTGTTATCTGCCAAGGCATTTTATATACTTCAATGATTTTTAAAAGCAAACACTTGTGTACTTTGTTGGTATTATTATCTCAGTTTAAATATATCTGTAACTCTACATTGAGGAATTAAAAAAGCCGAGAATCTGTCTTTTATTTCCAAATTGCCTCATTAATTTTAGTGAACAAAAACATGTACCTTTTTGATGTGACATTATTGTGACTAAAATGTAGTTGTGGGTAATGTTTATGATGTGGCAGACACTGTAATTTCTTATAGTAATTATAACATTCCCATTCTTTTGTAGTTGAAACTGTGTACTGAACCACTAGTTTTCTAGGCTTCCAAATGTAGCCTTTCATTGCATATTTCAGTGATCAGAACAGATGATCTCATGTGCATGTGCTCACACACATCCGTGTGCGCACACACAAGATGCATTTAGATGACAAGTTTCTTGTGTAACTACATAGCTATGATGCAATCATGTTTTGAAATTGCTTGTCCCAGTCATGTGTGTTTTATAGAAATGGGATGGTAAGTACATTTAAAGTGGTATCCTTTTATAAAGAGCTCAAACTTTTAATTATCTGTTATAAAATAGGTCTGCATCCATTGTCCAAGACTGTTTTTTTTGAGTCTTTGCTAAAAATATCTTAGTGGTTTCCCACTTTTAAAACAAATTGTGATCAGAAGTGCCCCTTTCTCTCAGATTTCAGCATGGCCATATATTGTATGAATGCATTAATGTAAGTATAGAGAATATTTTCTATGCTTGTATTGCAGTGAATAGCACAAGCATCAGATAAAAAGGACATTTATAAAAAATGATCATTCTAAAATTTCTAAGAACATAAGAAACATCATGGCCCTAATTACTTACCCAAAAGATATGCATATTGTACTTTAGTTCCACACTACTTTATTAATAAATCACCTTTTTAAATTACATTATCATATCATTTAATGTATTCAAGTCTGTGCTCTTTTGTAAAACTGGCACATAATGAACACATGGCTTTGTTTATTGAGATTCAAACTTGATGTGATGCTTTAAAATAAACTCAGTACTTTTAGAAATACAATGTATGTCTTCCTGGAGTTTCTAAATAGTTAAATAGTAATTTTAGATGAGTATTGCATATATTTTTAGAGCGTGGGGAAGGATAAAAGATGAAAACAAAACAATTTCAATGCAATTTCTATATTTTCTGTTTAGGGTCCTGAATTTTGCAGTACACACTGAAGTCAAAGATATATTCCATTGTTTTGTATACAAAAATATGCTCTGGATAACTCTAGAGAAAACAGGGTGCTTTGTAATAGATTCTTGAAAATGTGTAAAAAATTGATCAATATTTTTTCCTGAGCTTTATTAAATGCTGATAATGCTATGTGCAATATTTTATGTGGACATTTTTACTTTTAGTGTTCAGTAAGTTAACATGATCAAAATAGTCTTCAAAATATAATCTTTTTCAGATGTTTATATCTACTAGATTATACCTTACAATTAACATATATGTATATTTAAAGTAAAAGGTTGGATTGAGTCTTCCTAAATTGACACATTTCATTTTGTCAACTGAGTACTTTATGTCTGGTAGATATACTAAAAGGAAGTGAAATTCTGAATATTAAGGTAAGTTTTATAAAGAATTTTCACAAACAAAAATATTCAATAAAAAATTGGAGACTGACCTGAGCAGATGTGGAGAAAAGGGAACCCTAGTACACTGTTGGTGGGAATGCAAACTAATACAGCCACTGTGGAAAACAGTGTGGCATTTCTTTAAAAAATTAAAAATGGAACTGTCTTATGAACCAGTGATCTCACTTCTGGAAATATAGCCTAAGAATCTTGAAACATCAATTTAAAAGACTATATACATCATATGCTCATAGTAGGGTTATTATAATAGCCAAGATCTGGAAACAGCTTAAGTGTCCATCAGTATATCAGTGAATAAAATGCTGTGGTACATTTAAACAGTGGAGTGCTGTGCAGCCATAATAAAGAAGAAGAAGTAGGAAGAAGAGGAGGAGGAGGAGGAGGAGGAGGAAAAGAAGAAGGAGAGAAGTAAAAGGAGAGAAGGAAAGAATGAGAAGGAGATAAGGAGAAGGAGAAAGAGATAAGGAGGAGAGGAAGAGAAGGAGAGGAGGAGAAGGAGAGAAGGAGGAGAGCAAAAGAAGGGGAAGGAAAAGATGAGAAGGGGAGAAGGAGAAGGTGAAGGAGAGAAAGAGAAGGAGAAGAGAAGGAGATGGACAGAAGGAGAAGAGAGAATGAGAAAGAGAAGTAGAGAAGGAGTGAAGGGAAAGGAGAAGGAGAAGGGGAGAATGAGAAGGGGAGAAGGAGGAGAAAAAGGGAGGGAGGATGAGGAGAGAAGGAGAAGGAGAGAAGGAGTAGGAGTGAAGGAGGAGAGAAGGAGAAGGGGAGAATGAGGAGGAGAGAAGGAGAAGAAGGAGGGAGTGGGACGGAGAGAAGGAGAAGCAGAGAAGGAGAAGGAGAGAATGAGAAGGAGGAGGAGTGAAGGAGAAGGAGAAGGGGAGAATGAGGAGAAAAGAGAAGGAGAAGATAAGGAGATGGAGAGAAGAAGAGAATGAGAAGGAAGGTGAAGGAGAAGGGGAGAAGGAGAGAAGGAACAGGAGAGAAGGAGAAGGGGAGAATGAGGAGAGAATGAGAAGGAGAAAGAGGTAAGGAAGAGAGAAGGAGAAGGAGAGAATGAAGAGAGGAGAAGAAGGAGAGAAGGAGAAAGATGGGGAAGGAGAGAAGGAGAAAGATGGGGAAGGAGAGGAGAAGGAGAGAGGAAGGAGAGAAGGAAAAGGAGAGAAGGAAAAGAAGAGAAGGAGAAGGAGAGAAGGAGAGAAGGAGAAAGAGAAGGAGGAGTGAAGGAGAAGGAGAAGGAGAAGGAGAGAAAGTGAAGAAGGAGGTAATGGGAAGGAGAGAATGAGAACAATAGAAGGAGTAGGAGTGAAGGAGGAGATAAAAAGAAGGAGAGAAGGAGGAGAGAAGCAGAAGGAAAGAATGAGAGAAGGAGGAGGAGAGAAGGAGAAGGAGAGGAGGAGGAGAGAAGGAGAAGGAGAAGAACAAGAAGTAAAAGGAGAGGAGGAGAGCAAAAGAAGGAGGAGGAGAGAAGGAGAAAAAGAAGTAGGAAAGGAGAAAGAAGAAGGGAATGGGAAAGAGAGAATGAGAATGAGAAGGAGAGAAGAAGGAGAAAAGGATAAGGAGAGAAGGAGAAGGTGAAGGAGGGAAGGAGAAGCAGAGAAGGAGAGAAGGAGAAGGAGAAAAGGAAAAAGATAAGTAGAAGGAGAGGAGGAGGAGAGAAGGAGAAGGAGAGGAGGAGAAGGAGAAGGAGAGAAGAAGGACAGAAGGAGGAGAGAAGGAGAAGGAGAGAATGAAAAAGAAGTAGAATGAGAAAGAGGGAGAAGAAGGAGGGAGGGGGAAGGAGAAAAACAAATTAGAAGGAGAGAAGGAGAAGGAGAGAACAGAAGGAGATGGAGAGAAGGAGAAGGAGAGAAGAAGAAGGGAACACGGAGAGGAGAAGGGAAGGAGGGAAGGAAAAGCAGAAGGAGAAAGAGGGAAGGAGACAAGGAGGTGAGAAGGAGAAGGAGAAAGATGAGGAGAGTAGGAGAAGGATAGAAGGAGAAAGGGAGAAGGAGAAGGAGAGAATGAAAAGGAAAAAAGTATGAGAAAGAGAGAAGGAGAAAAAGTGAAGGAGGAGAGAATGAGAAGCAGAGGGAGCAAAGGAGGAGAGAAAGAGAAGAAGAAAAGGAGGAGAGAATGAGAAGAAGAGAAGGAGGGAAGGAGAAGGAGGGAAGGAGAAGAATAGGAGGAGAAGGTGAGAAGGAGGAGAAGCAGGGAAGGAGAAGAAGGAGAGAATGAGAAGGAGAGAATGAGAAGGAGAGAAAGGGAAAAGGAGAAGGAGAGTTCAAGGAGAAGGAGAAGGAGAGAATGAGGAGAGAAAGGGAAAAGGAGAAGGAGAGTTCAAGGAGAAGGAGAAGGAGAGAATGAGAAGGAGAGAAGGAGGAGAGAAGAATGGGAGAAGGAGAAGGGGAGTTCAAGGAGAAGGAGAGAAGGAGAAGGAGAGAAGGAGAAGGAGAAGGAGAGGAGAAGGAAAGAAGGATGGAATGGGAAGGAGAGAATGAGAGGAAGGAGAGAAGGAGAAAGAAGGAGGAGAGAAGAAGCAGAGAAGGTGAAGGAGAAGAGAAGGAGGAGAGAAGGAGAAGGAGAGAACGAGGTGAAGGAGAGGAGGAGAGAAACAGAAGCAGAGAAGGAGAGAAGGAGAAGGAGAAAGAGAATGAGAAGGAGAATGAGAGAAGGAGAAGGAGAGAAGGAGAGAAGGAGGAGAGAATGAGGAGAAGGAGAAAGAAGGAGAGAAGGAGAAGGAGAGAATGAGGAGAAGGAGAGAAGGAGAGAAGGAGAAAGAGAAGAAGGAGAGAAGGAGAAGGAGAGAAGGAGGAGAAAGAGTGAAGAAGAGGGAGAGAAGGAGAAAGAGAATGAGAGAAGGAAGGGGAAGCATAGAAGGAGAAAGTGAAAGAGAGAAGTAGAAGGAGAAAGAGCAAAGAAGAGGGAGAGAAGGAGAACGAGGAAGGAAAGGGGAAAGATAGAAGGAGAAGTGGAAGGAGAGAAGGAGAAGTAGAAGGAGAGGAGGGGAAGGAGAAGGAGAAGGAGTTGGAGGAGAAGAGGAAGGAGAAGAGGGAGGGGGAGGAGAAGAAGAAGATCTTACCTTTTATGACAGCATGGATAGACCTAGAGATTATTCATCTAAGTGAAATAAGCCAGTCACTGAAAGTGATATATGTGAAATCTAATGAACAAAATAAGAATAGAATGAAGTTTATGAGTATGAAGAGTATGAAGTTTAGATTTTAACACTTCTCAGAAATTAGTGTGTCATCTAGATTTGTTCATTTCAAGTCCCAATATATTGTTCTAACAAGTGCTGGGGCAGGGCTCAGGAATCCACGTTTATTGTGTTCTCCACATGATTCTGAGAGATGTGTTTTTCCTACACTACACTGTGAGACAGTTTATGCTGCAAGCTACATACACTTAAACTTATATTTTAGAAAGATCCCTTTAATATTATCATTCCTGAGTATAGTTAGTTGTACACAGAATCACCAAAGAGTTCCTCAAGTCATTCTATGGTTCAGTCAAGATTGTAAAGCCCTGATTTAGCAGCGATGAGGTGGATATACATTAAAATAGTAACAGTGGAAATAGGAAGTTAAAATATTGTTACAAAAGTACAGGCAAAAATAGTGACATGAGCAAAGGCAATAGCTGGAAAGCTGGAGAAGTGTGGGGTAACTGAAATATTAAAATTAGTTCATCTAGGGTTTGGTGATTGATTGCATATGGGTGACAAAGAGTGGACAATATTAAGGATGGTGCCCAGGTTTCTGAGTTGGGGTTTGAGTGAATGGAGTTGCCATTCAATAAGACAGGAACCACAGGGGTAAAAATAGGTTTGGGAGAAGACTACCATCTTATAGCAGGGCTGGAGATCAAGGGAAATGTGACCTAAAATTCCTATTTTTTACTATTGATTTCCAGACTTAAGTGTACAAAAGAGATCACCAGAGGAGTTAAAAATACAAATTCTATTCTCCATTTCCATTTAGAAGGCTGTGGAATGGGGTCCAGGTATCTGCTTTATTTCTTTTCTAACTGCCCCAGCACAGAATGTAAGCCTTTGTCAAATGTGCTGAGAAACATTAAAAAATAAATAAAGCTGAAATAAGTTGAAAAGTGCACTATAAGTCTACTTCTTGCCTGTAAATTAACAGGTACTATAGACTTAAGGATAGATAATAAACAATGTTTATCTTTTTACATACTTTTATAAAATGTTTGCAGTGTAATAGATAAGTGATTTTAATACATGATTGAAATGGTAAAGCCCCACCTCTTAATGAATACAACTTAATTAGGAAGCAATTAATTTTAATGAAAGTTTTATTTTTATAAAATAAAAGCAATGGATATAGATGGAAATGTATGCAGATCCATGTCAGTAAACATCTTTTGTGTCATTACTGCCCATTCATTCCATCTTCAGGAATTTCAGAATCTCTTTGTTCTTCTTTGCCTTGTAAAACATTTTAAAATCCTAAACAGAATCAAAATTAATTTGTAATATCAATGCTGGAAATTCTTATTTATGAACTCATTAAACTCAAGTGTCTAGGTAAGTTTCTTAATTATCTTGCCTGGGACTTAGCAAACTTCTAGTAGCTAAGTTAGATTTAAAAATATTCCCCAGAGTATCCGTAAGTTTATACTATAACATATGATGAAAAATACTGCATAAGTATTCCAAAACAAGCAGCACGATATAGCTTATTTTATGGCAATCTTTTTGTACTAAAGTACTAATTGCTTTGTCTTCAGGTACATATTCTAAATGGAGAAACCTGACCATCACCTTTCACAAGTGTATTATTTCCTCATGTACAATATATGACCTTAAGATATAAAATAAAAGTAAAATAAAAATTAACATTTACACTTACGCCACAATATTCTTGGCCATTGAATATCTGAGGTGGTAGAGCCTTAGGGGTGGAAACCTTCATCTTCATTTCTTGAAGTTTTTCCAAACTGACAGAAATATCTATTAATTCATAATTTATTTTGTAAGCATCTAAAATTCTGGTAACTTCTTCCTGTCTGTACTTCACCTAGGTAAAGATGTAATGTGATAGAAAGAAGTTAATCAACTAATACCAAAGAGTTATGTTAATTGTAGTTTTCCCTGTCCATTATACTATGGAAGAGGAAAAGGTTTTAATGGTATGATACTTCTGTGAGGAGCAAAAGTTATGTAAATTTCATATCTATCTATATTACATACATATAGTACATGTAATACATGAATATATTTAATGTGTTTAAGAATAATTATAGCAAGGTGTCAGTGGGGTCTGAAAATCTCTAGTGGGTTTTTATAAATGTTTACCAGAAACCTGAGAAGTTTCTGAAATTCTAAAATGAAACATTTCCACTTTCTGAGTCTCATTAGTTTTTAAAATTGCAAAAGCATGGTGCCTATGACTTAAGTCAAATTTTGTAGTGGTTTTCCAAAACCCTTTCAGAAGAATCTATTAAGAAAAGAACAGTTGTTTAGACCAGTGTTAGTTTAACTGTGATTCATAAGACCAGTGGCATCAGCCTTGCCCCACTTCAACTACAGAATCAGATTCTCTGGGAGTGGGTTCCAGGAATGTTTCCTGAATGATTTTTATGTTACAATTTGAGGGGCATACCAACAGGTGGGTGAATCTTCTCTTATATCCAGGTGGTCCTTACTTATTCTAATTAATTTCCTCTTACAGACTCATAGTAGCATGTTCAATAACATAAGACACAACTTTTACCAAAAAAAAAAAAAAAGAAGTCAAATTGTCCATAGTTTTCTTCTTCAAACTGCTTCTTGCTATTTCATAGTACCCAGGCAAAATCTCTAATCTTCCTGACAAGGCTTTATGCAAAAGCAATGCTTTCTTTCTAGGCTTAGATCAGTTCTTATTCCTCTCTTGTACCTATCATTGTATGTGATACACAGCAGGAATGTGATAAACGTTTGCCAGTCATTTATAATCAATTCTAAATTCTTCAATTCTCATGCTTCTCCAAAAAATTGTGGCCAAATTAGGTCCTTAATTATACAGAGTGTGCAAGATACATTGGTAATAACTTTGCATTTCTTTATTTCATGTGCTTCTTATTAATTTTGAAAAACTATGTTTCTAAGGTTATGATTTAACATCATTGTTTCAGATATAAAGTATTAAATTCTGAGAGCAACCATTATGTTGAAGGAATATGATGTTAGAGCAACCATAATTTCTGGATGGTGTGCAGGGTGAACTGCTGAGGAAACTGTGGACTTCAATAACATTCCTTTATGTACAGTTTATAATGTGAAGAAGGTGTACGATGCTGATCCTGATGTCACCACACCAACAAGGAAAATGCATAAGATATGCAGGGATTGCACAAGTCCAGATATTGTACACAGAATCCAGGAGATCATCAATGAGGATCCAGAATGCTTACCTTGATGTTTTGAGACAAGTAGTTGTACCGTGGATGAAGCAAGTCACAAATGGGTGTCATTTTATCTCCCAACAAGATGGTGCACCAACACAGAATGCCAAAAAGGTGCAAGAATGTCTCAAGTGTCAATGTTCCTGAATTCTGGTCAAAAGAAATCTGGCCGCCTAGTTCACCAGATGCAAATCCTTTAGACTATTATGTATGCAGTGTTTGTGAGAGAGAAGTCAATAAACAATCTCATTCCAATGAAGACACTGCTAAAGCTAAGATTGAAAACATGATGATGTCCATGGATAAAGAAAAGTTAATGAAAGTGTGCTCAAGATTCCAAAGTCGAATTGAGTATTATTGCAGCAAATGGAGACCTTCTTGGACAATATAAAAAATAATGACTGTTTATGTGCTAACATATAAGAGTAAATTTATTTCAAAATATAACATTTTTGTGGCATGCTGTTTATCTTAATAAAATTTTGCCAATTGGTTATGCGCACCCTGTATAATGGTCCTTCTATAACTGAGTTGTCTAACATGTTAATTACTATCCACATGTAACTTCTGAGTACTTGAAATATGTGTAGTCCAGAATAAGATATGCTGTAAGTGGAAAATATGTACTGGAATTTAAGGACAGGATGTGAAATATATACATACAACTCACAGTTTTATAATGCTTATATGCTGCAATGATAATTTGTACATTTTGTGTTAAGTAAAATATATTAAATTAGCCCTTATACATTGTTGATGCGACTACAGACTGGTGCAGTCACTGTGGAAAACAGCATGGAGTTTCCTTAAAAAACTAAAAATGGAATTGCCTTTTCATCCAGTGATCTCACTGGTAGTATTATACCCTGACAACCCAGGAACACCAATTCAAAAGAACTTATGCACTCTAATGTTGATGCCAGCACTATTTACAATAGCCAAGTGCTGGAAACAGCCTAAGTGTCCATCAGTAAATGAGTTGATCCAGAAACTGTGCTACATTTACACAATGGAATACAATGCAGTAGAAGAAAAGAAGGAACTCCTATTCGTCCTGACAGCATAGATGAAACTGGAGAGTATTATGCTAAGTGAAATAAGCCAAGTGCAAAAGATGGATACCATATGATTTCATCTAGAAATGGAACCTAATAATCAAAACAAACAAATGAGCAAAATAGAACTAGAGACATGGAAATAAGGAACAAACGGATAGTGACCAGTGGGAAGTGAGGAGGCTGATAATGGGGAAAGGGGTGGGTGTAGCCCAGGAATAAATATAAAGGAGTCATAGACATGGACAACAGGGTGAGGATTTACTGTGGGAGAGTGGGTGGGTGGGGCAAGGTTGAAGAGCAATGGTTGAAAATTCAGACAAGTGTATTTGAACAACAATAAAATAAAATAATAAATTAATTTCATCTATCTTTTAAGTGGTTACTAGAAAATTTAAAATGGCATATGTGGCTGGCAATATATTGGTGTTAGAAGGCACTGTTCTATACTATTCCTATATCCTGGTCAAAATAATTCATCTAAGCTCTAATTAAGAACTATGAGGGGAAATGAAAAATTGGAATATAACAATACTATATCAATTAAAAAGAAATATGATCTATGCAAATATAACTTCTGAAAAATTAATCATCAGTTTGCCTGTGTGGGGTTAACCAGTCTTGTGAAGGTTTTGGCCATTTTTCCTCTCCCATACTAAGCAGGAATCTTTATTTCTTTCATCTCCCATCTTAAATAGGGTCCTTTAAGGAATTTTCTCTGACCCAAGCTCAACCATCTTAAGGGCTTCTAATAATTTTGTGGATGTTTCAAATGGAAGTCATAATCAGTCAGGCCTCCCATCCCTGCCCCTGCACCTCTCACTAGAGAAAACCTAGAGAGGCAGAAGCTGAAGAATGAAAGGCAGAAGAGAATGGTAATACTCCTATATTTGTATTAGTACCATCCTTAAATACCCAATTAGATTATTTATCTTCACTCTAGTCTTTTTTTTTTTTTTTTTTTTTTTACTCACGGACACTCTCTTCTTTCTACTCACCTCCCTAGACCCTGATACACTGGAATAATACACTTTAATGGAGTTCATTGTTCTCGCTTAGAGACTACTTTGTAGAAGTAAACCACTGGCAGCCACTTCAATGTTGTTCAAGGCTCAGGTACCTTACGTGAGGTCGCGAGCCGTTGCTAACTAACGGCTAGCAGCTCTGTGTCCAGGATTGGCTGCGAAAGTACTGCCTTTGTGGCGTCGGCGAACGCCCATTCCGGAAGTGCGAAGGCCTGGTGACTAGTAATCAGTAGTCTCCACCAGCAGTGGGGCAGGGGGTGTCTGAATTCTCACTGATCGTAAACACCAGTCAAACCCATCTTTTCTCTCATCTGTGAGACCCAGGGGAGGAGGAATAGGAAGAGCAAATAGTCAACATTACTGCTGCCCATTTTCTCATCTCCCTGCAACTGCAGTTGTAAATGAAAGGCTGAGACACCTGAGGGAGAAAATGGCCAAAATACAATGTGACAATGGAAACAAAAGGGATAAATTAAAACTTCCATTGCTTAGGTTTATAGGGACAGACCAAATGGTGCCAATGCTGACGTGGATGGGACTGGACCACCAAAGCAATCTTTGTTACCTTTCCTCTTAGCCCAGGGAGGCGCCTACTTTCCCACTCCAGTAACCCCTCCTTTTCTGAGGAGTCACCGTTTCCATCTGGGTGCTGATCTTTTGGTTTTCGTAATTTTGGGTGCAATAGTTCCTGATGGTCATAGCACTTCCTCAGTTCCCTTTGTAAAAAGATGACCTTGCACTGTAATGTCACATTCCTCTTGAATACATTCATGGCACAGTATTCTAACTTTTATTTATTTATTTAAAAGATTTTATTCATTATTTTTCAGAGAAAAGCCAGGGAGGGAGAGAAGCAGAGAGGGAGAGAAGCATCCATGTATGGTTGCCTTTCACCTGCTTCCAGCTGGGGACCTGGCTGGAGACCTGGCTTGTAACCTGGTATGTGTTCCCACTGGAGAATCCAACCAGTGACTCTTGGGTTCTCAAGCCAGCGCCAATCTACTGAGCCACACCAGCCAAGGCTCCAGATTTTATTTATGTTTTAATTTTTTCCAGCAGTTGAAGATAACATTTACAGGATTTTAGAGATTTGCTAAAAATGGACAAAATGAATTAAAAAGGAATCACCATAAGTAAATAAATTCAGACTGTAAAAGTGTTAGGCACATGGTCTGACATGTACAAGTAGTTTAGAAAATGATAATTATAATTGATGATAATGTGTCAGGCTGTATTCTGCTTGAGGTCACACACATCAATATGACTAAGAAAAAGCATATACCTTCAAGGAACTGACAGAGTGATAACCAATAAGATAAGGTAAATGAAATGTACAGAAGTCTTAACCAGGCTAGATGCTTAAGAACTGAGAGTTACAAAGAAACCCGAAGAACATATAATCTGGGAAATAATAAGGATAGGACTTTTGTGTAGAAGGAACAGCCATCAAACAACATGGTAATGGGAGCTTTTGGGAGTAAGAGTAGGAATAAAAGCTGAACAAGTAAACAGGGAAAAGAACATAGACCTTCAGGTTTCATGTTAGATTTTGACACTTTTGTATGTGTGTGGGTGTTTTTTGAGGATGTGTCCTGTTTTGTAAAAATGTGCCAAATCATAACTTACAGATTTACTGTTAGGACTATATAAGCACACATGCTGCCTAAGCGTATCTTTCACTTATAAGGTACTTGATAAATTATTATTAATCAATAAATAATTACAAGTTATTGAAAGATTTAGCAGGTTTTGGTGAAACATGGGTCTAACATGTTTAGTGGATTTGAAAAAGAGTAAGATTGGAAGCAGCTGCAGCAATCCAGGAACAAAATGACTAGAGAAAGGCAGAGCTCATTAGAACAGGGGATGATAGGATTGTAGTAAGCTGGATATAGGGGTGATTGAAGCAAAAAGAGATAGGATATGACTAATAAAGGAGTCTGACTTAGGAACAATTTGAGATCTTGATTTTCTTTTAATATTCCTATGTGGTTACACTGGTAGAAAACTTATTTTTTTTTACAATTGTTTTTAGTATCTTTCTGGCAAGCTGTGTGGGATTGAGATGTACGTATTTCCTCATTTTGTTATGAGCCATTTCCTTGAATACAAGCTAAATTAATACACTATTTCTTATGAGGATATCTTTGACAAGCTAAAATAAATTAATTGGTGTGGCATACAAAATTATAATTGGCCTATTCTATGGAATGTTTGTGATAATTACTTTGAAATAATTACTTGTAAAATAAAACCTGTATTGATAATTGTAGCCAAAAATATCAACTAAAGAGAAATTTTGCTCAGCTTAGTTTGGCAGTTTGTATCTGAGTTTGAAACCATTCTGATGAATGTGGCAGACACTTGTGAGATTGGAAAAATGACTTATAAAGAAGGTTGTATCATTTTTTCTTGTCCTTTTGTGTGTGTGAATCATTTATTTTTCAATTGTGCAAATAATACATGAATACATGGAACTTGTAGAAGACTTTAAAGCATGTAGAAACATAAGAAGTAAAAAGTAAAATTACCCTTTCACCTTCTACCTGCCATCCTCCTCCAAGAGGAAACTGCTGTTAACAGTTTGATCTATATTCTTTTCCACAAGCATCATTACATATATCAGGCCAATTAAAGGGAGAAAAGGTCAGCTATAGCAGAGAATTTAAGCACACAGTCTTTGAAGCAACGTTGCCTGGGTTCAAATACAGACTCTATACCACTTACAACTCAGTGATATTGGGCATCTTATTTAACTTCTCTGCACCACAGTTACTTCACTGGTAAAATGACAATTATAATATCTGTCTCATAGAAATGCTATGACTATTAAATTAGTATACATAAAATATTTAGAAAAGTGCCTGGCCCATAGTACATGCTCAATACATGATGCAATCCTACTATATATATTATTCTGGAATTCACATTTCACCAGCGCACATGGAGGCTATATAGTGGTAGTGATTAAGAGCATGGGTTCTGAATTCAATTGTCTGAGGAACATCCTAGTTCCACAATTTACTGGGTTTTTGGCCTTCAACAAGTATACAACCTTTCTCTGTCATTGTTTCTTTTGTTAAATGGAGATTATAGCTTCTGTTTTAAGATAAATATTATGTGTAGAACATTTAAAATGACTGTTTTATAATAATTACTTAATATATGCTTTTATCATTCCATTATTAAAAATCCTTAGTATTTAGTGTAATAGTTGTATCATAATTTATCTAACCATTACCTTTTGATGGCTGTTTAAGTTATTTTTAATTATTCATTGTTACAAAATATGCTGGTTTCCATACTGCTTTTCTTTTACTTAAAATTTTTTAAATAACCTTGTCTCTTGTCTTCCCTTGGATGAAGAAAACTACTGCTGTCAATATTTCCCACTGTCACTGTCATTTGCATATTGAATAAATACTTTCAAGATCCTCTTTTGGTATGTGAACATCATGACCATACCATATATGTGATCAACCCACATTTTCCTGTTAGTTTGCTTCAGTCCTATGGCATGAATGGAAAGCAGAACCATTTCGTTTGTGTGGTTGAAGTTATCTTCCTGAGGTACAACCAAAAGCTGAGAAACAAAGAAGCCAAAAGGTACTTTTCCTGTGTTTGGAGTGTTGGAACCTCTGAAGACTGAATCTTTAGATATCTTCATATTCGGAAAAGGTAACTAAATTCTTATGTATTTTGTGTTGTATGGTTTAATTTCTTTCAAAAAATGCTTTAAATATGAATAAGTAGGTTTCTTGGAAACATTTATAGTAGACACTATAGACCTATAAAAGAAAAATGGTGTATTGAATCAAGCTTGCTTTTCCCTTTTGCACCCTTATCGAGTTTATACAGAAAATTGAGTCTTAAAACTTCATGCAAACCATGCAAAAGACTGAACAAGTACTTTGGGAAATAAGATTTAAGTCCAAAAATAAAAAAGAATGGAAGGAAGAAAGGAAGGAAGAGTAGGAGGGAGGAATGAAATGGAGGAGGGGGAGAGAGAGAAGGAGAGGGAGAGGGTTGGGGGGAGAGAGAGACAGTAAGGAAAAAGGAAGGAAAGAAAGGGGAAGACAAAAGGAAAAAGCATGGTAGTGAGCTTGACAACACTATTTGCATTTATTTATTTATTATTTTAACCATTTCTAAGTGTACAACCCAGTGGCATTAAGTACATTCACATTATTGTGTCATCATCGCTACTGTTGTTCCAGAACATTTTCATCTTGCAAAACTGAAACCCTGTGATCGTTAAACACTAATAATTTCCTATCACCCCTCCCCTCAGCCCCTGACAAACTTTTTTTAATGTTCTAGCTCTATTAATGTCTATTTCAATTTAGATTACTGAAAAAGTAAGTGGCTACATTTATAGTTTAAATATGAAAGTGTTCATGAGTCCAAACTATGTATAAATATTCATCTCTTGTACATATTCTAAGGCTTGGTAATTTTTGTAATGTGTGACTCAAGTCACATTAAGTAATGCACAGTTAAATTAAGAAAGCAAGCACTTACAACCAAGGATACTCTATCCAGCAAAGCTATTCTTTGGAATCCAAGGGAAGATAAAGTGCTTCCCAGACAAGTGAAAGCTACAGGAGTTCATCATCACCAAGCCCTTATTATATGAAATGTTAAAGGGACTTATTTAAGAAAAAAGATAAAGATTATGAACATTAAACTGGCAACAAACTCACAACTATCAACAACAGAATCTAAGAAGACAAAAACAAAAACTAAGCAAACAACCAGAATAGGACCAGAATCATGGTTATGGAGATCATTGGGCTGGTTATCAGCTGGGAGGGATAAGGGGGCGAAATGGGAAAATGGTGCAGGGATTAGGAAACATAATTGGTGGGTACAAGATAGACAGGGGCAAGTTAAGAATAATAGAGGGAAGGGTGCAATCAGAGAACTTATATGCACAACCCACGGATATGAACTAAACAGGTAGGACTGAGGGAGGGAACTGGGGTACTGAGTGGAGGGGAGCAAAGGGGAAAAACGGGACAACTGTAACAGCATAATCAATAAAATATATTTAAAATAAACTAATTAAGATCAAGCCCTTGCTCTGGCTGGTGTGACTCTGGATAGGTGCTGGCCTGCAAACCCAGAGGCCACTGGTTCAATTCCCCAGCCAGGGCACATAACCAGGTTGCAAGCCAGGTCTCCAGCCAGGTCTGTGTCCGGAGGGAGGTGAAAGGCAACCATACATTGATGTCTCGCTTCCTCTCCACTTCTCTCCTTTCCTCTCTCTCTGAAAATAATAAATAAAATCTTTAAAAAAATAAAAAAATCACACACATATACATAATACACACACATATACATAATTATACACTTGCATAAGTTTGTATTTTCAAAAAAATTTGTATGTGCATCATGTAATATTCTGACAATAATTCTGTGAAGAAAGCAGGTAAATACTATCACCATTTAGTTAATGGGAAAATTGAGACCCACCACTGGTAATTAATTTACCTGATAATAAAAAGTTAATGGCAGAATTAGAACCCAAGTCTGCTTACTCCTGGTCTTATTTTCTATCCTTTGAGCAATACTGTCTCCCTAAATCACTTGTGTTTCATGTACAAGATGATTTTTTTAAAGGTTTACTTATTTATTTATTATTTTCAGAGAGAGGGGAAAGGAGAATGGCAGAGAGGCAGAGAGGTATCCATGTGTGGTTGCCTTTCACCTGCCTCCAGCTACAGACCTGGCTGGAGACCTGACTTGCAACCTGGTTATGTGCCCTGGCTGGGAATTGAACCAGCAACTTTGGGTTCACAGGCCCAGCGCCTTATCCACTGTGCCACCAGCCAGGTGACAAGATAAATTTTAATTTCACATTTTACTATTATGTTTCCTTAATTAGTTCTTTTATAATTTCAGGAATATACTGCAGTCTTCTGTTTAGAACCCTTGCCTAATAAAATGCTTGGAGAAGCCTTTCTAATTGAATTCCTATACAAAGAACAGAAATATACAAAACTTTGTAAACCACTTACATATAAGAAGACCTCAAATGCTGAAAAGGAAACTTGGAAAAAGCAGCTTTTAGATATAGAAGACAATTCACTTTCTCCTGATAAAATAGAAAGTCAACATAAGGTTGAGAAAGAAAGTTTTGGAGAGCAAGTTAATGATACAAATAAAGGAAAATCTGTGGATGAGATAACTGTAGTGAAATGCAAAAGTGCATCCTTTCCAGGAAATGTGTCTGTTGCATTGCCCATTCCAAAGAGAGAAAAATATGATGAAGGACAACTGGATTTATATCGATCTTGGTCATGTACAAGTATTTGCCAAAATTACCCTGATCTACAAATTGGAGGAGACCACGTGGGGAACATGTATGATTCTGGCTGCTTTGTGGAACACATACATGATGATGCTCTTAATGGTCCCCTTTTGCTTTCAGTAGATATCCCACTGGGCCGCTCCCCTATTGTTGAGCCTCTAGAGAAACTACCTACCCCAAAACTTTTGGTTGGGGATGAAATTCGAGAAAAAAGTATGTTGTTTAATAAGCAGCCCCTCTCTAATTCTATGCTAAACAGTTATATGGAGAAAAAAGTGGATGAAGTCTATAAACAATTCTTGGAAGAAAATCTCACTAAGTGCCTCTCCATAACCAACCTTATGACTTCCAATTTGCTGATGAATAATGTAAATCAGATTAGCCTTCAAATCTCTCAAGAGCAGAGTGCAGAGGCATCAAAAGGCCTGGAAGCTCTCCAAAATTCTTGCTCAGGAAACAGTTCTGAATTCAGCACTCCTAACCTACAAATATCAAACCAGAGAAGTAAGGAATTTGTGACACGTCTATGCTAGGACCAATAATAGGTTTATTGCACTCACTTAAGGTACTGGAGTAACAATAGCTTTCTCTGGTTTATCATGTCACATCAGGCCTCCTTTGGGGGTGTGGTTATTAAAGATTGTTTTAGAAATTATTTGACCAACAATGCATCTGCATTCTTTTAGGAGACAATTTTAATAATTAAGTTGTATGACAATGTTTTCTATTTATTCTGACATCTTTAATCCGGGCCTCATTCATGTTTGTAAATTTTGTCTGTACTTATTTAATTGCCACTGACACCCCAAATCCCTGACCTCACTCTCACTCATGAGCTTGTTTACTACAAAAGTGGTATGTACAGAAGCATGTATTTCACCCTAAAGTGTTTAAAGGATTATAAGTAATACTTAAATGTTCTTTATTTTATTTTCCACATTTATACAGTCTTTTTACACTAACAATCAGAATAGCCTAAGGAAAAAATTTCAAACTAAAGTTGTATTTAAGTGACAGTGAAGGACAAAAATATCATATGATCTCACCCATTACGGGACAATAATGAGCAAAACTAACAACAAGCAAAACAGAAACAAGTATATGAATACAAGGAATAGGCCTTCAGTGGTCAGGGGGAACGGGGTTGGGGGGAGGGGGGAGGCAGAGGCAAAGAAGGAGAGCAGCTTAGACAAGAACCTAGTATAAAGGAACCATGGACGTGGACAACGGGTGGGACTGACTTTGGGGGGAATGGGTGGGTGGGGAGGGGGACAGAGGGGAGCAAAAAGAGGATGGATGTAATACAACAACAATAAAATTAAAAAAATATATATAGAAGAATGGTTTAAGGAAAATATAGAATTTGACATTGAAATTTGCAGTTGAAATCTGATGTGTTAAAAGTTTCCTGGGGCAAGCATCAATTTTCTGATATGCATGGTGGTTTCAAGGGATGAGAAGAAGGAAAACATACAGGCAAAGAGGACAAAGTGCATAGAGAACCATCACATAGAAGTGAAGGGGCTCTCTTAGCAACTTTTGACACTTTTTCGATTATCCTCAGCCAAAATCCTGGTTTAAAGATAAAAGTCAGAAGGATGTTATGGTGATTTTGGAATTTAAATTAACTAAATTAATTTTTAAAATATCTAAAGAATGGTATGGTTTATTGCAGACTTGGAAACAAAACTCTACACTTAACAGTTTATGCTTTTCCTAGATATAGTAAAATGATGGGCATGTACTTTTGCTTGTAAAATAAAGTTGTACATATTTGTTATGAAATTATTATGATTACATTATATATTAATAAGATTTGTGCATTAGTGATTATGCATTCCATTCCAATTGTATTTTTGGCCTTTGATTACATTTTATAGACTGAATTACCACAGTGCTCTCACAACTTAGTCTTTTTGATCACACAACCAGTTTATTTTCATTCTCTTTACATTTTTATGGTCTAATAATACATACCCCTGATTTCTTATTTTTATTTTAAGCACTTCTTTCTCCAACATCCACTCCCATAACCCTGCCAATCAATGTTCGTCATTCACAATTTGATTCTGAAGACACAATAGGGAAGGGTTTTGTAAAAACTGACTTAGTGTCTTATAAATACTTAAAAACTGCTGTGTGTACACTGTCTTATATATTGCTAAATTTGTACATTGTAATGAGTTACCAAAATGATAAAATATTGCTGTTATTCTTTATCTTTTCTAAACTGAATTAAATCTTGTTGGGCAACATTATTGGTGTTAAGTCTATTATTTACAGTGATATGTATTCATGCTTTATAAAGTAGTTATATTTGTAAATATTAAAACTACAAAGTAGTATATAAAAGGCCACAATATTTGGAAATGCATTTAATTATACTCTTAGATTTCAATTTTTCCTTATCTCATAAAAATGCTTAGTATCAGATACTCACTTGTTAAAATGTCCTAAGAATTCAATGTAATATTTAAATAAAGAAAGATGATACATTTGCTATTAATTTTTTTATCTTGACCTCATATGTGCTGCCTTTAATGTTTGAATGCCATATGCCCCAGCCAGGGCACATAACCAGGTTGCAAGCCAGGTCTCCAGCCAGGTCTGTAGCTGGAGGCAGGTGAAAGGCAACCATACATTGATGTCTCCCTCCATCCCTGCCTCTCTGCCTACCCCTCTCTCTAAAAATAATAAATAAAAATCTTTTTAAAAATCCACAAGTACACTACCCAAAATGTTTTTATTCCCTTCCTGATCTATATTAACCAGACATTTTCTGTTCTATAGCTTCAAATCTTAGAGATTCACTCCTTTGATGGTATCTTAACACTAATGCATGCATTATGTTCTCTCTCTCCTCCTGTCCCCTCTTCCCCTCTCCCTCTCTTGAGGTTTGACCTAATATTAGAAAGTCAGGATGTATGCTGTGGTTTAGAAAATACTGAAAAAATGTTTTTTTTCTTTTTTCTTTTTTAATTTTATTGTTGTTGTATTATATCCATCCCCTTTTTGATCTCCTCTATCCCCTTCCCCACCCACCCATTTCCCCCAAAGTCAATCCCACCTGTTGTCCCTGTCCATGATTCCTTTATACTAGGTTCTTGTCTAAACTGCTCCCCTTCCTTGCCTCTTCCTCCCCCCTTCCCCTATCCCCCTTCCCCCTGCCCACTGAAGGCCTATTCACTATATTCATATATTTGGTTCTGTTTTGCTTGTTGTTAGTTTTGTTCATTATTGTCCTGTAATGGATGAGATCATATGGTATTTGTCCTTCACTGACTGGCTTATTTCACTAAGCATAATACTCTCCAGTTCCATCCATGTTGTTGCAAAGGGTAGGAGTTCTTTCTTTCTGCTGTATTATATATATTTTTAATTTAAAAATTGCCGTTCTATTTTACCCCCTAGTGCCACCTAGTGGAAATAAGTGGGGTTTGTAGGTTTACAATAAAAAATGTTTAGAAGCTAGTATCTTTCCAAATTATCTATGATAAATATTTATTACCCTTTCAATGGAGAGAAATAAATCAAAATGAAGAAGTTTTGTTAAAATTAATATATGACCTATTTTCACCAGTTTTGTTTCCACTAGAATTTCAATCAACCATCGTGTTGAAACTGCATATCATGTGAGTCTCTGCTTTTCATAATGAAATTTTCTGTTTTTATGAATACAGAAGGGTTTTACTCTTTAAATAATGTAATAATAGCTGCAATTTATTGGATATTTAGATTGCATTATCTCATTTAATCCTGAAAGGGAATACTATTATAATATCCTTTGGATACTGAGGACCCTTTGAAACTGAGGGTCTAGATCCTAAATGAATTTCCCAAGGTAAAAAGTTATGGGTCAAATACTGGAATCTAAACCTTCTGGCTCAAAACCAAATACTCTTAACCACAGTCAAGGATCTTGAACACAATCTGGTTACTGCTTTTCTCCTTTGATGTAGTCCACCTTCATTTGTTATAATGAAGAATATTGAATAACATCCAATTTTAACTCTTTCTATTTAAATTGAAGAACAGAAATATGGCCTTTGCTTATTTTTAACAGATAGTTGGCAAGCATGAAAGAATTTTCTTGTTGTAAAATGTAAAGATTAAGAGAATTCGTGTTCCACTCTAGTCCCTTGTTATATCTTAACTAAATTGTATCAAAAAATACAATTTTTAAAGAGTTCTTTTATGTCAAATTTATATTTGGAAAATATAAATTTTCCAAATCCATACATTTACAAATAAGCATTGTCATAAGGAAAATTACCACAAAGTCTCAATGGGCTTCTGCCAGATTATCTAAGCATCATTGCTCACCACACACTGATTTAATTTGGTTTTAGTAGTAGTGATAGTTAACTTATTTGGAAATACTGAGTAATAATAAAACAAGATACAAGATTATTGTATTAACAAAGGGAGACATGCTTTTAAAAAGAATTTATATATTTATTTTTAGAGAGAGGGGGAGGGAGGGAGAAAGACAGGGAGAGAAAAGATTGATGTGTGAGAGACACATTGATTGGCTGCTCACACTCCTAATCCCCAACCTGGACATCTGGCTCATACCCCCAACTGGGGACTTGGTTACAGCCTAGGCATGTGCCCTGAGCAGTAATTAAACTGGAAAAGTTTTTTTTTCTTTTGACATTTAAAAATTTTTGTTTGTTCTATTACAGCTATATACCCAAATAATCCCAAAACAGCAATTCAAAAGAACTTATGCACCCTTATGTTCATAGCAGCATTTACAATAGCCAAGGCTTGGAAACACTCTAAATGCTCATCAGTGGATGAATGGATTAAAAACTGGTTCATTTACACAATGGAATACTATGCAGCAGAAAAAAAGAACAAAGAACCAGCGACCTTTCAATTCCCAGGCCAGAGCTCAATTCATTGAGCCACACCAGGCAGGGTGTTTTATTATTTTTTAAATTAGGAAACTTTAAAAAAGTTTTGTTATACTTATTCCTTTTGTAATCCCCAAATATGTCTTCATTTCTATAGAATAATACAATGAGAACACAATGGAAATTTTTGCTAAACTACATAGGGAAAACAGAACTTTGAAGTGAACTCTAGTCATAGGCTGAGAAGTGTATTTCAAGAATGGACATAGTAAAAATTGTATTTCCCATTTTTACCATAAACAAAGTTTGAAAGTGGAATTCTTCATAACTGTAGGCATTAGTAAGCCACTTAGTGGCACAAGGATTTCCTAACACTAGTGTTCTTATTGGATAATGACTATATCTATGATAAAAGAATGCTTTACCTCATGTTAGAGTAAAAATAACAATCTATCATTTAAGTTATTATTTATGGATGCCTACTATTTTTTTGATATAATGATTTACATGCATTTTCTTTAAAACAATCCTATTGGGTGGGTTGTTACTGCCATTATGTTTTTGTAGTGGGATAACTGAGGCTTCCAGAGATTTGCAAATTTCTCCAAAGCCACACAACTAGTAAATGATAGGATTGATATTCTAATCTAGAATTGCCTGCCTCCAAATATTGTCCTCTTAACCACTACACCACTAGAAATGGTTAACTTCTCCAGCTATGCAGCCTTAGAGAGAAAATGGTAGGTGTATTTATTCAGAGTTCCTCACCCTCCCATTCCCACTATTTGTTTTTAGAAGTAAAACTTTTACCCAGGTACCCTCTAGTGCTGTGGGCAGAGGTGATTCTTAGCCTTGTTCAGTGATAACTAGAGATTTGCACCTGCCCAAAATAGGGTTTCCATGAGTAAAAATGTAAATTAATTCAACATGAAAAAACAATTAAAATATTTACAAATCACTGACTCTATATCAGAAATTATAGTAATTAATTTTGTAATTGTAATAAAAGATATAAACAAAGAGCTTTGACATTTCTTTTTTTTTTAATTTTATTGTTGTTGTATTACATCCATCCCCTTTTTGCTCCCCTCTGTCCCCCTTCCCACCCACCCATTAGCTTTGACATTTCTAAGAAGGAACCTATTACTTCCGCCAATAAAATTTAGAAAGAATCTGCACAGAAGAGGTGCTATTTGGAATGGGAAAAGAGGACACATTTGTTAGAGGGATGAAGATGAGTAAATGTATATAAGCAACTTTGGAGAATGATGAGTAGTTTTATGTGATTTGGTCATAAAATTCATTGTTATAGAAAGAGTTTCACAATATGAAGGTGGAAGTGTAGTTTTGGACCAGATAATGCTGTTTTGAATGCTCTGCTAAGGCAGATGGACATTATCCTATGGTCACAAGGGAACCACTGGAGTTGTTGTTTTAGCAGAAGATTGGATGAACCTGATTTGTTTTTAAGAAATAAAAATTCCTCGACCTCAAGGTAAAAGATAAATTGGAGAGGGCATGAGTGCAGTCAAAACCTAACTGTTGCTAAGACTCCAATTAAGAGCTTATGAGAACCTGAAATAAAATAGTAACAGTGGGGGGAAATCAGGAACATTTCGAAGATACATTCAATAAGATTTGAAATTGTGAAGGTGGTAAAGGAATAGAAGAATTAAAGATTCTTTTAAGCAATACCCCTAATGACTAAGAGATACAGGTTGATTAGGATAAAGCAAACTGGGTCCATTTTTATTATTCTGAACTCTTTACCAAATATCAATCATATTGTCAGATAAAAAGGAATTATTCAAACTAGTTGAGTTAATTACAGTTAACCTATATACACAGATGTCACTATAGTCACTGAGGAGGGCTTCTGGATCCAAACTTGGTCAAAGAAAACGTAGCTTTGGAAGATACAAAGAGTTGACATTTTTTCAAGATATATATTTGTCTGTATACAGTAAGGACTATAGTGCATAATTATTCTCCCCCATTTTTAGAGACTGTTTTTCAGAGAACTTTTAGATTCACACAAAATTGAATGGGAGGCACAGAAATTACCCATATAGCCCATGTCCTGCATATGTACAGCCTCCTCCACTATCATTATCCCTCACCAAAGAGATATATTTGTTGTAAGCAATGAACCTACATTGACACAACATTATAACTGAAGTCCATTGCCCACATTAAGCTTCCTTCTTGGTGTTGTTCATTCTATATATTTTTACAAATATATAGTGATGTATCCTCTATTATAGTGTCATATTATAACTGAAAACAGGATCTGGCCCTGAGCGTGTCTGCCTTGGGCCAGCCTGTCGTGTGTGGGTTCTTGACTTTGTGCAGGAAAGATTTCACATCATGACTCCAAATGACTATGAGAGTACACTTATTAAAGCTGGAACAGTGAAACAAGGAAGGGCTTAACATAGAGGAAGCAATAGGAGAGCCTAGGCAGGACTGTCTTGGCTCACTGGAAATGTTATAGGAAAGAAATGAGTCTAGGTGGGGCTGCCTTAGCTCACTAAGAAGTCAGAAAAAATGGGGTCAAGGGGGTTTCCCCAGGTGAACTGCTGCTGCTCATCGCTACTCTGGTTGCATGCCTCCTAGGGTCGCCTAGAGTTTAGGAAATGCATGTTTGTGGGGGAGTAAGAGGGGGTGGGGGAGGGGAGAGGCATGGGTGTCCTCTCAGGAGGGAGAGGGAGAGTGTGCGATGCATTCTTCATCCAAAAAGCTTTTAAGTGTGGAGATTTTAGGGCAGATCCTAAGAGAGGATCTCCATAGAATATCATCAGCTTTCCAGGTGTGTCCTCCAAACTCTTGGTATCTGATGATTGGTTGACACCAGGGCAGGGGTGCCATTATTCAATGAAGCTGGTCCTGAGGTCAGCCATGGTGTTTACTTCTTTGGTTTTGATTCTTTTTTGGGCTTTGAGCTGAAATACAGCTGAGGCCTAGATATTATCTTTAGGGATAACCTTCTGCACCTGGTGGTAAATTACTTGGCCATTGTTTTCAGCTGTCTGTTTCAGTTTCCCTATTCCACTTGCCAAGGAATTTTCTGAGCTTCTTATTATCCTGTCTCATTCCCCTCTGAGGGTCTTCTATCTCTAAAATCTTTTAGGTGTCATGAGAGAGGAGGGTTTCTCTTCAATAACTGCTTCCTGCTGACAAGGTTGTGGTCCTTGCCTGTGTAGGGTATGGAAGTCTCTCCCCACCTGATCTAAGGAAGACAAGGGAGTGGGATTTGAGACTGGAACAGAAAGGCTGTAAACTGATTCTTCCAAAGTAAGGATAGGCTGGAACCCCTGAAGCATCATCACCTTGATATGGAATTGTATCAGAGTCAACCATCTAGTCCTGATAACAAGTCAATTCAGCCAAACCATTGAGTCTCATTTCAGGAAGTAGTGATACAGATGAGCTTCCAAAGTGTGGCCTATACTGTGTAAACATGCAACCATGTAAATAAGGTCATAGTACACATTCCATGAGAACAGAACAGAAAGGTTAATGAACACAGAAAATCATAAACCAGTTTCTGAGTTTGCAACATTGTCGGTTGATAAGTCTTTCAAATGCAAGACTTTTGTTGGAATGAAATTAAGCAGTGTCAGTTTACCAGATTGTCTTTGTCTGCTGTTTGAACATGTCTGATGATGTCGCCAGGTGCTTGGGTAATTTCTGTACAGCTGACACTGCATCAGTAGTACTCAATAACTCCAAGCCAAAGGATGAGAAAAAAATGAAACAATTCAAAAGAAAACTAGAAAAATTCAGGTTCTAATTCAGTTTATAGGTGACAAGTAAAACTTTGACTAGAGTTCAATATTTGCAATTGTGTGTTATAGATTTTATTGAAACATCATTATACCTGCACATAGAAACAGGTGCATTTGCAGTGCATAGCAAACACATAATTTCTAAACTTAACACCAAACCTTGTTTTTGAAGAGGAGGAAATAGAAATTAACAGAGGTTAAGTAAATTGCCCAATATCATAAAACTAGCATCTAATGGTGTCTTGATGTTGTTCCTCGGTATTTACCAAGTCACTCTGATTTCAGTCTTTTATCTTATGCTATACATTTAGTTCATAATTATTCTCTTTGTAGATTTAAATTATATAAGCCTTAATAACAATGGGTTATAGAATTAAATACTTTGTCCTATATTTTTTAAAGAAGGGAAATACCTTAGCAATAATTACACTCATAGATAATAACTCAAAGAAATAAAAACATGCATCCCCACGAAATCTGTTCAAGAATATTCATAACAGCCTTTTTTTTTTTTTTTACAGTAGCCCAAACTAGTAACAACCCAAATACTCATCAATATAACAATGGATAACCAAATTGTGGTATATTTATAAAATGGGATATCACTTGGCAATAAAAAGGAGTGATCTACTGATACAAATAACAATATGGATAATTCTTATAGATACTATGCTGATTAAAAGAAGCCAGACAGAAAAGAGTATATACTGTATGATTTCATTTGTATGAAGTTTAAGAACAGGCATAAACTAATCTTTATTGACATAAAATTAATATGGTGGTTATCTGTGTGTTAGGGTGGACATAGACTAAAACAATACAATACAAAGGTTCTATAACTTCTTTTGGCTGACAGTTACAAAGGTGTATATAAATTGCCCAAACTCATGAACTTGAATGCTTAAGAACTGTGTATTTTGTCATCAATAAATTATATCTCAATGAAAATAAAAAAGAATTAAAAGGTATTTTTTCCATGGGTGACCCTCCATAAATCCTAAAATCACATTATATGCCTCTTACATAACAGGTTAGACTTAGATAATGAAGTACAGCAATATTGAATAGCTCATGCCTAATATGATTTCTCCAGAATTTGATCTAATGGAAACCTGGAAAATAATTACCGAGTGTAGCAGTCTTTGATTTAAAGGTAAAGTGAATAGCTAAATGTTAAGTACAGGACGATGGTAAGTGAAATTGCAAATAAAGTTTATAGGGAAATAAAATGTAAGTTGTCGGGGTCTTCAGTTATGCCTCACTCTTTTAAACTTAGATTTATGTTCAAGAATTCTTGTTGATATATTAAAAGGATATGCATTGGTGAGTATGTGTCTCCAATTTATTCTTTTTGTTGAAAAATAGGTCATTGATTTGTCATTAGCTGTCAGATTGGATATTGTTTAGGCAGCTAAGAAAAAATGGGTCATCAACTTATCTAATAGCCTAGGGCTTTCATATTTTAATTACCCATGTTCTCTGAAAATAGTCAGACATGTTAACACTCATGCATCCTGTTTTGTGAAATACTTATTTTGATCATCCTTCTTTCCTCCCTTCTTCTTTCCTTCCTCCCTTCCTTCCTTCTTTCCTTTCTTTCTTCATTCCTTCTTTTCTTCCTTCCTCCATCCCTCCTTCCTTCCCTATCTGCCTCCCTTCTTTACATCTATCTCTGTGTGTATATTGTTTATGTCTTCTATCAGAAAGTTAATTATTATTAATAATAAGAAATTTCAGGAGAACATTTTCCCACTTTTACTGTGTGACTTGAACATATTCTGAGTACATAAAAAACATAAAAGAATAATTTTCCTTGGAATCACAAATATTTATATTTCCCATAATGTTCAAAGTAACTGTATATTACTTTACAGTATACTGATCACCATCTCCCACATAATATTTCATTGAATACCTATTGCAAGTTTTCTTATAGTTTATGTATTTACCCCAAGAAAATTGTGATCTATCACAGTCCATAATTAGAAGCAGAAAATACAAAAAAATATATAGGGAAGAGATAATGCCAATAGATTTTATAATAGTAAAGAACAAATACAAAGATGTAGATTTAAAATACAGAAGTAGAAAATTCACCATCTGTTTCAACATACCATGGGATGAAATCTGTTAATCTGTTAACTCTATGGACAGTGTAATGTAGATACTTAACACTGAAAATTCAGGGGAAGGAATCACATGGAGATTATATAAGCCAGTTTTTCTTCTTTTAAATATGATTGGCTGCAATCTTTCTTTGAAGCTAATAATACAATACATCTTACTTTAATTGCATTTTTCCCTGATTGTCACAGACAAAATAAATAGTTAAGTATTAAATGTTTGATGCTATTCAATTTGGTAATCTATGTACCAAGATGTGTTCTAAAGATTTGATAATGGAAAACCACAGAAAAGAAGTCACCAGGCTTTGAATTCATGCCTTATTTTAGGATAATAAAAATGAAAAGGATATGTAACTTCTCTGGAGTTCAGCTTCTCTGGTGAAATCTTGCTGAGTTCATTAGCAACCAGTACATATTAATCATGATGAAACCTGAGTAATTTGATTAACAAATAAGATAGGTATAATTTGCATGGGGTATAAGTGGGAGCAGAAGTTCTTGCTCTTTTTAGAAGCTCTATCCAAATATATCTAGAAGACAGGAATTGTGATAAAAAATAGTACGAACACCCTGCTCTTAATACCTAGGACACTTAGAATAAAGAAAAGGATTTTCCCCTGGAGTTTCAGTATCAGCTGGTTGGTTTGTCAACCATTCCCTTCTCCCTGTGAAAACCAGGAGCTCTATGTGTACAGTTCCCCACCAAAGGCACCTTGAAGTTGTTATCTTAGTCAGAATCCTTGTATGCAGAGATCTTGATAGTCTGTAGAGGTTTGGGAGTCCTTATTGAGTAGTTTTCCATATCCACTGGGGATTAGAGTTGTCTTGTAGTAAGAAAATAGATTGCAAGGTGGCCAGAATTTGGTTCCCAGTGGTTTTTCTCTATTGAGAGTTGGGACTAAGGATAAAATTATTTTCCATGACAATCAATGAATTTATCCCAGCTTCCTCCTTTTGCTGGCTCCAGGCTCTAATCTCACTCTAGGGTATAGCAGCAGCCCATGATTTCTCTTCAAGGAAGAGAAAAAAATCTCTCTCTTGGGAGCTTTTGAAGTTCCCACTGATCCATTAAGTACAGGCCAACAGATCTAAGGGTCAGAGACAGCAAACTGCGTTTGTTAGCTGGTGATAACCCCTGGCTGAGGCTTCTATTCTCTCTGCTGCTTGGGCAGCTTTGTTCCCAACTTCTAGGAACCTCTGGAGACAGCATGTGGCACTACTAGAACCTGAGGGCAGACAGTGGTTGCTGGGGACTCAAAGAGACACTAGATGTTGGCTCAATGGTGTCTGCTCTCACAGTCCTCTCACTTCTCCCTGGACTATCAGCATGTGCAGGGTCCTTTTGAGTGGCAAAGATAGGTAAGTGAGGAATTTCTCAAGGCTCTCCCAGAGAGTTGCTTAATAGTAGGGACTGCCAAAGGCTTATTCAGGGTGCTAAAAAAACATTTAGGGGTAGGGTTTATTGGAAAAGCTAATACGAAAGACCCATGGACATGGACAAAGAGGTGAGGATTGACTTTGGGAGGAGAGGGGGATAGGGGAGAGCAATGGGGGAAAATGAAACAATTGTAATGCAACAATAATATATTTTTTAAAAGGCACTTAAATAAAAAGAGATTGGAGAAAGGCAAGCTGGAATTTATTTGCCTACTTCTGTCTGCTGAAATTACTTTTTTAATAGCGTAAGCCCCCTTGCAGTGATTATGTTCAAATGTTGGTCTCCCAGCAGATGGAGGCAGGGATAGGTTTAGTACTAGAACGTAGATTACAAAGGGTCGCCATTGTTTAAGGTTTGAGAAGACAAGGCTTTAAAACTTTAAAAGGGAGCCCTGGCTGGTGGCACAGTGGATAAGGCTCCAGCCTGTGAACCCAAAGATCACTGGTTCAATTCCCAGCTAGGGCACATAACCAGGTTGCAAGCCAGGTCTCCAGCCAGGTCTGTAGCTGGAGGCAGGTGAAAGGCAACAACCATACATTGATGTCTCTCTCCCTCTCTGCCTCTCTCCTTTCCCCTCTCTCTAAAAATAGTAAATAGTGGGTGGGTGGGGAAGGGGACAGAGGGAAGGAAAAATGGGACGGATGTAATAAAACAACAATAAAATTAAATGTAAAAAATGATAAAAATAATAAATAAAACTTTTTTAAAAATTAAAAATAAAACTATAAAAGGGAAAACAGACAAATCTTACAAGATTGATTCCAGATACTAAGTGATCTAATCTTTAATTGTCAAGTACTGAGAAAGTGGGACAAGTTCATTTCTATTTTTGAAAACATATGCCTTCTGCCACCACTCAGAATTTAAGGGGGAAAAAAACAAAGAATAAATCCAGCCAAAAATAAATAAATAAATAAAAGGACACCTGTTATATTTTCACTATTTTCCCTTTACAGACATGCTGAATTGCTATTCTTATGGCTCTTTCAAGGCAATTTATTCTGTTATTCAGTATATGCTCTTGAATAATTTACCTGGCTTTTGCCTTAGTAGTATTAAAATTATATGAGTCCTTTAACAATTCAAAGTATTTATCATTGAATGATCATTTATTTGTTGATTCAGAACCAAAAACAATGCTATGAAAACATGGAAGAACTTGTGGAATTTTATTTTAAAATCACTTTATTCTAACATAAGTCATATTTAGCATTCCAAATTTTAAGTGACTTTATACAAAACATAGTTTTACTATTTACAAATGTAATATTTAACAATGACACACATGAAATCCATAGATTCATACCATGATAGATTGTCAGAATTAGAAAAAACCCTTAGAGATAATTCTTATCCAATCTCCTCATTTTATTGGTAGGAAATCTGAGGTCCAGGGAAAGAAGATGCTTCATGAAGTTCATAAACCAAACTAGAATGCTGGTTTCATGCCTCTTTGAGTGGAATTACATGCTGTCTGTGTGATTATAATTAACACTTGTAGATGGTTAAGGTTCTTATAAATTATTTTTGCAGTGCTCGAGGGTATTGATTGAAAGACATAGTCTAATTAAATGCTAATGTCAGGATCATAAGGTAAAAAGGGACTTTCCAAAAGGTCATTCATCCCCATTTGTTTAAGGAAGAGTTTACTGAGCCATCACTGAAAGGTAATTTTTTTTTACCATAACCTTAGTAAGAAAATATAAAATTAAAAACCAACAAATATGTTAGCATTCATTCAGCAAAATCTTGTAAATACATTTTAAGGGTGGGACATTTGTACTGGGCGCATGGGTTACCAAGATGAATAAGAACCCAACTTTTCTATGAGGAGCTTTTAAATTATTTGAATTAATAGAGGAAATAAATGATTCTATAGAAGATACAGAAGAAAGTGGCATGGTGAAGTGGAGAGGGAAGATTATTTTGAGCTATGTGATATTTGTGCAAATTTAGGAGCTAGTGCCTGCACACAAGCAATCAATAAGTATGTATTAGATGAGTAAAATACTTCTTTGTGCCTCATTTTATCATTTCTAAAATGGGAATAACAATATTTACATTGCTGTGTTGGTGTAATAAGATAATCTAATTGGAGAATATTTGTGCAAACACTTTTGAAAGTACTGATAAATAAATTCTAGCTTAGAAGCCAGTTGGATTTCTTTTCTGAAAATGTATTTATTATTTATTTGATAAATATCTGTCAAGCTATTTCTATGTTCCAGCAGTGTGCTTAGAGGATAAATGTAAAAACTAGCTTTAAAGCTTTGAGAAATTTGCAGTCAAATTAATTAACATGTATATTAGAAAAGGATTTCTGCAATGTATTGATGAGGACTCAAGGTAGAGAGGAAGGAGATGGATCAGACAACTTTAAATCCTTTGTGTAGCAGAAACACTTGATGATAATTAGAAGCATTACCTTTAGGCTTCATGTAAGCTACAGCATGATGATGTGACACATAATGTAGGGCAATGGTAAAAGAATACAGGTTAAAACACAGGATTGCTGCCATGTGTGCTGCTAGAGGGTTGCATTTCCATCATTCCATCATAGGGTTAAGGACTCATTTTATGAGAAAAACTAAAGCTTATAATTGTGATTGTATTATGATAATCCAGTGGTATAAATTAATGTAAGCCCAGGTCTGTCAATCAGACGAAGTGGCACATTGGGGTACTTATAGGAACACTGGGCTGGGAGTCAGGAAGCCTGGCTGGGTTATCATCCCATGTCTGTCACCTTGGTTCTTTGGCCCCAATTTCTTTATAAATAATTAATTATGATTACTTATCAATGAAGAATTAGTTATGATTACTAAAGCCCTTTTAGCTTTTATTATTCAAAAGAGACATTTGAATTACAGTTCTCATGTCTATGCTTTTTAAGGCTTCTGATAATCAGTATGATCTTGAGAAGAACAGAAGAATATTGCCAACTGATAAATGCATTGTTTGCATTTTAAAATATATGTCCATATTTGAAAAATGATTTAGTGAGCACATGAATAATCTTATTGTTAGCTGCATTTGATCCTACTATGCTTTTATTCTAGTAGTAAATATTTTTTCATTATAAAGAATAATGTCTCTATTATAACACAGCATCTTTATTAAGTCATTATTAAAATGAAAATGTGAAATGAATGAGAAGCTATTTTCCTGAAACCATGGGGCTTGACAAGAAGACTGACATATAGAGATGATTGATAATGAGGATATTGTAATACTCTATTTTTCTCTTTTCCAGGATTCCACCTCTATAATAAGATGCCCACAGTTGTATCTGAAAGCTGCCTCTTGATATTTGTAGGTCTTATCATGGGAGAACTAAGTTATAGTTTAAATAACAAATCCCCACCAGCCATGGCAGTGATATATTTTTCCTGTACTTACTTTCACTGATAGTTCTTGATAAATCCTATTTTATGCCTAGTAGGCCATTTAAAAAAATATATAGACCATTTTGTTGTATGCTGTGGTTGAAACTATTGTAGAATATAATTGGGACAGGTCTTTCCCTCTATGGCAAATGTCAGGTGAAGTACTTCAAAATGTGTCATTGCTCCATAAACTTTGGTTTGGTAGTTTGATCACTGCATTGGATCCTGTGGCTGTACTCTCTCTATGTATTTGAAGAAATTCATGTGAATGAAAGCTTCACATTTTGATATTTGGACAATCATTACTTAAGGATGCTGTTACTGTTGTATCTCAAGCATGAACTTTCCAGGGATTTGCTTCAAGTTTCCTTAGGCTCACCCCTGAAATTTAAATTATTGGATTTTGGTTGAAGCTGTAAGTGAGCACTGTAGTCCTAGGAGTAAGTTTATGAATTGAGAGAATATAATTTATTGAACATTAATAGGCTTTAGAATATGTCAATGCTTCCTTGACACTACATTAATCATCAATCCAGTTTATTAAGCAAAAACTGATATAAATCTTCTGGAGACTACAGTCTTCCCAGTTATCTGAAATACAAAATCCTTACCCATGAAGGATATCTTCACAGTTTTCAAACAGAATCATGCATAGTTTGACAGAGATTTGTAGAAATATATGTTGATATAGGGAAGCTTTCTGGTAACCCATTCTGGGAAAGTTGATTACATGAGTCAACGTTGGTGACCATGTGTGGTAGATCTAAAGCTGTTTGGGAAAGGCTTTGGCTGACACAAGCAGGTTTGGTGGTACAAGATCTCAGGGGAATACAGAGCAAGACTCACAGTGTTAGCCATGTTAATGGAGAGTTATACATTTGGTTAGCCAACCACAAAGGAGAGCATAAAAGAACAAAGAAACAATTGTGCTCACCAATGCTTCTGTTCCCAGATAGACTTTCCACAAATCCATGCCCCTCTGGCAATTGCCCTAAAGTTAGTCAACATAATTCCTCCATATATGACTCAGGCAGTTTTCATATTGCTACCTCCATATTGGAGCATAAAGTGACTTTGTACACAAGCCCTTGAAGAGCAGAATCTCAGTGTCCTACAGCTCTTTATCTCTCTTAAATATAATCCCTGTGGATGTTCAAAGCCAAACATTAAGAGAACTCTTCTTCCTGGTGTTGGTCCCCTGAGCTGGGGAGTCCAGTGTGGGGCTCAGATCCCCCTCACTATTCAGGGGAAACCACCATGCCTGAGATATTCCTCCCATTTGTGAATCACCACACTAGGTGGGGGACCTAATGATGGAAATGAATCTAAGAATGCCTACCCATCTCAACCTAGCATCTTTATATCCTTAGTTATAGGAATTCTGTTCAGCTAGTCTTCAGGTGTTTCTCAGGGATGTTTCCTCTAAATGTTGTGATAATTTGGGTGAGTTCATGGGAAGAAGTGAGCTCAAGACCTACCTACTCTGCCATCTTTATCCCAAACAGGAACTAATGCCATTTGACTTCAGGTAGCTCTAAATTTTGAAAGAATATACTGTGAATGATAAATGTGATAGAAAATAGTCTGTTTTAAATAAAAAGTTCTAGGTTGAAAACAAAGATTTTATCTATGGTCTGGTTGATTGTATCTTAATTTGTTGAGTGATATAGTTTATACTTTTAATTGTCTTTTATTTTTATTGTCTGTTACCTATTATTAAAGACATATAAACAAAACCAGCATTTAATTCTAATAATCCAAGACATTTTCCAAACCTTTTAATAGTATCCCTAAGTAGTTTCCTTCTTTTGAGCACTCTGGATTTCTAAATAACTTGCAATGTGGAGGTTGTCACCATGTCTGTATTGAACCCTGAAAGAACAAACCACAGAGAAAACGATCTCTCAAAACTACTTGTATTCTGTAAACAATCTCTAGAAGCTTGCCTTTCTTGTAAATCTAAGATTTTTTATTTGGAGTTAGAGTTACATGTATTTTTATTAGAACTGTATTTGATAATCTTGTTTCTTTTGACTTCAAAGTTTTAAAAATCATTAAATTATTATAAACACCATATTAGGCTAAGGTTTTAGGTCCATTTTAAATTAAAAACTATTCGTGTGAATGTCCTTTAAAAAATATGCCCCTGCATAAAACTTCTGTTTTGGTATAGAATTATGTCTTACCTAAGGTGCAATTATTTTGAATATAGTTGAAAAAGAAGAGCACAAGCATGATTTAAAATATTTGGAAGAATCTTATTTTGAAACATTTTACTAATTGAAAAATTAAATAAGCTGAAAACAGTGAATTAAGAAATGTACATTCAAGCCCTCACACAAAATCAGGGTGCAAGCCAGGTCTCCAGCCATGTCCATAGCCGGAGGCAGGTGAAAGGCAACCACACATTGATGTTTCTCTCCCTCTCTGCCTCTCTCCCTTCCCTCTCTTTAAAACTAATAAATCAAATCTTAAAAAATAAAAGAAATGTACATTCACATTTGCATCACCCAAGTGATCAAATTAGATAATAAAGATATTTGAACCTATAATTAAAATGCATGTCATAAATATTAAACTAATAGTCAATGCATAGATTTTAAAATATTAAATATTAAAAACATTTGAAAATTAAAATTTTATCTTTTTGTGATGGAAAAAGAAAACCTCCTCCAAAACCTTCTGAGCTTCAGTTTCTTTATTTGTTAAATGTACATAATAATTCTTACTTCACATAATGGTTCTGATAATAAAATAAAATAATGTATTAATTGAATGCCATTTAAATGTGAAAGGTACATTTTAGCTATTCTGTAGTTATTCAATAAATCACTGTGTTAAGCATGAAGCAAAAGTATAATTATAGCCACAATATTACATTTGGAAAATTTAGTCTTCCTTTCATTTTGTTCCATTGTTCAATAATTTGAAAAATGTAGCACGAAATGTGCACTCAGTTAAGCATTGATCACTTCTTAATAAATGAATGAATCAGGTTCTACCAGGAGGATTACTGCTTCTTAGAATGGTCAATACCATTATTGATTTTTTTTTTTTAAGGACAAAATGGGGAAGCAACTGTCTTGTCTTTAAAACTGTTAGGAAAATTGTGATACTGAACACTATTCTTAGCCTAAAAGCATAAGCAATTCAGTCTTAATGATGGGTGCTTTTAACAGTGGTATATTGCATCCATTTTAGAACTCATTTTTGTTCCTTTTCAATAATTCATGATATCTGAAGTAAATAAGTACACATTTCCTAATATTTTGAAAATAGTTTTTATTATATTACATTGTCTCCTATGTTAGCCAACTATTGTTAAAAAAAAAAAAAAAAAAAAAAAACCTACCCATTTGGTAGCACCAATTGTGATAATATAAAATTATATATAAACTATTTAATTAATTTTATTATAATAAAAATAAATTATATGCATATATGTTTGCATTATAAGTTAATGAGTTATTAGTGATACTTTGAGATAAATACCCAAGGCTAGATTTCTATTTAGAAACTTAGCCAGCCCACTTCTGGGAATTTATCTGAAGAAACCTGAAACACTAATTCAAAGGAACATAAACACCCCTATGTTCATTGCAGCATTATTTACAATCATCAAAATATGGAAATAGCTTAAGTGTCCATCAATAGGTGAGTGTATTAAAATGTGGTACATTTACTTGCCTGTATAAAAGAAAGAAATTTTATCCTTTGCAACAACATGGATGGACCTGGAGAATAGTATGCTAAGTGAAATAAGCCAGTCAGGGAAAGATAAATCATACATGATTTTACTCCTATGTGGAATCTAATGAACAAACTGAACTAAAAGGCAAAATTGAGACAGAGTCATATATGGAGAGCAGGCTAACAGCTCTGAGGTGGGGATTAGTTAGTGGAAGGATAGAGCAAAAAGGAAAAAAGGCTCCTGGACATGGACAACAGTGTGGTGATTGTGGAGGGAGGAGAGTATGGGGGGACAAATTGGTAATGAAAAAATACAATAAAAAGAAAATTAAAAAGAAATTTTTAAATATGCTTTTTAATCACCATTATACTTTGTTATCTTAAGAAATTGATAAATATGAATTTGCCTCTCAAGTTTCTAATTAGTCTGTATTTTATTCAGAAAACTGTTTACTATTGTCTACCATAATATGTAGGAGAACAATTTTAATAACTGTGGTTGGGTCAATACCTATGACTGTCTAATATTGTTTTGGAGATTTTCAGAAAATAGAAGACATTATTATTAAATTTTAAATTGACAACACATCTTGGCAGAATAAACAGATGATCAACTATTTTTGTCTAGTATTATTTATATATAAAATTAATGCAGTGCACCACTGTCTAGCTCTGCAGATACAATGCTACAGTGCAGAAAGTGGCAAACTAATTTATTTCTCTTCTTCCACCCACATATTATACATATTTTTAGATACATGGTTGCATTTTGTACAGAAAATTAGTTATTCTACTAGCATGTTAGTGATTCATAGTCAAGATCTTGGAGAAAATTATTTTATATTCTAATTAAAATGCATTTATAATTATAGTTAAATACTCAAAATGTACTAGTTTTATATACCATTTCCTTCCACCATAAAATCACTATATAAATTTTGTAAAAAAAAATGGGACTCTTACAGAGCATGAGGCTTTAGAAAGATGTTTTGTATAATGACAAATGGGTTTGTAATATCATAAGTAAACTATAAGGTTATTATTGTGCTTTTAAAGTGAATTAAAATGCTGAGGCATTAGAAGTTAAGAACATTCTAGCTTAAGCCTACTGTTCTATGAGTTTCAATTTTACCAGTTGGTAAATTTTATAATTCATCTGTTTTACTGTACAGGGTCTGTTTCAAAAGTATTAGCTACACAAACTGTTTTAATTATATTGACATTGGCCTGATACTGTTGGGACAAACCTTGTATAATAATGTTTTATCCAAGAAGGTGACATCATCACAAAAATGTCCTATAGAAATAAATAAATATGTACATTATATTTATTTTATATATATATACAAATAAATAAATATATTTAGTTGGCAACTGTGATTTTCATTATTTGCAGATTCCAGATAAGTACATTTTATTTACTTTTTAGCCTGGTTGACATTGTAAATACTACATTTAAAGTGAAGCCCTAACTCATAATATGTACATACATAAAATCTGAAATTATAGTTATAGCCAATTTTTAATTTTCATGGTAAACACTATTAGTTCAAAACTATTCCTTAGAGATACCAAATAAAATTACAGTTTCTTTAAAATGTCTTTTTATTTCTTTCAAAAATTTTATCAAGTTTATATATTCAAGTCATTTGAAATAACTAAAGGAATACTTGTATATTTAATCACTGATATTACAGCAAACACTTAAACAGAAAATAATAAAGATGGTCTGACTTGGTAAATAACTCCTCTGTATGAACTCAGATTTTCCAAGAACAGAATAAAATGGGTTCTCATGGGTGTGATTTTAGCAAAACTTGTCAGTCTGGCTCACTCAGCTTGCTCAATTTTGAAATTCTTATACCAATGATGTTCTCAGGGGTAAAAAAACAGTTATTTTTTTTCTGAGAATAATATGAGTAAAAAGATTTGCAGTGAGACTTGCATACACAGGGAAGTAAGAAAAAGTAAAAAAAATTTTACTTTTTGAATGAGTTTTCCATTGATTGCATGAATAAGTAGGAGAATTTTTGCTAATATATCATGAGACCACTTGTGCAAAAAAAAAAAAAGAACTTGTATTTATCATGTTTCTATGACTCATACAAAACCTTCCTTATAGAGAAATGAATCCAGGAAGTGAGTCAATGATATTCTTTAAGTATCTTATATTTAAAACAATGGTTATAAGATTACTCAAGAACCTTAGGAGAATGCATGATCTCAGTGAGAACTTAAATAAAGAGATCACAAATATTTAAAATAACATAGAAACCATAAGAGGCCAGTCAGAAATAAAGAATACATATCTGAAATGAAGAATACACTAGAAAAAAATAAACAGAAATTTGGATGCAGCACAGGGTTAAATTGGTGAATTACAGGACCAAATATAAAACACAGCAACAACAACAAAAGAATTTTAAAAATGAGGAAAGTCTGAGGGACCTCTTGGACAATATCAAACATAACATCATAGAAGGTATCAGAAGGAGGAGAGAGAAAAAGATCAAGAACATGTTTGAAGAAATAATGGCTAAAAACGTCCCTAACCTGAAGAAAGAAATAGACACACGTCAGGAAGCACAGAGAGTTCTAAACAAAATAAATTGAAAGAGGCCTACATCAAGACACATTAAAATTAAAATGGCACAGGTTAAAAATAAAGAGGAACTTAAGAGCAGCAAGAAAGACAGTTACACAAGGGCACTCCCACAAGGCTGTCAGCTAATTTTTCAACAGAAACACCTAGGCCAAAAGGGACTGGCACATAATACACAAAATGATAAAAAGTATGAACCTACAACCAAGGCTACACTATCTAGCAAGATAATCACTTTAAATTGAAGGGAAAATACAATAAAAAATAAATAAAATTGAAGATGAAATAGTTTCCCAGACAAGAAAAAACTAAAGGAGTTAGTTACTACCAAACCAGTATTGCAAGACACATTAAAAAGCCTTCTTTAAAGATAAGAAAAAAAAGAAATAGAGAGCTAGAGAGAGGAACATAAAGAATAAAATGGAAATAAGTAACATAACTGTGGTCATTTGCCAGTGTAGAGTGACTTCACTATGTAAAGACTTATAAAGCCCAATATACTCTCATCCAAGGCAGTTTTAATTTCTCTATACACTGGAAAATATTGAATTTATTATAACTTTTTCTGTTAGGCAAATTTTATTGTTTTTACTTTATTAATTTTTTAAAAAGATTTTATTCCTTATTTTCAGAGAGAAGGTTAGGGAGAGAGGAAGAAAGGGAAAGAAGCATCCATGTATGGTTGTCTTTCACCTGCCTCTAGGCAAGGACCTGGCTGGAGACCTGGCTTGCAACCTGGTCATGTGCCCTGGCTGGGGAATCGAACCAGTGACCTTTGGATTCTCAGGCTGAGGCCTATCGACTGAGTCACACCAGCCAGGGATGTTAGGCAAATTCTCTATTGAGTAAAACATTGCTTCTTTGTGGTTGATTGAATTGTTTATGAATTATCTAAGAAACACAGCTGAATATGACCACTGACATTGTTAAGGGGGCAAACATTTGTGCTAATGTTTTGTGGCAACCTTTCCCCCCTCTCAGCTTATGATGCAATATCAACCTGGTTAAAATTAGGTTTGACCAGTAGAAAATAACATATATTTTACATTAATCCAAAGATCAAATCCATTTGTAAAGTAAAACTTCACTAGTGTAAAAGCACAACAATTCTCATTTTCTCATTCTTCTCAGACTTGTGTAATAATTTACAAGTAAGGCATTGATTGCTTTAATGTATTAAATCAGCAACTATACATTCAGAGCATTATCTAAGTATCTACACATAATGACCTGGTGTTTGTCTTGTTCCCTTTTCAAGGTAGAATGCACTTCCTATTTTCTCTTCTTCAAAACTAAAAGCAGAAGCATTAAATAAAAACAAACCTCATAGTTTCTCATTTTTCAGATGAGAAAACTGATGCCAGAAAGACTAAAAGATGCATGGATAAATGATTATATAGTTTAGTCTTTTACACAGGAGCAAAATAAAGTTGTCTTAACAGATCAGACTCTCTTCTACTTCCAGAAAGTCCCTGAAGAAGACAATTCTACATGAAGCTCAGCCATTTAGAAATATAAATTATGGTTAAAAACCACCTAACATAAAATGTATTATCTTAACTATTTTAAGTGTACATAATAATAGTGTTAGGTATATTCACATACAGCCATTCTTTCTTGCTTACACCTATTTTGTTATTATGTTTTTTTAAGACTTTTAAAATTTATTATTTCCAGAGAGAGGGAAGGGAGAGAGGCAGAGAGGGAAAGAAACATCAACGTGTGATTGGCTTTCACCTGCCTCCAGCTACGGACCTGGCTGGAGACTTGGCTTGCAACCTGGTTATGTACCCTGGCTGGAGAAATGAATTAGCGACCTTCGGGTTCACAGGCTGGTGCCTTATCCATTGTGCTACCAGCCAGGGCTTGTTACTTTGTTTTTGAGACTAAAAGTCATACTATTACATTAAAAGACTCAGCTGTTTTTGTACTCTTGGAGTGACAGCTCTGAGATGTGAAAAAATAAATATTGGATGATGTCTGGCAATTTTGTAACTGTTGCCTAAATATCAAATCCTATCAAGTACCAGTAAGCTATTACACCTTAAAGGCAAAAGAGAAATTATTCTAGGAATTGTAGCCAGATCATCGAAGAAGGTCCCCATCTTTATTTTTATATACTAGAATAAGACTAAAGAGAAACATTCTTTGCACAAGCCATATAAATTAGTTTCATGATAAAATATAATTTTTGCATTTCTTTAATTCAAAGGAAGATTTAATTTCAGTTTTATAAATTTTAACATTATGATGAAACCATCATGAAGATATTTTTCCATTGACTTTATTATAGAACCTATGGAAAAAATAATACTTGGTTTTGCTTGGTTGTTAATATATAGAGAGGTTCTTAGGAATAACTGATCCATTTAGCATCTCAAATACATACTAGCTTCATTTTGATTTTAGCCATTAGAAACTTATTGGTTTCTTTTTTCCCATTTATTTGCATAAACACAAAAAGAGCAATAATCTATTGCATAGGATCTTTAAGTCTGCTTTGCTGAAACTCATACAAAGAACGTTCAGATTGGGCTTTAGTCAGCCCTGCAGGGCACAGAAGTCAAGCCACACACTGCCCTATGGCTTTGCTTACAGTATCTATATTCCTTAAGTCCTCGAGGTTCCCATCATGTCTTAAGGCTCCTCCTTTCTACGTTTCAGGAAAGCAACCTTTATTCCCTGTGTGGAAGACTGCTATGAACCACACAACGAGACAAGGTACCAGGCCATCTCTCCAGTTGGCTTTTGTTAGCCTCAAAATTCAATCTCAGTTCCTCAGGCTTTCTGGCAACAACCAGAATCCAGGCATCCCTCCTTTATGCATGGCATTCAAGTCAAAGTTTTGGTTAACAAAGTCACCAATTGCAATTGGTCTTACTGATTTTATGGGAGGAAACTTCATGCTATCACTCACTCATTAAGAATGCCAAATCCTGGAGTGATCAGATAGGGAGAAAAATACAAGGCATAAATGAAATCTTTGTCCTTTCAATATCTACCAAGATTGCATTTCATTGTTTACTTTCCATTTGATGAGAAGTTTTAACCCTCTCTGGAAAACCTCAATTTCCTTCAAAAACTGAAGTAAAGCAAAATCCAAAGGAAAAACAGGGTTCCAGAAGAGGTAGTGACTAGAACTGGTCTTAGAATATTGTCTCATATCTACTGGTTACACTAACTAGTCGCACAGAACAGCCTTTCTCATGTCCCAAATAGCCCAAAGCCCCAATGGTAGAGGCTTCCTTTCACCTACTAGTACATCCACTGGTCTCTTGGCAGAGGCGTGACCTCTCACCAACCAGTCTTGTGGCAAAGACATGCTCCCTTACCCCCAGCTAGGCTCTACCTGACACCAAATGACTCTTCCTTGGTCCGGAATGATAGAGGCATTATGTCCAACTGGTCTCACAACTGACCTCTACTTGGTCTCAATGGCCAAACAGTAGAGACAAAGGATTCCCAATTAACACAAAATAACAGGGTTCAAATCAAGGTCCCATAAGATCAGAAAGTAAGCAGAGAACAAATCAAGCAGAATATAACCACACCCAAGAGCTGAGGTTTCCTTTCTTTCCAGTTTAAAACTTTCATGACCTTTACAACTTTCTACATACTTGCAAATTTCACAAATAGGCTATATGCCTTTACTAATTCAGAAATAACTATAATTTACTTTCAATTCTTTTTTCTCACAGTGGGAAGGACCATACTCTAACACAGTATCTGGCAGCTAAGAGTACTTAGCTTTGCAAGCACATAAATAAAGTAAAAGGAACATTGTCACTTGGCATTGGGGGCCACTATCCTTTTCCAAAACAGAAATTTCATATCTCTTTCTGAATTTCAGGTCCAGCTTTCCCTTCCAGCATTAACCACAGCAAAAAGATTACAGTCCAATAATTAACAGCTTTACATCAAATAGAAGGGATGTGTATAAAAGATAAGGTTGAGTTGCCATGACCCTGGCTTCAGGAAGTTTAAATTAAGGTCTGGAAATAATTATATTACTTCAAAACCCTTTGAGGTGATTTTTGAAATCAGGATGTAGAATTAACAATCACTGTCATTAATCTTTAGTGTTGAAACTGTGTAGATCATGTATGTGGTTATTCCTCATGGTTTGTACCTTAGTAAGATATTTTAGAAAAGCTCATTTTTCTCTCTGGTTTGCTGATCAAATCAGAGAAGCTGAAGAACCTTTTCCTTTTTTTTTTTTTTTTGTTGTGCTTTTATTTTATTGTTGTTGTATTACACCCATCCCCTTTTTGCTCCCCTCTGTCTTCTTCCCCACCCACCCACTCCCCCGCAAAGTCAATCCCACCTGTTGTCCATGTCCATGGTTCCCCCATGCTAAGTTCTTGTCCAAACTGCTCCCCTTCCCTGCACCCTCCTCCCCGAACATTTTTCTTTTTTATGCTTAGTATGCTTAGTATGTATTTATTGAGTATATGTTTCATTAATTAATTAATTTATTATTAATGTTGCTTTATTTTGTCTACCCTCTAAATAAAAATTAGACTGGTAAATTGTTTTGGGAACTGGTAAAATATTATTTATAGGCTTATTAAATGTTTAGTATCTACATACAAAATTTGTGTATAGTGATACAACTTATTTAAAATTAACTTTTAAGCCCTGGCTGGTGGCACAGTGGATAGGTGCCGGCCTGTGAACCCAAAGGTTGCTGGTTCGATTCCCAGTCAGGACACATAACCAGGTTGCAAGCCAGGTCTCCAGACAGGTCTGTAGCTGGAGGCAGGTGAAAGGCAACCATACATTGATGTTGCTGTCCCTTTTTTCCTCTCTCCCTGCCCTTCTCTCTAAAAATAAGGAATAAAATCTTTAAATAAATAAATAAATAAAATTAATTTTTAATTAGAACAGAACTTGCTGACACTTTGACAATATTGTAATGGTGAAAGTGAATAAGTTGTTTAAATCAACAGTGTAATAAATGACTTAAGAAAAAGGCTATTCTCACTTTCTTTAAAATCCTTGTTATGCTATCTTTAAAAAACTGTTTAGAATGGTAGAATTTGGTTCCTATGTGGCTTTACTTTATAGAGAAATAGCATTTATCTACCTTTTTTTCCCTTTTTAGTTTTGTGAAAATAACAACTTGGAATTGTATAATGAAAAGAGAAAGGAATAAAAAATTTTATTATAATTCATATAAAAGAATTCAGCATTTCATGATTACATATGGCAAGAATTAGATGACATTTGATAGTGGGGAGGGGGAAAGAAATAAAAGAGGAAGTGACACAAAGCCCTATAAACTAAGTGAAAATTAGGGCCAAAGTAGCTCATGGGGAGTGTGCCAAGCTTCAGGAAGACAAATTTAACTTAGGTAGGCAGGCCTTATTTGTTGTACATGAAGAGCCACAGGAACCTTATTTGATTATAACCAGGGAAGATGTAATAGGGATCTGTTTAGATAGGTGTTCTAAATTGTAGATTCTAGTGTTAGCTATTACTCAGAAAGATGAGTAGTTACAACTTAATTTCATAGCAATTTAATATTGTACCATATACAGTTTGTTATATAAGGCATGAAGAGTGTGTGAAGTAAAATATACCTGAAACATTTTTAGTTTATTAATTCACTATAAGTTTTGTTGTATCTTAGATCAAACCCTTGTCTGACCTCCAAAATATATAAAGAATCAATATTGTACTTCTTAACTAAAAGTCAAAGATCTCCTGGTTTCAAGTCTCATGGGGGCCCTTAGAGTTTAGGAGGAAGGAAAAGGTGCAGATGGGTACTGAAGTTTTTGTCTTGAGAGTTTTTTTTTTAAATTTTATTGTTGTTGTATTACATCCATCTCCTTTTTGCTCCCCTCTGTCCCCCTCCCCACCCACCCATTCCCCGCAAAGTCAATCCCACCTGTTGTCCATGTCCATGGTTCCTTTATACTAGGTTCTTGTCTAAGCTGCTCCCCTTTCTTGCCTCTGCCTCCCTCCTCCCCCCAACCCCATTCCCCCTGACCACTGAAGGCCTATTCATTGTATTCATATATTTGGTTCTGTTTTGCTTGTTAGTTTTGCTCATTATTGTCCTGTAATGGGTGAGATCATATGATATTTGTCCTTCACTGACTGGCTTATTTCACGAAGCATAATACTCTCCAATTCCCTCCATGTTGCTGCAAAGGGTACAAGTTCCTTCTTTCTTTCTGCTATATAGAATTCCATTGTGTAAATGTACCAAAGTTTTTTGATCCAATCATCCACTGACGGGCACTTAGGCCGTTTCCAGCACTTGGCTATTGTAAATAGTGCCGCTATGAACATAGGTGTACATAGGTTCTACGATTAGAAGTTTAGGGGCTGTGGTCTTTACTGATGGGTCAGTGCCAGGGCCGGGGATCATTAGTCATTGCAGCAGGCCCTAGTGTCACCTGCTTGGTTTTGCTGTGTTTCTGGGTCTGGAGCTGAAACACAGCTGAGGTCTAGATGTTGTCTCTAGGGAGGAAATGTAGGGGGAGGATCCAAACCACAAGACCAGTGATATGAAAGGTCAGAAGGTGTAAATTACATGGCTAGTGATGTGCTAGGGGAGAGAAGTCCACCCTGGCGGTGAGATCTGGTACCAGTTTTGCCTATTGCTAGGCACCTGGGCCTTTCTATTCTGGTGACCTTCTGTATGTGGCTATAAATTGCTTGGCCAGCTTGTTCAGTTATCTTTCTCAGTTTCCCCATTCCACTTGCCAAGGAATTTTCCTAGCTTCTTACTATCCTTCCTCACTGGAACATTAACCATCATCCTGAAACTTTTACAGTTTTTGGAAGATATCACAAACTAGAGAATAAGAAAGCAATACTGTATTACAATGTCAGGGATCTCAGCTCTTATAACTAAACTGACTTGAGAGAAAAGTGCAATTTGACAGAGAACACAATATACATTGGTAACTGCTTGATTCTAAATGTAACAAATATTTTGAAATTATACCTTCAAAAACTGAAATAATCAACTGCAAAAAAAGTCTTGTAAACTACTGTGAAGAAAAATTAAGAAAAGTCAGAGAAGCTTCTTATATTTTTCTCTTTCTTGCAGAATTTTAGAGAAACCAGTGATTCTCTAAAAAGAGAGGATTGTACTGGGTTGCTGCTGAATGTCAGGAAATTTCAAAACCCAATTAATGAAAGAAAACATAAAACTGCAAAGCAGTAAGTAAAGGTAACTCTAATATGTCAACATGAGAAACACCCAAATCTGTATGAAATTTTATGAATTTTAGAGCCAACTGACAATTGCTAGGAAGCAAAATCTAAATGGATTGAGAAAATGCTCCAGAGAATGGCAGTTTTGCACCTCATTTTGCACATTACAATCAAAAGAGAAAGTGCTAAAAATTACATGAAATTCATTGGTGATGGATTACGGTGGTGGGAGAAAGCAAAGTGGAGAAATCTTTGTGATTGGTTAAAAAGCAAAATAAATAACACATACTGATTTTACATAGGTGGGTCTAGGAGAGGTAACAACGCAATAGTAATGACAATGAGGAACTCTGTGGTCTCCAATTCTGGTGAGTGATTGTTCCCTGAGAGGTCTGGAAAAAGGAAATTATCCTGACATTACAGAGATATTTTATTATAGATGCAAAAAGATAGTAAGAGAGTCCCAGTTAAGGTAAAGATTGCCTTTGTCAAGCAAGATGCCAGCCAAGGACATGACTACCTGCCAAAATCTGCTTTTATTGGTAGTGGTGAACAGCACCAGGTGTTAGACCTCAGAAGTTAGAGCAGACTTTGATTTACCAACCTCAGTACTTGAGCTCTGGCTAAGGAAGAATTCAGAGGCAAGACTCAAACCATACAAGAAACTTTATTTAGAAAGTGGCAGAAGTAGAAGAGAATCATAGACGAAATGGTCTCTGGGAACAAGTTACAGAGGGAAAAGAAAGGCCTGTGGAGCTTAGGAGAGAGGAGGGTAATGGTAAAGAGCCTGGGGAAGAAGAAGAGGCCTGGAAAGGTGGGGATGTGCTGCTGAGAAGGAGAGGCACAGGGTCCTCCATCTTAAAGGTATTTGTCTGGAGGTCTCAGGGGAGGAATCCAATACAATATTTATCAGCCTTACAGGTGTATCCTCTCAGAGTGTGGTCTGTCCTGGTTGGTCAGCCAAGGCAGGGGGTCATCAGTCATTGCAGCTGGCACTGAGACAGCCATGGCATCACTAGTTTGGTTTGGCTGCTTTTCTAGACCTGGAGCTGGAACACAACTGAGGCCTAGATGCATTTGATACAGGGCAGAACTTTGTTGTCTTGTGGACTTAATATTTAAGGGCTATTGTTGGGCATGCTTGTTTATTCACATTCTAAGGGGCTCTCACCTGCATGACTAGTAACATGCCAGGGAGGGGGTGGTCTGAGCTGCATGACCAGCGATATGCTAAGGGAAGAAAATTCACCTTTTGGGTGAGATCCTTGTCCCAGTTTTGCCCACTGCTAGGCATCTGAGGCTTCCTGCCCTGGTGACCTTCTGTAACTGGCTCATCATCCTTGCTCTTCTCATGTCTGTCTAACTGCCTACCATACTTTTAGTTAGAAAGCCTTAATTTCAGAGCATCCTATGAAGCTACTTTCAGTCTCTGAGTTTGTAAAACCCCATGATAGCCTGCCCTGAACTTGTCAGGTTTAGTATGTGGCCCCTTTTTTGTTCACATTTCTAAGAAACGGAGAAGCAAAACATCATGTTGGTTGAACATGTTACACTTGAAAAGCGTTAGTCATTATTTGCACAAATGAAATACATTGTGTACATATGAAACATACATCAAGGTAGTTAAGAGCCTGGGTTCTGGAGGCAGATTGATTAGATTCAATCCCAGGCCTCACTGTAACATGGACAGTAACAGTGTCTATCTCATGAAAGTCAATCTGAGAATCAATTGAGCTGAAATAAATAAAACAGAATATATATTTGTCACAAATTAAGTACTTACTGGAGAGTATTATGCTTAGTGAAATAAGCCAGTCAGTGAAGTACAAATATCACATGATCTCACCCATTACGGGACAATAATGAGCAAAACTAATAACAAGCAAAACAGAACCAAGTATATGAATACAAGGAATAGGCCTTCAGTGGTCAGGGGGAACGGGGTTGGGGGGAGGGGGGAGGCAGAGGCAAAGAAGGGGAGCAGCTTAGACAAGAACCTAGTAGAAAGGAACCATGGACATGGACAACAGGTGGGATTGACTTTGGGGGGAATGGGTGGGTGGGGAGGGGGACAGAGGGGAGCAAAGAGGAGATGGATGTAATACAACAACAATAAAATTTAAAAAATACTTAATAATTCAGTTATATTTATATATAAATATGTGTATGTATATTTTAGCCTCATCAGTATGTCAAAAAAGAACAAGGGTTTAGTTTATGAAATGGCATTCTAAATCATTAACTGTCTTAAATTGGTATGCATTTAACTGATGTCCATGGTTTTAATTGGAATAAAGTGGATCCCAGAGCACCTGCAGTAACTTTAAAGAAAATTGTTAATTAGTTATTACTGATATTAAAGGAAATGAAGGTGAATCAGTTTTTTCAAGGCTTCCTTTATAATTCTGGGTTTAACCAGAGTTGAAATTTGAATATAATTCCTTGTTGATCACTGCTTTTCATAGTACTTTTGGTTTCACATATAATAATCCTCTGGTCATTATCAGGGTTGATTTCCACAGATATTAGGTTAAGGATTAGAAACCTATGGCTTTTATGCCTTTGGTATCACGTTACAAGATTTAGAATTGTTTTTTTAGTCTGGGTTGGTCTTGGGCAAAACAGTATTAAACAAAGATGAACCATATCTTCAGTCCACAACCAAGTTTTCTAGTTTGGCACTATTACCCTTATGACTTCTAATGCAAATCATTTCCTGGGAACTTAGATTTTTTAAAAGGTCATACTAAAAGTGAAAAAACATCTGTTTTTTCTGAAATGGCTGCAGCTAAGTGGATGGCTAACAATCTTCCCCACTTCTTTAATAAAGAACTATTTAAAAATCATTCAGCATGGGTTGCCAACAGATTGTTGCTCGTCCTATATATAATATTCTTCCCCTTCCCTCACTCCACCATTTCAATTATTATAAAACCATCTGACCCTTAAATGAGTAAGAGTAGGAAGAACATCTTGCAGGCCAGAAATCATTTTGGTGGGTTGAAATAGGCAATAAAATACTCTTGAAGAGAGCTTGAAAAAATATTAAAAACAGTACTATAATTTTCACAATTTTGAAAGTATAGTAAATAATGTAAAACAGCAAAAACAAGAAAACCCTGAGCATCAAAAATTGCTTTATTAATAATATTATATTGCTTTAGAGGCTATAGGAATGTATTTCTCATTCTTATCATCTGCTTCTGCGTGATTTGCTGCCAACTGATTAGAATCTGTCAATGCATCTCCATTTAAGGAGGACAGATAAGATAATGTTCAAGAAGATAAAGTAGGTGGTTCTTAGCACACAAAGGACATAGAAACTGTCATTTCTTTTTAAAACTAAGCGTTTGATAGCCTTATACACGATACTGTGAAATTTTTAAGGAGCTGACATGGTTTCCATACTCTGGAACAGAATAAGGCAACTTAAGTAACAGAAATCTGGATATAGTCTTTAAGAACATTCATGTGACCTATTTCCGTTAAAGTGAAATGCAAATATTGCTTGTAAACATTTTCCCCTTTCTTTAAAATTACTCCTTGTGTTCTGAGTATGAAACCCTACATGGAAATGAGCATTTCTCAGAGGTCCTATACCAGTCTCATCTTCATCTTCTTTGGAGATAACCATGGATAGAATTGGCCTTACGTTTGTTTCACTGACTTTTCATTTTTGTCATATTGGGTGAGAATCAGGTATAGTTAATGTTTTGTTTTTTTTTTAATGTCAACTGAACTTGGGATGCATTAGAAGCAAGAACTTCAGTAGGTGGGATGGGTGGAAGAGGGCAAAGGGAGAAAGCGGGGACAGAGGTAATAATAAAATGGTTTAAAAAACAAAAAAGCAAAACATAACTATTATTTTCATTGTAAGACAATTATTACAATTCATTAATGAAAATAAAATTTGGCAAAAAAGTCATCAATTTAACAAAGAAGCAAGAAAATTAAAATGGCAATAGACTCTATTTGCTTTACTTCTCATAAGCAGACTGTTTTATATCCCCATTTATGTAGGGGTGAATAATAGCAAGGTTAAAAAGCTGGCTCTGAAATCAGATGACCTAAATTCAAATTCTAGCTTCGTTCCTGACTTTGAGAAACTTACATAATCTTGCTAGGCTTTAGATTCTTCGACTGTAAAATGACAGTGGTAATACTATCGAATTCTGTCAGCAACTGAGATTTACATGGCATACTCCAGCCCAAAAGCCTAGCACAGAGCCTGGCACATCATAAGTTCCCATAAATGTTAGTTTTTATTATTACTAATAGTACTGTTGCTGCTGGTACTACTATAAATACTAGTGCCATTATAATATAGTATAAGATAATAACATGGACAACAGGTGGGATTGACTTTGGGGGGAATGGGTGGGTGGGTGGGGGGACAGAGGGGAGCAAAAAGGGGATGGATGTAATACAACAACAGTAAAATTAAAAAAAATAATAATAAACCTTAAAAAAAAAAAGATAATAAATATATGGATGTTCCTAAGCATTACTTATAGTTCTTAGTAGGATCTATTACTAAGAAATAATACTCAATATTTTTACAATTGCTAGGATGAGAGCTGAAGGCTTTCTCTCATTCCTCTCTTCCTGAATGTTTACACCTCCCTGCCTCACCCTATTATACAAAGAAGGAGTAAAAGTCACCATTGCTTTCACCACTGCTATTGCAACTTCCTGTCCTAACGCACATGTATGTATTCACCTTTCTAATGTCCTCGTCAGTGCTATTGAAGTAATAGCTGTGCCTTGGGGAATGCTGACTTTATCAAGAAAATACATACCATTTGTGTCTTTTCCTCAAACCCTGGTGGAGGCTGAGTGACATCTGGTGCCCTCAAACCGCATCTGCTATATGACTTTACTATTGACTGGAGCTAAACCATCTTCAGAAGCCAATGTTTACACACACACACACCCACACACACCGTACTAAAGCATATATATATATGTGGTACCAAAGCAACATACAAATGTATAGCATATATTTTATTCTAAAAGCTTCACAGCTTCATTGATAGTTAAACTGATCAGCCTCTTTAATCTTACATTTTATCATCTGCATAGGACTTTGGTTTAGGTTTATTATATTTTCTTGACATTTATATCTCTACTTCTCTCCCCCTCCACAAATAAACAGAATCATTTAAGAAATTTCTTTCCAGTCTATGCAACTTGTTCTAGCAATACTGAGGGGGTATATTGGGAAAATTGCTTAGGGTTTTAAGGATGAATAATAAGCCTGATCAGGATATACTTTATTATTCATTAAAATGTGTTTAGCTTGGCCAGTTATAGTTAAACCACCAGCTAAATGTTCATAGAAAACTATTTCTAGTTCATTTTGAGACCACTGGAAAATCTCACTAGGGCTGTAAAATGTTCTTTTAAAATATAAATGTATTTTTATTTTTAAAAATATTTTATTTATTATTTTTAGAGAAAGGGGAAAGGAGAGAGGCAGAGAGGGGGAGAGACATCAATGTGTGGTTGCTTTTCACCTGCCTCCAGCTATGGACCTGGTTTGCAATCTGGTTATGTGCCCTGGCTGGGAATCGAACCAGCGACCTTTGGGTTCGCAGGCCAGCACCTTATCCACTGTACCACCAGCCAGGGCCTAAACATATTTTTAAATAAAATTGCAAAAAAATCTACTTTGTTCCCATATGATATGAAAAATAGCTGACAGAAAAGAAAAATGCCACAGATAATTGAGTTGTTTCTATAAAATGTTGAGACTCAGCAAGAGAGTATACTAGAAAAGAAGGCTCAAGTTTTTATAAATTTGTATGTATAGTTTTGTGTGAAAATTCAAGAGATGACACAATCCTATTTTCAATACTATTTTATTTCCGAAGTACAATGTCCAGATAATCACTACCTCTGGTATAAGAAAAGAAGAGGAAGAAATTCTTATCCTAATATACTCATTGTATACCATCATAAACCTTGCATAACAATTTAGCTTTAGATTGTGCTTAGATATGTAGAGGACAGATGGGCTGAATACAGGCCATAGTAGGCAGTGGTACTTTATTCCCTTTGGGATTGAGTCATATCATATCTTTTTATTTTTCAATTTTGTTAAACTAGAAGGTTTTGGTAGTTGATGCATCAGAATACTTTCATTGTTTTTTGTTTGGGAACCCACACAGAATCTGTAATAAACCAAACTGAAAAGTCTGCCTCCTGACAATATGTCAATATTGCTGAAGCAGTACTTCTAAGTTGATCAAATGCAGTGTGACTAAAAGTAAGCTGGATGACTTTTCCATTTAGTCAAAGTGGTAATTTGGTGCTGAATGAGTATATTGTCACTAGCTTTGAGTTCTGGTAATTTTAATATAGCATAATTTAGAAATTAGAAATGCTATTATATACATATAAGTATGCTTGGGAACAACTTATATGTTCAACAGTAGCAAAGTACAATAGTTAAACTATTTGAAAAATAATGTAAACATAGCCATATGTGGCTTTAGAAGGTTTTATTCCAAAGTGATAAAAATAACTTCTTCTGTATGGGTGGAATTATGGATATTATATCCTTCCTTTGCGTACTTTGATTTTTCTCTAACAGCTTCCTCTGCTTCTGTAATAATAAACAGAGAATTAAAAGAGCTAAAGAAAGGTAAAGTGTTTTTAAAAAGGAAATTTGCAAATTTTAGTACATTTAGCTTTTCTTTATTTTACATTAATTAGGGCTGCTCTAATAGCATGACTCTCTTCTCATTTTCCAGAACTATGTGAAATATTAAAATTGAAGTGGAATGTTTTCAAAAATAGATTAAAAATTTTAATTGTATACAGAGGCCACAACGCTATGGCTTTCCAAATTACTCTATACGCCAGTGAGAAGAATCTGGAATATTTTTCCAAACAAATCAATTTTGCCTAAATTGTTTGTTGGCTAACTTATTTCACTTCATATTTTGTAAATATCCCTACTTTCAGTCCACCTGTCAACAAACCTTAAATTCTCTTTCTTATCTTGAAGTGCTGTTATATAACCAAGCACTTCTCTTATGCTTACGACTAACTTTTGAGACTATAGACAAGTATTAGTAGTAAAATGGGTTGGCTGAGACTTAAGTCTCAGAACTCTAGACTCTGGATGACAGGAGAAAAAAACAATTTTTATTGAAAGCTTTAAACTATCTGGGAACCTGATTCATTCATTAAAACCTGCACAGGTCACACTACTTAGCTTTTAGTTCACTGGTTTGGGAGAGCTAAGTAGTATAAATAAGACTCAAGAGAAATGTTATATTCCGTTTGTAGAGACTACTTTTGCAGAATATCCCTGAAAATCCACATGAACTTGAAGATTGGAATTGCACTGCCTTCATTCCAAAAAGACTGAGAATAATAAAAAGGAAAACCCAACACACAATCAAAACAGAACAATTTTTAAAAAGCTCTCAGACAGTAATTTTAGGAAATAAACCTTTTAATAGTTTACTTAGTTTAGGTTTTTAAATTATTCACCATGAATCCTTAGAATTCCAATCTAGTCTAACACTAATTTATTATAATACATCTGTAACGTTTTCCTTTATATTAATTAATTACTCAAGTACTCTTCTTATTGGAAAAATTAAGAGTTCTTGTGCTGACTTTCTTTGTGAACAATTGTCATGTGAATACTAAGTTACTAAGACGACTAATTTAATGTAGACTATGAGGACTGAGAGGAACAATCTTGTTTCTCTTTTGCTTTCTGCTCTCACAGTTTCCCAGAAAGAAGCTCTTCATTGCAGCAACCACAATTGTTATTTTCTTCACTGTTATTATAGAAGTAAAAACAAAACAAAACAAAGCAAACAAACAAACAAAAAAAAATAAGTGATACCATTTGAAATCTTGCACTTGGATGAAAATAGATGGGTCAATATCTTCTTTCAGGATCTTGAACTGAAGTAGTTTATATTTAGTTGAGCTTGAAATAGTTTCTAACATAACTCAAGCAGGACATTTACAAAAGGTGAGGAAGAATTTATTCTTAAGTAAATAGGGGAATGGGATAATGTATCGTTTGGTCAAGGGGTTGACACCAACAGCTTTACAACAGATGTTGCATTTTAGCTAATTAAAAGGTAAGGTTGGGGTTGAGGTCAGAAAAGGAAATAAATAAAATGCTTTAGGAATTTCATTATAAGGCCATTTTTCTCTTGTCCATATCACCATTCCTCTCTAATTGCCAATTCACTGCACTTTAGTTCTACAAAAGAACCTTGGAAAAATGTTTAAAACCTTATTCAGTAACTGAATGAGATCGTATTTCAGATTTTGGCTTGCATGTTTTAAGATAATGATGGAGGATATTTGTGTGTGGAAGGGTAAGACAAGTCAGAAGATGTGAGTTTGGCAGGCTTCCCTTTAAACAAAAGAATTATTTCTCTAAAATGGGTGAGATGACTTCTTAGGTTTTGAGTTTTTCTGTTTTTGTTTTGTCTGGTAAATGACTGGTTAAGATTCAATATAGGGTTTCTTACCATGAATAAAGAAGAGTTCATGAAAGTGTGCTCAAGAAAAAAAACATTTAAAAATTAATGAATTCTGCCTTGGCTGATGGCACAGTGGATAAGGTTCCAGCCTGCGAACCAAAGGTTGCTGGTTCGATTCCCAGGTAGGGCACACATAAATAACTAGGTTGCAAGCCAGGTCTCCAGCCAGGTCCATAGCTGGAGGCAGGTGAAAGGCAATTGTACATTGATGTCGATGTCTCTTGCCCTCTCTGACCCTCTCCCTTCCCTTCTCTTTAGAAAATAATAAATAAAATCTTTAAAAAATAAAATAAAATACAAATTAATAAAAATTAATGAATTCTGTTAAATGAACCCAAAATTACATTGTGCTTTTATCTAAGCATTACTCACCTTCACTTTAACATGTGTCAGGTAGCCAAATGTTACTACCAAATGCAAAGTCATTTTAAAGAATGAACTTCAAATTCATTTATCTTTTAGAATTATTACTTAATATTTCCAATAATTTATCAATAACATGCATATTTTTAATTTCACATTTCCAAATATTCAAATGCATCTACTCCAAGAGACTTCATAATTTCATATTTAAATTTTCCCATTATTTCAAATAATGTTATAATCCATTTAAGATTCTGATGAGTTTGGGTGAGGTTTATGTGTTGGGTGATTGCAATACAGACATTTTTGTGTCATTCCAACACCATCTAGTGGTTAAAAGATTTGCAGCCATTTTCATTTTGTCTAAGGGGGTATAAAGGGACAAAATGGTAAGGGGAAAAATAAAAGAATGATTAAATTTAAAAAACCATTGGAAAAAAAGAACAAATGTGCAATATTATATCCTACTTATTTGATATCGATAAAATTGCCATGATATGCACCAAGTAGGTAAATACCTACTCTACCATCAGTAGAACATGTGTTATAAATTTTTTTCTGTGATATATTAGAGATGCTCTGTATTAATCCAGCTCTTTTTACTCCTTGGATCTTCTTGAGGAGGAAAGAGGACTGGAGTTGAAATCAAAAGACCTTGATACTAATCACAATTTCATTCCTGATAAGCTTTCTAATCTCAGACATGTTAATGATGTTATTCCTTACTCTCTCTATATATGTAATTTGTAGAAAGATGATACAGGACCTATCTTTCAGGATTGTTTTGTTATAAATATCAGCTAGTAATATAAGGTTTAAACACTTTATGTTTATAAGGTATTATTATTCAATATTACTATTATTAAGACTGTGGGGACTCAAAAAACTTGTCTTCACATGCTGTCTCCACTTTTCAATTGCACGGAACTACAGTTTAGGTTCTGCCCTCACTGTTTCACCAAAATTGTTCTTGCCAAAGTCACTGCTGGCCTCTATGTTGCAAAGTTAGGACACATTCTTTTTGTTCTAATGTTATGGAACTTTTCAGCATTCTTGAAATACTGTCTTTATTTGTTTTCCTTGACATCATATCTTCCTGCTGTTTCTTTCTTGGCATTTCATAGTCTCCTTTGCACTTGATACTCCTCTATTGGGCCTTTAAATGTTAGAGTTCTCCAGAATTAGGTCCTAAACATCCTGTCCTCACAACCTTTTTTCATTCAGTGATTATATTCATCCTCATGAATGGACACTTGGGTGCTTCCATATCTTGGCAAATGTAAATAATGCTGCAATGAACATAGAGGTGCTTAATTCTTTCAAGTTAATGTTTTGGGTTCCTTCAGATATATCCCCAGAAGTGAGATTGCTGGGTCAGAAGACAGATCCATTTTTATTTTTTTGAGGTATCTCCATACTGTCTTTCACAGTGGCTGCACCAGTCTGCATTCCCACCAGCAGTTCACTAGGGTTTCCTTTTCCCAACATCCTCACCAGCACTTCTTGTTTGTTGATTTATTGATGATGGCCATTCTGACAGGTGTGAGATGGTATCTCATTGTGGTTTTAATTTGCATTTCTCTGATAGCTAGTGATGTTGAGCATTCTTTCATATGTATATTGGCCATCTGTATGTTCTCTTTGGAGAAGTGTCTATTCAGGGCCTTTGCCTGGTTTAATTTTTTTTCTTGGTATTGAGTTTTGTAAGTACTTTTAAATTTTGGATATTAACTTCTTATCAGATGTATTGGTGAATATGTTTTTCCATTCTGTGGGTGGTCTTTTTTTATTCTAAGCTACTATCATCTGTATTCTGAGCTTCCTTAAAATTTCCTCATTTTTCTTTCCTCCTTCAATCCAATATCTTCACAAGACCAAAGCAATTCTTTTTTAAAAAGTTATTTTACATAATCATTACATGTTAAATGATAGTATTTTAGATATACTGTAGCAAAATTAAGCAGATTTTTTCTTCTTTAATACTTATTTTACTCTGGAATGCTATTTTTGTGAAATATATCACAGAAATGGTGTATTGCAGAACTCACTTTTGTGAAAGTTGTCCTAGAGACAGTGCCTAACCCCTAGTAAAAAATGAATTTGGTTTTTGAGTCAGATGCTCCCCACTCCAATAATACAACTCAACTTTATTTTAAGCTACTGGAACTACAACTTACTCTTTTTGGAGTTTTCCATCTTAAATAGTAGGTTTATTAATTTATTTATTTAGGCTGTGCACAGATCTTCTTTCAATACCCTCTGTTTTTCCTTGACATGTGTTTTACAAGTTGAAGCCTTCAGAAATAATGGCACTTGCAGTGTTCAGCCTGTCCCCAGAGTAGAAATTATTATGTCTACTAAGTTGAGGTAAAAAATGAAAATCCCTAGGATTTAAATAATTTTATAGAATAGTATTTTAGCTATTTTTTTAAGTTGTGGTTGACTTCCTATGTGGTCCTATTTTAAATTTTTTTGTATTAGCTCTTCAAAATCCAGTATGTACTTTAAATATGTGTAAAATATGTATGGGTGTAAATGTATTTTTGCATATGTTTGGTAGTATTGCAATTCATATTACTAAAAAGAGTAATTCTTTAAACAAATGAATTAATGTAGGCATTTTGGAATAATGAAAAGAAAACTTTGTATTAATAGGATTTGAAGGCAGTAATTAAATGGTGAATTGCCTGGATGTGAAAGGAAAAATAAAAGTACACATTGGTGGTTACAGAATAGACAGGGGGATGTTAAGAAGAACAAGGGAAATAGAGAAGCCAAAGAATTTATATGCATGACTCATGGACATGCATACAGGGGGCATTGCTGGAGGAAATGGGGTACTGTGTGGAGGAAGCAAAGGGGGGAAAATTGGGACAACTGTAATAGCAAAATAAATAAAATATATTTAAAAAGTTATTTTATTTATTTAAGTATAGTTGGTATACAATATTAGTTTCAGTGTACAATGTAATTATTCAATATTTATATACCTTACGATATGATCACTACACAAAGTCTAGTAATTATCTATCATTGTGCAGTCTTACCACAATATCATTAACTCTATTTCCTTCTTTCTTTTTTCCTCATCTCCTATTTCTCTCTCCTCTGGCAACCATCAGTTTGATTTCTGTTTATATGAGTCTGTTTTTGTTTCCTTTTGTTTGCTCATTTGTTTTGTTTTGTTTTAGATTCTGCAGGTAAGTGAAAAAAATGTCAAAAGCAATCTTTTAAAAATGAATTTTATTACTTACCTTCTAAAATACATTTATTACTTTTTAAAAACTTTTAATAGAAACTTTTTTAGTATGGCTATAATAGTTGACAAATATGGTTCATGTCTATTAGAACAGAGCTCTTGGAGCCCTGGCTGGTAGCACAGTGGATAAGGCACCCGCCTTGCGAACCCAAAGGTCGAAGGTTCGATTCCCCAGCCAGGGCACATAACCAGGTTGCAAGTCAGGTCTCCAGTCAGGTCTGTGGCTGGAGGCAGGTGAAACGCAACCATACATTGATGTCTCTCTCCCTCTCTGCCTCTCTCCCTTCCCCTCTTTCTAAAAATAATAAAATAAAATCTTAAAAAAAAAAAAAAAAGGACGGAGACAAAAGGGGTAAATTTAAAAAAAAAAAAAAAAAAAAAAAGAACAGAGCTCTTCTATCTGGTGCTAGCAGAGCCAAATACTAAACACTGAGAATTGCAGTGGAGAAATATTGGCTATTCTATTGAGCCCCAAACCCTGTACCATTAGTCAGGTGCAGGCTACTATCTTCTGCTTCCTCAGGGGTTGCTGATTATCTGGGGGAAAGACTAGGTCTCTTAGGGGGAGACAGAGAATTTTTAGCAGATTTAAAGCTAAATTTAATCAAAGTTTTAGGGAGCCTTAGCTTCATGTCTACTTTTGAGACCTCATATATTGGGTCATTCTCCACCTTGTTCATAGTGTTTTAATAGCTTCTTTAATTCTTCAAGCATGACAAATTTTTTTCTTTGCTTGGGGCTTTCAAACAGGTTATTTATTCTCCCTAAAATACCATGTCCTCTCCCTGACTGGTGTGGTTCAGTGGATTGAGCACCAGCTGCGAACCCAAGGGTCACTGGTTTGATTCCAGTCAGGGCACATACCCAGATTACAAACCAGGTCTCCAGCCAGGTCCCCAGCTGGAGACAGGTGAAAAAGAAAATCAACCCCCCCCCCCAACCAACAAAAACACCATCTCCTCATTCCTTGCATCTGGTTTCTTCTTATCAAATATGAAACCTACCCAGAGAAGCCCTTCTGGATCACTGTATGTAAGTCAATTTCCACCCCCTTGTTCTGCATCATTTCACCTTGCAATTTTTTCTCAGTTGAGCAACAAAATTCAACTGAATGAATTTTAAAAGTTTTATTGGTTATATTTAATGATTTATGAATTGAGCAGCATCTGATCCAGCAGAGAGAAAGTAGGTCTGAGGATCTATTTAAGATGAATACTTTTGTAAGCTGAAGAGAGCAGGAACAAGAAAGTCATACAAAGCAAAACAAACAAAACAAAACAAAACAAAAAAACCCCACCAAAACAGATTAGTTATTGCAAAGATATTTTCCTTTAGGGAATGTCAGGGATCTACCTGGCAGATGATCTAACTAGTGTTGATTAGACTATTTCTGATTGGTTTAAGATTCTGTTTCTGGGATAGCCAAAACAATAATTAAGACAACTCTCACTTTGGTGATTTGAGGCTTAACATAAGTGTCTCCATTTTGGGCATATGATGTCTGTCCAGAAATTGTCCAGGTATTAACATAATGAGAACAGTTTGTACGACATGAATGTAGCCAGGCAGTCAAGGAGAGTGGACTGGAATGCACATGCATGAACAATGATGACTTCACTGTGATAGTCAGTGAAGGTGATAGCCTTGTGTGAGCATGTGTTCTGTGTGACTGTCACATTCAAAATACTTAGTGAGTAGAGCAATGAATCTGCATCAAATTTTATGTTAAGCATGAGCATTCCTCTGCAGAAACTATTTGGATGATTCAGAAGGCTTTCGGGGATGGCGCAATGAGTGCAGCACAAATAAAAGTGTGGTACAAATGCTTCAATGATTGTCAAGAATGTGTTGATGACTCCCCAGCCAGGGCACAAAATCAGGTTGCAAGCCAGGTCTCCAGCCAGATCCATAGCTGGAGGTAGGTGAAAGGCAACCATACATTGATGCAAAAAAAAAAAAAAAAAAAAAGAATGTGTTGAAAGTGATCCACATTCTGGAAGGCCTGCAGCAGGTGGAACACCTGAGAATGTTGAATGTGTACAGGCTGCAATCAACAACGATCAGTGGCTGACAGCGTGAGAACTAGAAGCTGATCTGGGTTTCCCAAAACTACTGTGTCCAAGATTTTGACACAGGATTTTGGCATGAAACATGTGGCAAAACTTGTTCCCAGCTTCTGCTACCAGAGCAGATTGAAGATCATGCTGCAGTTGCTATTAATTTGATTCAAACTACTATCAATGAACCAAGTTTCCTCAAAAAGGTCATAACCAGAGACGAATGGTGGACCTATAGCTATGATCTGGAAATGAAGACCAGTTGTCTCAATTGGAAGTTGCTTAGTTCTCCACATCTGAAGAAGGCGTGGATAAATCGCAGCACGATCAAGACCATGCTACCTTTGTTTTTTTGATTGGGAAGATGTTGGGTGATCATGAGTACTCCCCTCCAGGCCAAAAAATTAAAAAGTATTTCCTCAATGTTCTTTATTGGTTGAGAGATGTAATATGATGAAAACAGCAGTAGCTATGGGCAACTGATTGGCAGCTTCATCATGACAATGCACCTGCTCATGCATCACAGCTCATGCAGTTTTTTAGTGAAACATCAAGTCACCCAGGCGACTCAGTCCCCCTATAACCCAGAATTGGCACCCTGTGACTTCTGGCTTTTCCCAAAACTAAAATCACCTTTGACAAAGAAGAGATTTCAGACCATTAATGAATCAGGAAAATACGACAGGGCAGCTAATGGTGATTCCAACAAAAGATTTTGCATTGTTTTGGCAGTGGAAGAGACACTAGGAGAACTGTGTGAAGTCCCAAGGTACCTACTTTGAAGGGGACTGAGGCATCATTGTCCTATGTACAGTGTTTCTTGTATCTTCTTGAATAGATGTCTTTTTCATAGTACTTGGCTGGAAACTTTCTGGACAGACTTGTCACTTTTTCTTTTCTTTTTCTATCAGTCAATCAATCGTTTATTTTTTCTCCATTTGTGTGATGTCTGTCTCCTATACTAGGCTATGGGTTCCATGAATACAGGAAATATATATGGTTTAATCATCACTATATACTCAGAGTCTAGTACAATGTTGGCTCCAATGAAATGTGGAATAACATTTTTGAAAATAAATAACTAAATAAGTGTTAATTTTCAGTATGGATATAAGTTATGAACATGTTTGATAGATCTTTGAAATCACAGTCATGTTTAAAAAAAAATAACCATCGACTTTATTTTACTCAACTATTCATTTAACCAGGTATGTTAGTTACTACAGAGAATTGACCATATAGAATAAAAGTTTGTCTTTCAACTATATTTTACACCTGCAAATGAATAGAATACAATATACAATACATAAAGTGTGCTGTGTAAAGATATGTCACTGAGTCTGGTTGGTTTGGTCCTTTATTTTAGAAGTATTAATTTTGTTCTATCCAAGGTAGATTGGGTAGAATTAATTAAGCTAAGTGAAGATCATGAATAGTGTGGGTGTGTTCATAAATGCAAATATGGAGTCAGCCTCTCAAAAGACCAGGCCATTAGGCAGACCTACTCACAGTGAGGAGCTTTTCGCCTGGGACAAGCACAGTTAACAAGGATGCAGTTTTAGTCCATGAAAGCCCTGCATAATAATTTTTCAAATGTCAGAACGAATTTAGTGGAAACTCACAACTTAAATGTCACCTAAAGGGTGAGAATTATGCAAAATTACTTATGGAAACCTCGTGAATGATTCCCTGACTTTGGGCAATTCAAGTACATTTACAAAAATTGCATAGTTCCAAACTGGGAAGAAAGATCTTCCTGGTGACATGCTCTTTGGGTACATTAAAGAAAATTTAAAAAGGCCATAGTAAGGTATTTCTGCCACTTAACAGTGCCGAAGAGGTGGCGAAGAGCTAGGGCTCCCCTGAGTGTCTAACCTTATCATTAATGGAAATTATTACTTGCGTCTTTCCACATTTCTGAAATAAGATGAACATAGCAAGTTTATGGGAATGCATTTTCAAAGTGCTTTAAAAAATAACTAAGTAGTTTGGAAGCTCATTTATATGCAGTGGGTTTTGTTGTTTATTTGCAGTCATTTTCCCCCCACATCCCACCTCATGTTTTTTGTTTTTTTTTACTTAGGTTTATAACTTTCTTTCTTAAAGGCCCCAATTCACATGTAAACTCTAGGCCAAATTTCAGCTCTTTTTACTTTTCGTTCAACCATGCTTTGATTTAAAAAACAAAAACAATATTTAATATCTTGGACAGTTTCTACCTCTCCATTTTCTCTCCCCTCTTACTTTAACTTAGTCTCACACTTGATTTTTTCCTCTCTCTGACTATAAAGGTGAACAAAAAATCATCTCTCAGTCTTGTTAGACTATGTAATGGTATTGTTAAATATGCATGCATTCAAAGTCTACAAAATTGGTATTCCGCTTGATATATCTCCATGATAAGGCACTGATAAGTTAGGCTCCGACAGGTAAAATCATGTATTAATTACATTTAGGTTATTTAGTCTGTTAGTGTGTTTAAGTAACAATTTAAGTATAAGTATAAATTAGGATTCTGAAAACAACTTGCAAAGAAACATTTCTCTAATAGCAAATTATACAATATGTAGAATTCATCACCCTTATCCCTCCTTCTGCTCAAGCCTAGACGAAATCTTAGTGTCATCCTTTTTACATCCATGTCTCTTTGGTCACACAGTCCATTTCTCTGTATTTCCACTGCCATCATCTTTGTCTGAGCTAGAACTAGCTCTTATTTGGATTACTAAAATGGTCTTCTAAATGTTCCCATATTCATTACAGCTTATTTTCCACCATCTTTTTACATTCATGTACAGTGATCTTTTAAAAGCATAAATCGGTCAAACCATTTCAATCATCAATGAGTTTTGAGGGAAAAAATTTTAACTTAATTTAAAAAATATTTAACACAGCCTGAAAAGCTTTGCATTGCCTAAACCCAACCTATCTCTCCAGTCTTAACAATAATATGATTTGCATTGAATTCTGCAACCTAGCTATACAGGGTTTTCACTTTCCCTAATTTGCCATGCTTTCTCCTACTACAGAGCCTTACCACTATTATTACTACCTCAGCCTAGAATGGTCCATTCCTCCTTGAGTAGTTAATGGCTGCTCATTCTTCAGGCCTTAGGTTGTGTACTTCCTTAGGAAAAAAACAAAACAAAACAAAAAAAAACTTCTTACACTACAATTTATATGTGTTTGTCATAAAACCAGATTCAATTCCTTCATAATACTTATCTCTCAGGTTGTAATTGTTTATTCATGGATGCAGTTATTTGACTAATGGTTCTCTCCCTGAGACATACACTACACTGTGAGCTTTTTGACTTTACCTCCCCATTGTAACTCCAGTTTCTAATACAGAATCTGGCACATATACATACTCAGTGAATATTGTGACACAACTTAAAGTTTATTAATGTAGAATGCTTGTTTCTTTTTAAGTGAGATATAATTGATAAAATATTTGTATCAGGCATACAACATAATGGTTTGATATTTGTAAACTTTGTGAAGTGTTTGCCTCTTTTTATTATTTCCTTTCCCTCTTAAAAAATAGTTAAAACAACTAACATGCCAAAAGGACCATAATCCTATTCTTTTCAAAATTTTTTTAAATTTAATTTTATTGTTGTTGTATTACATCCATCCCATTTTTGCTATAATCCTATTCTTATTGTAATTTAATTTAAGCAATGTCATCTCAATAAATTTAATAAAAATTTTAAAAAGAAATAAAATTTGAATTGTTGCTTATTCCAGGGAAGCTGTTATAGAATATAACAGTGAAAATATTGAAATATAGAGACTATTAAGAGCCATTTCAAGATACTCTTAGATTTATTAATTTTGGGAAAAAATCTGATAACTTTAATCAAAGAAAAACATTCAGTATCTACCTTGTGTCTATGAATGTGTACATATAATCAGGACTGATTCAATTATTTACATTCTCTGCTTCCAATTTTAATTGATTGCTCAAGTTGTTGAATCATTTTTGAAGATTGCATAACATATTATATTGACAAGAAATTATTTACTTAATCAATTCATGAGACCAAATCAAACTTTAAAAAATTTTTTATTGTTGTTGTATTACATCCATCCCCATTTTGCTCCCCTCTGTCCCCCTCCCCACCCACCCATTCCCCCTAAAGTCAATCCCACCTGTTGTCCATGTCCATGGTTCCTTTATACTAGGTTCTTGTCTAAACTGCTCCCCTCAAACTTTTTTTCTTTTTCCAGCTTTTTAATTTTGGAAATGTCAAGTGTACATAATTTCAAAGATAGTTCAATGAATACATATATACTCTTTACCTAGATTCATTAATTGTTATTTTTGCCCCCTACCTCTCTTTCCCACTATTGACCCAGATACATCCAACCTTCTTTTTCATAAACCTCTTAATAAAGGTCTTAATTTCCTTTCATACATTTTACTCATGATGTTTTTGTTATATGTGGTCATTACTTTTTCCACATGTACTCCTTTTTCTTTGTGGCCAGCTCATAATACACATATTCATGTGAATCTCCTCTAACTCCGTCTTTTCCTACTTCTTTTATAAATTTGCTTTTTCTTGTTGCATTTGTATATGAACATATGCCAAGTTTAAATTATATTATAAAGTACATGCTTTGATCTATTTCTACTTATTAAAGCCTTGCCTTTCCAATATGGTTCTAAGTTCTTCAAGGGCAAGGTTTATGCCTTTGACATTTTTTTGTTTTGTTTTCATCACTTGTACCAAGCCCAGGTCTTTGCTAGATGAATGAATATGTCATATGATAGCAATTGATATGTGCATTTTTAATTTTAAATGGAGTATCTCTGATGCTAACAGCAGAGATACTACAAGGATTCTCACCAATAAATATAGATGCTCCTTTTGATGTTGAAAACAGTTCAGAATTATGAAATAAGCAAGTCAGATGAAATCAACAATTTTGAAGATGTTTTTAATGGATCCTTTTATTGGTAGTAAATTGCTTAGATTTCTTATATATACTGTATATTTGGAAGTATATTTTGTTCTTTTTCAATTCTTTGATCATTTGCCAGCTGACATAGAAGACATATCAAGACACTGGGGACAGTATTACTGGAAAGACAAGTGAGGATTTGCCAAAAGTCTGCCTGTGTACATGTGTAGAAAAAAGAAAATGAGTCCATTTCTCATTCTGTATGTTTCTTTTGGGAATAGTAGAGCTTTATTCATCCACATGTCATGAAAAAAGATGACAGCTAAAAAACAAAGACAGAAATCTTTGCTTTGCCTTTCCTTACCATGAGAGACATGACTGACATGAAGTCCGGACTCTAAAACTGAACATTATGTCATAAAGTTTTCAGACCATTTCTTTCTTTTGAGAATATTAGACACAAATACAGACAAAGAGATTTTAATATTAGATAACATTATATCCTAATGAAAGTTTCTAGTATCTTGACAGTTTAAAAAATCCAAATATTTATTGCTATTATTATTTTTTAATTCTCACCTGAGGACTTTTTTAAAAAAATGATTTTAGGGAAGAAGGGATAGAGAGAAACATTGATGTGAGAGAGGAACATTGATTGGTTGCATCCTATATGTGCCCTAAATGGGTATTGAACCTATAACTTAGGGTATTGAATCCATAACCTTTCGATGTAAGGGACAATGTTCTAACCAACTAAGCCACCTGGCCAGGGCAAAAATACCCCAACTTTTTATCTTGGCTTATAAATATGGCTACTATTAGCTTTCCTGCCTCATCTCATACTATTATTCCTCCATATACTACACTATAACCATGTTGTCTTTTTTATCCAACACATTAAGTTCAGCACTTTTCTAACTTAAAACCTTTGCATAATATACCTTCTGCTTGGAATGCTTTTCTACCTGATAATTGCATGCCTAGTACCTTCTTATCATTTGTCTTAGCTTAAATTTCATTCCCTGCAAGAGTTTTTCCCTCACTATTCAATCATTCTTTATTAAAGTATTTCAATTATCTAAATAACACACTAATTTCTGACATTTTAATGTTTTATCTATTAAGTAATAATTTTTTATTTTTATTTTAAATACAATGTGTATATAATACATATTGTTATTTTATTTTATGTTTCTCTCCAACTAAACTATAACTGGCATGAGGGTAGAGACCTCTGTTTCTACTGTTAGATTTTCTAACTGCAACATTTTGAAGAATTTCTTTCTAGGTTTATAATACATATTTTTAAATAAATAAGTGGATGGCTAAATGAATTATAAAAATATTTTATTTATTTATTTTTAGAGAGAAACATCAATGTCTGAGAGATATTCATTGGTTGCCTCTCCCCCAACCCCCAACTGGACACCTGGCCTGCAACCCAGGCATGTACCCTGACTGAAATCAAACTGGTGACCTATTGGTTCACAGGCCAACTCAATCCACTGAGCGACACCAGTCAGGGCTAAAAGGGACTTAATAAAAATGCCAATATTAAATCTAGTTCTAGATTTCAAATCCAAATGTTAGAATTATTTTAAATAAAAAATTTACTCCTAAGTGCTCTGGTAACAATGCATATTAAAATCTGCTACTTCAGCCTAGATTCTTTGTAGGTGCTGTGATAAAAACCAGATCCAGTTTTAGCAGCAAACACCTGGCACATGTGCTAGGGTTGATACTTTATAGACATCCTTCCAGGAGAAGTGTCTTCTAAGGTGAAGTTGAAGTCAGAGGATCAAGAGAAATTATGATAGTGGTCTCCCCTAATGCAAGTTTATTTTAAGCTCTGATTTTTAGAGAGAAGGGAAGAGAAGGAGAAAGAGAGGGAGAGAAACATCATGTGTAGTTACCCCTCACATGCCCCAAACAAGCAAATATTTTTATAATAAAATGTTTGAACTAATTACCTGGGTTTTGATTTAAGTATGTTTCATGTGGTTTTATGCACTGACTTTGTGGAGGAGCTACACACAGACTTTGAAAAGTTCACGTTGAATAGATCTCAATAAAGTCTTTAAGATTACAGTGCAGATTTTTAAAAAATGTGTTGTGAAACTATAGTTTAGCATGATCTGTTTTTTTTCATTTTGTGAGCTGATTATGTAAGATTAAATTCTGTTTCTCTAAGAAAATATTTAACATAAGTGTTGCATTACTTTCCTCATCCACTGAAACTGCATAAAAATCTTCTTGCCCAGCCTGTGAATCGAAAGGTCTCTGGTTTGATTCCCAGTCAGGGAATTCAATTATCTTTAGATCATAGCATACTTTAAAAAAATCTCAAAGCCACTTCATACCCAGCAGGACAGCTGCTATTAAAACAAACAAACAAACCTGGAAAATAACAAGTGGATGTGCTGAAATTGGAATCTTTGTACGTAGTATTGTTGGGGATGAAAAATGGTGAAGCCTCTGTGAAAGATGATAGTTATTCATCAAAAACAATAAACACAGAATTTTACCATATGATTCAGCAATTCCACTTCTGTGTATATACCCAAAAGAAGTGAAAGCAGAGATTCAAACAGGTACTTGTACATCCTTGTTCATAGCAGTATTATTACAATAGACAAAATGTAGAAGTGACCTAAGTGGCCACTGATAGATGAATGGATAAGCCAAATGTGATGTATACATACAATGGAATATTATTAGGTATTTAAAAAGAAAGAAATGTTAACATATACTACAATATTGATGAAACTTGAGGATATTGTGCTAAGTGAAATAAGCCAGTCATAAAAAAAGGCAAGTACTGTATGACTTGACTTGTATGAAGTACCTAAAATAGGCAAAGTCATAGAGACAAAAAGTAGAATGGTGATTTCCAGGGGCTAGAGAAAGGTGAGAATTGAGAGTTATTGTTTAATGTGTATAGTTTCAAGCAAGGAGTATTAAAAAGGAGATAAATGGTGGTAATGATTATAGAAACATAAATATAATTAATGCAGTAGAACTGTACATTTAAAAATGGTTAAAATAGAATAAAATCTCAAATGCCATTTGAAATGCCACTATGAGACAGCATAATTCTGATGGCTGGTCTCAGTCATCATAGTTAACTTGATTTGCTACTGTCCTTGGATAATGAGTAAGTAATTTAAATTACATTTCAACAGTTTTTTTTTCCATTTAACTCTTTATTAAAGTCATTTTTGAGCACTGTATGTATACACTTATTTGTCTGTATATAGAAGATACAGCAGTATGAATTTGATATAAAATCTTTAGCACTCACAAAGAGAACTGTTCTATGAAATATTTTTGCATATATACCTACTAGTCTAGATATACAAGTATATTTTAAAATACTGAGATAAATGGGTTTAAAAGTAGAACTTCCGCCCTGGCTGGTGCCACGGTGGATAAGGCACCAACCTGCGAACCCAAAGGTGGCTGGTTCGATTCCCAGCCAGGGCAACATAACCAGGTTGCAAGCCATGTCTCCAGTCAGGTACATAGCTGGAGGCAGGTGAAAGGCAACCATACATTGATGTCTCTCTCCCTGTCTGCCTCTCTCCCTCCCCCTCTCTCTAAAAATAATAAATAAAATATTTAAAAATAAATAAATAAAAGTAGAACTTCCCTGAATGCCTGGATTTGCTGCCCTTACAGCTCAGATTTCTGCTTTGCAGTGAACCTTTTTATATTTTTTACCCTGTACCCCAACCTCAATTAGCCTTTCAAGTACCTTGGTAATGCATCTATTTATTGATATTTTAGCTTTAATGAACATGTTTATGAAATTCATGTATATTTCTGTGTTGAATGGCTACAAAAAATTCATTTACTTTTTTTTTTTTGCCATCACAACCGTGAAACAATCAAGTCAACTCCATCCCCAGCACCAATGGATCAAGACTTCATGCATAATATTCAATATTGACCACTAACCTTTATAAAATCAAAACAGTGGTAAGTTTTACCACTCTTACATTTTACTATATTAGTCATACAAATGGAATGAATCTATTTATTTTGCTTTATATTGTTCCATGTGAACCTTCCACTCTGCATATGTCATAAAAATATTGGCAATTCAGATGAAATGACAAGTCCATCTTTAAGTCACACTCAAACTTGTTATTCATAGGAAAGTGCTTTAACGATTTTTATATAATTGTCAGTGTACTGCATTATATGATGCCCCAGGGAATGAAAAGTAATGACTAATGAAATGTCATTACTTTTACTAATTTCATTACTAATTTCATTAGTAATGAAAGTAATTTTAAGTATACATTTTTTTTTACAGTAACCTCTATTCTATTTAGCATATTATAAAACTTGGTTATTTTATTTATTAAATTATTTTTGGTTACAGAGAGCTGCCAAATTTCAAATTTTAAAAATTTATACTATGATAAAATACATCTAAAACATCTAGATGAAAGAGTATACAATATATCTTCAGTAATTCTTAATTCTGGCCCTGGATGGTGTGGCTCAATTGGTCACAGTGTTGTTTCATAAACCAAAAAGTCACAGGTTCAATTCCTGGTCAGGGCACATGCCTAAGTTGTGAGTTTGGTCTCTGGTTGGAACATGTACGAGGCAACTAATCAATGTTTCTCTCACATTGATGCTTCTCACCTTCTCTCTCTCCCTTCCCCTCTTTGTAAAGTCAATAAATGTGTCGTTGGGTGAGAATTAAAAAATAATAATAATTCTTAATTCTGGAATTTCCTAAGAACATTAGAATCCTATCTTTCTTCTTTCACAGAAAAAAAAAAAAAATCTTGCCTTCAAATGAGTAGGTGAAAATCTCATTTTGAAATATAGAAGTTAACTTTTTTGTGAGAAATAGCTTGATTTAAACTTCTAGATTTATGGGTCATTGTTGTTAACACAATTTTTGTCTGTGTGTGTTTTGTAACCTTGTATAAATAAATGCAACAAAAATGACAGTTAATGTCAAAAGCATCCTGTTTGGTAGTGTGCTGAATAACAGTTATTGTGTGATGCAGAGACTTTGAGAATAGAAATCAATAGATATAAAAATCACTTTAGGTACAGTGGATAAGGTGACAGCCTGCGAGCCCAAAGGTGGCTGGTTCAATTCTCCAGTCAGGGCACATAACCAGGTTGTAAGCTAGGTCTCTAGCCAGGTCTGTGGCTGGAGGCAGGTGAAAGACAACCATCCATTGATGTTTCTCTCCCTTTCTGCCTCTCTCCTTTTCCCTCTCTCTGCAAATAATAAATAAAATCTTTTAAAAAGTCACTTTAACCTCTTGAGAGGAAAGCTGGAAAATGATTACAATAATACACATCTAATAATAAATGAATTATTACTTTTTAATGCAAATTTACAAGATCCAAGTTATTTTCTCAAATTGGTATGACAATGTAATATCTTTGTTTACTGGTTTCTCATTTATAAATACTATTTTCATTAGCATATAAAGTAATTATAATAATTCAAATTGTTTTGAGCACATATTCATATCTACATTCTCAATTGCCTGACTTTTAAAAAAAGAATTGATTGTAGTTTTCTTTTTTGAATTTAAATGATATTGTATCCAGATAGCATGGGACCAAGCCAGTTGTCACTTATGTATGTTCAAAACATGAAAATTTGTGGGGAAGAAAATAGGTTTTTATTTACAGAGTTCCCAATTTGAGGTGGCTGGGAGCACTCTTGCTCTGAACCCTTCTCTCCTGGAAGACACAGAACCTTGCCCCCAAAGTGATTGCAACCCAAAGCCAGGACCAGAAGTTCCCTTCTATTGCTTATCTATCCTTTTGGAGTTCAAATGGGCCATGCAAACAGGTCTCTATCCTCTCTGGGGTATGCTCTTGTGGGTTTCAGTGTCATCACCATTTCATAGCAGCTCTCTCACCGTCTCTCTCTAGGTCTGGGGTGCGCTGCCAGATCACTCCAGAGAGTTGTGCAAGGAAAGCTCCATCTGCAAGGAACTTCCCAGCTCATGCCTTCAAGTGCTGCTCCCAGGGCAAGAGAGAGGAAGCAGTCCCGGTCTCATGTGCCGTGTTGCACTGGGTCATAGCATCCCAAGGGCTGGAGCCCAGCAAGGCCCTAATCCTAGTGTGGGACTCTGCTTCCAGGAACTGGCTTCAAACTGTGTGGATTCTAAGCCCCAGGTGGGCCTGGCATCTGTTCCTCCTCTAGTGCAGGGCAAAAGCAAGAGCCCAAGAAGCTAAGAAGCCAAGAAAGCAAGAGTGTGAGCTTCTGCCTGCCTGCTGTTTAAGTCCTCTCCTGGATTTTCATGCCACTCCAGAAGCCGGTTGGCGTGTCCAACTTTTCAATCAAAGAGGGTCAGTGTTGGCCATAGTTGCCTTTGCCCCTCTTCCAGCTGTCATGTGTCGTAAGAGGGCAAAGTGTCCAGTCACACGTTCTCTGTGTACAGTTCCTTTCCTGAGTCATGAGTTGCTCAGTATAGTCTTGGGCAATGCATGCTGGCTCATTTACAGTTGATAGTTGCCTTTGTTTACAGTTTTTCCTGAGCAATCTTTCTGTTCTGGTGGCCCCTTTCCTTTGGAGAAGAAGGGAGAGCAGTCTCTTGTGCTGGATTTGGGTCCTCTGGACTGGGGTCTCCCCTGTTCTCCAGCTATATCTGGTCCAATCTACCCTGCTATAGTATCATGCAAAAATAAAAGGCAGAGTCAGGTTGGGAGGGATAAAAAATCAAACGAGGTGAAATCATACTTTGGAGCAAGAAAAAGCTTATTAATAGGATAACTAATTCTCAAATCTACCTTAAGAGAGCTCAACATTCAAAGATTTTATATATCAAAGGGAAGGGAGGATGGCTGAGGTAAGGTGGTGGGTGGGGACCCCCATGAGTCTGATTCTGGAGTGAGTGAGTACTCAGTGTACTCGCACAAAGGTGCTGTTCAAGTCTGAACCAGAATTCCTCTAGTTAATTACCATACCTATAGCAGGAGCTATTAGCCAGCCAGAAGGACATCAAAAAGAGCAAGCATTTCACTCTTACAGGAGTAATAAAGAAAGTTAACCTTTACTGGACATTTATTATGTTTCATATACTGTGCTAATGCATCTAGAAACTTCTCCATTTCACATATCGAACTTATTGAGGCACAACTATTCACAGTATTTTTGTTTAATCATTTTGAATTCTATGAAGTTGGTAGTAGCATCAGCAATTCATTTCTGATATTAGTTCCTTGCATCTTCCCTATTTTTACTATGTCAGTCTAGCTAATAATTTGCCATTAAACATTTTTCATTAAAATGTTTTTAAATTTTTTGTTTTATTATTTCTATTATTTTTTATTCTCTCATTTGTCTCCATTCTAATCTTTATTGTTTTTCTTCTTCTAAACCTTTGTATTTAGTTTGCTTTCTGCTAATTCTTTAAGGTGTGAAGTTATGTCCTATGGAATTTTTATAGTCTGTGTTTCAGATGAATAAATATTTTGATTCTGGGAGCTCACAGAAATGCCAAGGGAGGCCTCAAACCAGCGGCAGTGTCCAGATTCTTGTCTCTGCGCAAGAAGGAACTTGAGATCAAAACAGAAAGATTCAGTACAAGGCAGAGGCTTTATTAAAGTGAAAGTACACATTCAGGTAAAGGAGGGCAGGCAAACTTGAGAAGTGAGATGTCCTGAAAGATTTCAGGGTCTAGGCTTATATTTGGGGTTAGGGGAGGAACTCACAAAAGGATGGGTCTAGGCAGAGTAGAGATGGAGCAGGCAAGGCACCTATTCCCAATGGGAGGAGGAGTTTTTTCTTTATTTGGCCCTTTCTGTAGCTGTCTTGGCATTTGTACACGATGGATTCTGCTTTATCTGTAATGTTAATGATATTTTAATAGTATTATAATTGGCCATAGGTCTCATTTCATTCAGGGCATCTGGCCTAGCTGGATAGAACTAGTCCTGGCTTGCCTCTGTGGCTTTCCTGTGATATAGTAGGCAGTTAAACATGAGCAGAGTAGAAACGATAGGCCAAATCCAGAATGTCACCAGGACAGAAAGCCCCAGGTGCCGAGCAATGGACAAAACTGAGAAAACAATTATTGTATGTAGGGTGTGACCTTGTTGCTATGGTGACATTTTCTCTCCTAGCATATCACTGGTCATTCTGACATTCTCTGACATTCATATCATTTGTCATACGCAGTTAAGACTCTTCCTTGACCTTTATACCCCTGGCATGTTGTTTCTAATAGGTTGGTATTCATATCCATCTTTTTTCCCTTCTTCCTGTTTTCTTTTGTTATTCTTATAAAGTCATTCATGCATTTATGTCTATGAGTATCCTAAACATACTTATTTCAAAGTCTTTTTAAGAGTCAATTAATATTGTTAACATTATTTGCTTTTGGAATTAGAGATGCTTTCTCTCTTATTTTTTTTCTCAATCTTTCCCTTTCTAGCAGCTTTGTTTTCATTTCTACCCAGCCACCTTGTATTTTCAGTCCAAAACCAGTAGTATATCTTAGTTTGGGATACATCAGAATCAGAATCTGAAACAATAATTTTAGTTAAATAGTTTATTTTAGAGTTGAGCTAAGGAATCACTCTAAAGGTAATGAAGAAGGTAGAAACAAGAAAGTAGACAAAACTTTTTTTTTAATTAAGAAAAAAGTGTCACTGTGGATAAATAGTTTCCTAAGAAAGTATGGGATCTAGTATAAAACACCTACCTCAGATTTATCCTCCTAAAGGAATGAGGAAGTTGGAGAATTTACCCACGAATTTTCATTAGGTGTTGGTTGAAGGTTACTTTGAGGAACACTAACTCCTTTCCACTTCTGGTTTGTTGCATGAGTTACAAATAAGGCATTAAATGCCAGAGATAACCTGAAGGCAAGGAAATATAGTTTTTGGCATTTGAAAGGCAGAGTAGGGTAGGGTACTCATAGTTTCTATTATATAAGATATATTTATGATTGAAGATTGCTATCTCACAGCCATGATGAACATATTTCAGACTCAGTCACTCATCCTACAGGAGTATGACTCAGTTTCTGCTCATGATTTTTGGTCTGTGTTTTTGAGATGCCCAAGGTATGTCACTTCATATAAACTGCCTTAGGCAGAGCTTGTTAACATCTTTTTTCAACCTTCTTTCATCTGTGGGAGGACTTGATTTTAGATTTGGCTTTAATTAGTAAGCCTGTTCCTAGTTCACAAAATTACAGGACATACTTTCAACTCCCAAGACTCTGTGGGAAACCCATTCCTAGATCCCTTTACTGATTTTGAGCTTGGAGAGCAGCAGGTCATGATTTAAGCTTTACTTATTGCTACATCTTTTTAAAGTTAGATTCACAGTTTCTTTTTCTGACCTGCTTGTGTTATTAATTTTCACTATTTATATTTTACCTAATATTATTATGTGTTTGATGTAGAGGATGCCTCAAAGAATGAACTTAAAATTCCATGCTGGTTGGAAACCTAAGCCTTCTGTTCTGACTTCTTCTGGTATCCTCCTAATACCAGCTCCTTATTATATTTAGAAAACTTGTATACCATTTTATTTTTTGCCTATCTCTATATACTGATCCTCTTGAACATCATCTTTGTATATCTGATCTCTGTTTAGCTCTCAATTTTGACTCTGATGTTTGCCTCAGTCCTTTGTCTCTGACCTCAGTTTTTCAGGCATTGTTATTCTGTATTTTTAAAACCCTGCTATTAAGCTTCTCTCCACATTCAACCATAATTTAGCATTGTAACCCAAACCCTGAAAGATCAACTAAACAGAACCATTTTCTACCTGACCTTTCCAAGAGGTGAAAATGATCAGATACCTTCTTTGTACTGCTGCTGACCCATGTGCACATGACTTGTTTAGTGTCAATTATACTATATTGAAATATTTGCCTATGAGGCTTCTTTTCTTACTAGACTATGAACTTTTTGAAGATAAGAAAATATATATTCAAATATTAACTTTTTTAATTTGAGTTTTTTATACTGAATTTTACTTTTATGGAGAGGGAAAAATAACAACCAAAAAACCTACTACACAGAACCTATTCTGATTTTCACCACAAGATGGAACCATCAGTATTCAAATCATAAAGAAAAACAACAACAAAAATTACTTGGAGCCAAAACTGAGAATTGATACAATTTTCAATTCTGCTTAAACAATGAGTAAGAACTTAGGCATTATTTGGAACAGAAAAGAGAACACAAACTTTCCAATTTTAGGCTTATGTTCCTTATCCTAAACTAAAAGCATAAGTGTATTTTCAGGGAATTTATTTATATAAATTGTTGAACAGATTTTTATATAAAGTAGTTAAATATTTATTATGTTTCAAAAACTAAAGCACATCTATTGCCAGTCTCATGAAATAGATCTTTTAGTTAGCATATTTTAAATTTTATATTTGATTATCCTGATTTCTAAAACACGAAAAGCCTTAAAACTGTCTCACAAAATGGAAACTTATGAGTTATCATCAACGTTTTTAGCTTAGGCAACTTCAGGAAAGCTAAAAAAACCCTGACTCTTCCAAACATTTGGGAAGTGAAAAACCCTTTTATGACTTTAATAAAGTCACTATTAAATTGAATGTTCCAATAGAATTGTATTAATTAGTATTTTCTCCTTTTTATTATTTCATTCATTGAGCAAATATTTGTTGTCTACTTTAAGTATATTAAATAGGCCTAATTAGTCCCAAAATGTATCTTTTATAAAAGAGGGAGAATAAATATTTAAGGTATTCCAGGGGCCCATTGGGATAACCAAAATCATTTCTCAATTAAAAAATCTCTTAAAATTTGAACTTTGGGAAGGTTGTCAAACAACCTTACCTAAAGATTATAACATAAACATTTTGTAAAACAACACATTCTTTTGGCAATAACTTGAAAAGACATTAATTAAACTTCAAACCAGTTTTCACATTAAATAATTTGTCCAGCCCTGGCTGGGTAGCTCAGTTGGTTAGAACATTGTCCCACTATACCATGGTTGTGGATTCGATCCCTGGTCAGAGCACATCTAAGAAGCAATCAATGAAAGCATAAATTGCATAAATAAGTGGAACAATAAATTGATCCCTCTCTTAAATCAATCAATAAATAATATTTTAAAAAGAATTTGTCCAGAGCACAAGATCCTGCTTAATTTATATGTGTACACTTTTTTTAGGCCAATAAAATATTACACTCTGGTTATGCCATCCAGAGGCAGAAAACACACCAGGTGTAACACACAGCTGAACACATATCACATAAAGACCATACACACAAAGACCGAACACATAAAGAATTTGTGTTTGCTAATCTGGATAGGGAAAGCACAAGATATTCTCATTCATTTGTCTTTTTGCTTCTTCCTTTTACACAATCCTTCTGCAACTTTCCTATTCCTTTTAACTCATCTACAAATTAGAACAATCCACTTTTAATTCTATTTCCTTCAAAATACATCACCATAGTTTACACCTTTTATTATCAAACCCATATATTTCCCCCAAACATAAGCAAGTGGCCTTGCCTGGTGTAGTTCAGTGGATTGAGCAGTGGCCTGCAAATCAAGGGGTCACCAGTTCAATTCCAGGTCTGGGCACATACCTGGTTTGTGGGCTAGGTCTCTGTCTCTCTTTCTCTTTTTCTCCCCTCTTTCCCTCCTTTCTATTAAATAAATAAGTAAATAAATAAATAGTTTTTAAAAGTAGTAAGCAATTAGCATTCTTTAGTTTGACAAATTCACTAGTACATTTCATAAATCTTACCCTGTTTACTAGACCTTTAGCAAAAACAATTCTAACTAGTCTGAATGCAACTTAAATGGCTCCTTTCCAATAAAGCAAAGGCAAAATTTCAACAAGGGACTAGGACTAGCCTTAGAATCGTATCTCCTTTTCCTCTCTAACTTAAGCTCATTCTCTAACTGTCGTACTTTTGCTTCAGCTGCTTCTTTCTTTCCCCCCATGCAGGTCTTCTTTAAGGCCCCAGGAGCACTGTGGGTGTCCCCTCAATACTGGTGTACCACCCCAGGATTCCCTTCACTATTACCAGGACTCCCACCCTGGGCTCCCCAACCCAGCACTTCATCACATGCAGTCTACTTGATAAGGGTGTTTTCCAGAATACCCTGCTTCTGACACCAATGGTAACACAGGAGCTCTAAACTGGGGAGCTGCTTAAGTGTTTGTGATATTAAAAAAAAAAAACAAAAAAACACCCAGAGGATTAGCAGATATTGACTTGAGGTTTATTACTGACATTCCCGGGGAGTGCACCGATGGTGATGGGTGAGAGAGAGACTGTTCCTCCACCAGTCTGAGGGTCATCATAAGGGGTCCCAGACACAGGAGGCATGTGTCCTATGTGTGACTCTAAGCTACATTACTTCAGTGTGTAAATGCAGAAAGAAAGGTCAAGAAACAGTCACAGGACAAGAAGCAGCTCCCAAAGGGGACAAGGAGGAAATTACAATCCATTCCCAAAACATTATACATTCTTTCTGGCCGGAGGTCATCTCACCAGCCTTCATCATGTGTGGTGGGAGAGCCATGTCAGCATCAACCACACAGTACCTATTTTAAGAAAATAATCTCTAGTAAATTTTCTAACCATTGACTTTCAGGCTCAAGTCAATAAAATGTTGCATTTCCCTTTCTATTTTTTTTTTTAAGATAAAAAAAAAGATTTTACTTATTATTTTCAGAGAGAGGGGAAGGGAGAGAGGCAGAGAGGGAGAGAGAGACATTAATGTCTGGTTGCCTTTCACCTGCCTCCAGCTAAGGACCTGGCTGGAGACCTGACTTGCAACCTGCTTATGTGCCCTGGCTGGGAATTGAACCAGCGACCTTTGGGTTTGCAGGCTGATGCCTTATCCACTGAGCCACCAACGAGGGCATTTCCCCTTCATAACATAGACTATGTTGCAGTTTGGTATATCAGTCAGCAAATTGTCTGGTGGAGATTCATTTGACTCTCAAAAACTACTCAATTTCTTTTCCTGTCATAAACATTTAAATCATTTGTTGAATTCACATTTTAGTGAAAGAGGTATATACATATAATTACAAAAGATAAATAATAAATACAATTCTGAGTGCACTGAGGAGATCATTCAGCTATTCCTGGAAAACAGTATGAACAAAAGCATGGTAGGAGAAATATGTAGAGGGTGTTTGAGCAACAATGAACTTGAATACAGGAATCAGAAGGAAGGAAAACAGAAGAATCAATGGAAGTGGGAATCTATGAAAAAGTAATGTAGAAATGATACTTTGGTGATGGTTTAAAAAGTACAAAAATGTAAAGATGTTTCATGACCCCAATTTAGCATAGTACTCTTTGATCATTTCATATTACTCTTATTTAAAACTTTCAGTAAAATGCCAACATGACCAGTGCACAGGATTTATCAGGCTTATATTTATGAGTGACCATTCTTAGTTGATGTACAGTTACCTCATCAAAAGGAAGTTAAGCCTCATTTTGGCTTTTTGCCTTACCAAATATGTCAGACTGATGAAATCTACCTGACTGTTATTCATATTTATTTGTCACAGAGGACAATTTGTAGTTAAGGAAAATTTCCAGGAAATACATTTAAATTATTTATGGTCCTTCAAGTTTTAGGGAAAAAAATAATCACTAAATCCTGAATCTATATCTATATGACTTCACATTTAGAGAGGAAAAGGATAAAGTTTAATTTCCTTTGAACTCATCTTATTAAATTTATATGGGAAGGACAAAGAGGCAGGCTGGATCAAAGTTTTACTTCTCACAATGAAATAATTTGATGGTAGGATGACTCAAATTATAACCAAAGGCACTTATTTTGATTTATTTTCCTTTGCCAGTGGTGAGAATTAAGGTGTGTAACTATACCATTACTCGTTAATTCATTTGACTCAGTCAAGCTTGAAGATGCAATGAAGAATGTGGGAACTAGTACAGGAATAGAATTATCATTTCATTACTTTGATAATCTTATTTTAAGAACTAGAGAATTCACTTTTGATTTAGCTTTAAATCCTAGCTGTAGAACTCTCTCTTTCACTCTTCCCCCTGCAGAGACACCTACCTTTCCTACCCATAATCAGCAACCCCTGAGAAACAGAAGACAGTAGCTCACACATGACTAATCACAGGGTCCAGAATACTGGCAGAGTAAAGATAACATCTTGACCTAAGTTATGTTTCAGTTCCTGAGCCCTAAGGTAGAACAATCCCCTGGCTACTTTCTCATGAGACTGGACAAAGGGACAAGAAAAGACTTCAGAGCTATTTTCAAAACTGGAAGTAATAATCAATGACCCTTTCCTCACCTCTGACCAAGCAGCTCTCAGCACAACCTCAAACCCCTAATCCACAAGGTCGTGTGATTTTGCCGTATATGATTTGTAAACTACATGCCATTGGGGAGTTCAAGATTTTGAGCGTAAGCTTCTCATTCTCCTGGATGGTGCCATTCATCAATAAAATAGCCAATATTTCTCCACTGCAATTCTTGGTGTTCAGTGTTTGGCTCTTCTAGTGCTGGGTAGGCTAACATTTTTCATTAACACAGAGAGAAAAATGAGAAATATCTGCAATTAGTACATCAAAACTCACAAAGGATTCTAATTTAATGTGGATCATCTTGAAACTTAACTTGATATGGAACACAAAAATAAATAAGAAAGAGAAAGAAAAGAGAAAATCATCAGTTTGATGAGAGATTAGATAATCTAGTCATGACTACGGAATTCAACAATATCCTAGTGACAAACATATGACATCATACATCAGAAGTCCACTCTAGTTACAGATGCAGATTAGCGTTAGTTTTCTGTTTAGTAAATCATTTAGAATCAATTAGTGTGATTTATTTTTTCAAATAACCCTTTCATATTTTTATAAATTTAACATTAACTTTGAAAATAAAAATATTGTCTTTGAAATATTAATTTTTTCATTATAAGAAATGATACTACATAGCAGTTTTTTAAAACTATATTTTATTAATTTTGAGATTACAGTTTGTTCTCATTTTTATCCCTTGGTCTCTTCCAGCCAGAAAGTCCCCCTCAGGCAATCCCCACACCATTGTCCATATCCGTGGATCCTGCACATATGTTATTTGATTTCTCTATTTCTTTTGCTGTACCTTACACCCACATGGCTATTCTGTAACTACTTACTTTTAATTCTTAATCCCTTCATCTTTTTCACCCATCCTCCCAACCCCCTTCTAACCAGGCAACCATCAAAATATTCTCTATATCTACAAGTCTGTTTCTGTTTTGCTTGTTTATTTTGTTTTTTAGATTGGATTGTCGATAGACATGTATTCGTTGCCATTTTCTTATTCATATTTTTTCTTCTTTGTCTTCTCCTCCTACTCCTCCTCTTCCCTATGCTTCAAGAAGACCCTATAACCAGTATTTCATGTAATACTGGTATGGTAATGAACTCCTTTAGCTTTTTCTTGTCTGGGAAGCTCTATATCTGCCCTTCCATTCTATATGATAGCTTTGCTGGGTAGAGTAATCTTGATTGTAGGTCTTTGCTTCTCATCACTTTGAATATTTCTTGTCAATCCCTTTTAGCTTGCAAAGTTTCTTTTGAGAAATAAGCTGATAGACTTATGGGAGCTCCCTTGTAAGTAACTGCTTTTCTTACTGTACTTAAGATTGTCTCTTTGCATTTAACTTTTGACATTTTAATTATGATGTGTCTTGGCATGATCCTTTTGGGTCCATCTTACTTGGAACTCTCTCTGCTTCTGGGACTTGTATACCTATTTCCTTCACCAAGTTAGGAGGTTTTTCTTCCATTATTTTTATAAATAAGTTTCCAATTTCTTGCTTTTTCTCTTCTTCTGGCATCCTGTGATATGAATGTTGGTATGCTTGAAGTTGTTCCAGGGGCTTCTTATACTTTCCTCATTTTGGGTTCTTTTTTCTTCTTTCTGTTCTGATTAGTTGTTTATGCTTCCTATGTTTCAAATCACTGATTTGATTCTTGGCTTCATCCACTCTACTGTTGGTCCTCTGGAAATTGTTCTTTATTTCAATTAATGTATCTTTTGTTTCTGACTAGATCTGTTTTATGCTGTTAAGGTCCTCACTAAGTTCCTTAAGCAGCCTTATCATCAGTGTTTTGAATTCTGCATCCAATAGTCTGCTTTTGTCCATTTTGTTTTGTTCTTTTTCCGGAGTTTTGTCCTATTCTTTCATTTGGGCCATATTTCTTTTTCTTCTCATTTTGGCAGTCTTCCTGTATTTGTTTTTATGTATTAGGCAGGTCTACTACATCTCCCAGGCTTTATAAAGTAGGTGTCCTATAGGCATCATGTCATAGTCACCCCTATTACCAAAGCTGAGTATTCAAAGTGCACCTACAGTGATGGCTATGTACACCCTTCTCTCATATTTGAGCCTTGATAGTTGTTGCCACATCCATCGTCAGCCACCGCCTGTGTTCTTTCCAGGGTTACATAGCATTAGCTAAGTGATCTGCAGGTAGCTGCCACTTGTGCTGGGCTTGGAGGTATCCAGGAGATGCCAAGCTATGAACCAAGATGGCTAATGTTAGTGCTGGGTCTGGGGCAATGTAGTGAGAGGTACAAGGATGAATGAAGCCACATGCTGCTTGTTTGAGGGAATTTAGGAAAATCTGAAGTGTGGGCCAAAGCAAGCCATTTATAAGGAAAAGCCACTGGAGACAGCTTGGGTGGGTGAAAGTTGGGTGGGGCAGGGCCTCAGAGATAATCAGAATGAGGCATACAGTGTGAGTCAGGTTGATGGACACTCAGATATGACACCTACCTGCTGGCTCTCTGTGGGGAAGGCCCAGAAAAGAAACGATGACCTCTGCCAGCACTTGTGTCTGGGAGAAAGCTGCCCCCCAAGCCTTGGCCTTGATGCTGTATAATTCAGTTCCTCCCCTTCTGTCTCTGATGCCTTTCAATCTGCTGTCCTGTGCTGGAGCTCAGAGGGAATGAGCCTGAGTAAGTTTCTGTGTAGGTCCTTTAATAGGATCTGCCTGGGGTTCCAGCAGTTTCTATCTTCCAAAGCCTCAATCCCTGCTGGTTTTTACAGCCAGAAACCATAGAGACTTATCTTCCTAGAACTGGTACTCTAGCCTGGGGAACCTGATATGGGGCTGGGCCTGTTGCTCCTGAGATACTCCTCCTGATTTTTTATGTGCCACACATTGGTGTGGGACCAGCCTCTTTTGCATCTCTGCCCCTCCTACTAATTTAGATAGGTTTCTTCTTTAATTCTGTAATTGTAGGACATCTATTTACCTCAATGTCTGATGGTTCTGAATGATGGTTGTTATATAGTTTAGTTATAATTTTGATGTGGTTGTGCAAGGAGGTGAGCCACGTTTACCTATGCCACCATCTTGACTGGAAGTTCCTTATAGTGAGTTCAATTAGTTTCGTTCTTTTTCACTGAAAATTCATTTACTCATTCTATCATTCATTCTTTTATTTATGCAACTTATGTGTAATGAGTGAATACTATGTGATAGGTACTGTATTGAAAAGAAAATAAATGTGACATTTTAGATCATAAAAAGAACATGTAAAAACTTCTGAAAAAAAGAATTTTATGTGTATGAAAATTAAAAGAAGACCAGTGCGACTGGGGAAGAATGAACAAGTGTCTCATAAAATAGATGTGTGTATAACTCATTTAGTTGAAAACCTAAAATTACTTACATAGAGTATGTTGTGGTTCATGTTTCTCTACATTGTCCACCTCAAAAAGGCAGTGACCTTTATATTCCACCCTTTCCACAGAGAGAGGGAATGAGGGTAGGAAAATGAATGAATGGGATAAAATGTTATAATTATCCAGTTATGAAATAAATAAGTCTTAGAGCTACAATGTACATCATAGTGACTATAGTTAATAGTACCATATTGTATATTTGACACTTGCTAATGGAATAGATCTTAAAAGTCCTCATGACAATGGAGAGAAATTTCTTTGTAACTGTTAAAAAAAAAAGTATTGAAGGTGATTGTTAGTTTTTCTTAAGTAGAGTAAACCTGAATCCATACATTTTTATACTTGCAGTATTCACTACACATGAATTGTTACCCCTGGAACATACTTATTTAATACATTGAACATGCTTCTTTAAAATATATCCTCACAACAAATTTTCTGGAGTCTAGGTTTTTGAATCCTTGATGTTTGCATTACCAAGGGGAAAATGAAGCTACAGTTAATTTTAGAGAATATCATAACAAAATCTTGTTAAACTAATCACCTTTCATTTTTATGACTAAAGTACTTTTTAAAGTAAGGTTTTATTGAGCCAAAAAATGCTTTAATGAAAGGAAGACTGCTCTTGATGAATGGATTCTATACCAGGAACATGGGTAATTACAAAAGACAGTGTGTCCACTGTCCTACAGTTTTGCGAGCTTTTTTACAAATCAAGTTGTGGGAAGGGAGAAGTAATCTGAAAAATATTTACATTAGGTTTATGCAAAGGGTAGGAGAAGGTGAATGGAGCCAGCTCTAGGATAGGGGTAGATTGCTCACAAAGAAATGTTCACTTCTGTAGATTGGCTCTGGACAGCCAACCAGAAAGCCCATGTGTAAAATCATGTGCAGAAATAGCCATTAATTCAAAATTCCAACAAGCCAAACAAGAATGTGAGAAGTCTTTTGTTAGCTGATCACCAGGCATTAACAGATTAATAAGTCAGTCTCTTTTTCTCATTAACCAACCCCTGTAATTTTATTAATTAATAATTAATAATTAAATTTATTGGGGGTGACCTTGGTTAATAGGATCATACAGGTTTCCAGTGTATAATTCTATGATATGTGATATGCATATTGCATTGTGAGTGCACCATCCAAAGTCAAATCATCTTCTATCACCATATATGACCTCCTTTGCCTTTAGTTGACCCAGCCCCCGAAATTGAAACTCTCTGACCTTGCAGTTTCAGTAAGGATAATTTGGGAAGACATATCATACATCCCTTTTCTTGCTATTTTGGTAAATTTATTACTGAATAACATTTTGGTTATTTTATATGATATCAATTACAGAGGTATTTAAATATTCCTAGTGACCTATAAGAAGTCACATAAGCCCAGTGTTATTGAAATAAAATTAATAAAATCTAAAATGGACTCTTCTCATTTAATTCTTACCATTTCTGCTTAGAGTCTGTTTAGACTTTCTCATCATTTTCCTGCCCACAGCATTGAGAGAAGCTTTTTAAATATGCAGATGACTGTAGGATAGTTATGTACAGGTCGGATACTGCAGTCTTAGAAATTTTTTGTATAAAAAATGTTCCTTTTTTATGCTTTTAGAGTAATGTCTACCCAAACCTCTTCTGTTTTTATATTTCTAGCTTCTCCTCTAAGTCCTGTGTAATCAATCATCCTGGTTTTCCCAGATCAAAGAGGTTTCCAAAGAAATAGGACTTTCAGAAAAATTGGGACTTTAATAGAACAACAATTTAAAAAAAAAAAAGAAATGGAACTTTGAGTACTAAAACTATGATAGTCTCAGACAAACCTACACCCACATTAGTCTTAGTCTCACCTTGTCACTTTGAGTTAATGCTTCTTGTATACTTTGAAGATTTGGCAGTAATTTTTTTTTTATTTTTAAGATTTTATTATTTTTAGAGAGAAGGGCTGGAAGAGAGGAAGAAAGGGAGAGAAACATCTATGTATGGTTGCCTTTCACCTGCCTCTAGCTATGGACCTGGCTGGAGACCTGGCTTGTAATCTGGTTATGTGCCATGATTGGGAATCAAACCAGCAACCTTTGGGTTCACAGGCCAGCACCTATTCATTGAGCCACCAGCCAGGGCTCAGTAAAAATTTTCTATTACTATCTTTTATCTTTTTAGAGTGGCTACCTCTTCATGAGGTTTAATCTGGGAGCTGAATTAGAAGAATTTCTCCTTTAGAATAGTTTCTGAGTCCATTGAAAATAAGAAGACATTGCCTTTGAGGATCAGAGAAAATGATGACTATATTCAGTTAAAAATCCATGAATAAAAGAGCATACTGTTGTTTTTGGATGAAGATAGCCAAAAAGTTCAGTCTGATGAATATTCTTTTCATAGAAAGTATAAATTTAAATAAATTGATACTGTGAATCAAATATATTTTTGTTAAACAAGTGTACCCTCCTTACAAGAGTGAGGAATAGTGTGTGGTAAGCCAACACACTTGAAACTAATAGTGTGGTCTCTCCAACAGGAGAGACCTCAGGGATCATTTCAAGTCTGGGGTTTTGTATGTAAGGCTCGCCATAGAATAGTTTTGCTCAAGGGAGATACAGGATCATAAGACAGAGTTAAGGCTGGAAATAGTAAATGAATGTGCTAATATAATGGAGGACTAGGCAGAGGTAGAAGTAAGAAAATTCTGGAGAGGTGAATGAGAAAGACTGTCATCATTTAGTCATTCATTCAACCAGTATTCATTATAGAAATATTATCGTTTTGTGATGAAGAAAATAGACCTCAGAAATTAAGTAGACCTAAAATCTGAACTCTAGTTTTGTATTTGTAAGGTGTGTTCTTGAACAAGTGAATGAGGTTTTCTGAGTCTCTTTCCTCAGCTGTAAATTTGGGAGAATAATAAGTATCTCCAAGTGTTGTGAAGATACATGAGTTAATGTATTTGTGTTTAATAACACTCAATATAGTGTAAGTAATATTATATCTGTTTTATTTTCATATTATTGGTACTGCTTACTCAACTATTTCTGTATACAAAAATTGACAAGCTTTGGCATTGTTAAGAGATCAGATCAAGTGTGAAGTGAACAAAGCCAGGGGTCTGGATAAGTCAGATTCCCTTTTAGTACTCCCTGGGAAATTTCCATAGGCCAGGAGAGAATCTGTAAAGAAGGCAAACTAGAGTGAACATCATAAAAGTCCTGGCCCCCAAACCTTTATGGTTTAAATATGGGATACATGGTTTGATTATTTATATAGGGTCCTGATAAGTTTCACATTCATACTGTAGTCAAACTCATCATATGTGGCATAAATGAAATTCAAAGCCTATAATACCTATGGCATAATGGGAAATTAAAAGAAAATTTTATTGTTAAATATGACAACCTGATCACCAAAATATTGTTTTTCAGAAAACAATTTGTATATAAGGGACAACACCAGCTTTTTAAGCATAATTTTTGCCACATTTTCTTAGTAGTCACTGATGGAAACTAATGTGCGGGGCCTGTGATAAGAAGCTGCGCTGTAACAGGCCATCACTGTTACCTAAAAGCAAACTGAAATGGCAGAAATAATTGTGCTGTAGAAAGCCTTTCTATTGCACCTTACCGATCACTGACAATTTACATATCTTAGGAAAACCTTTGTTGGCTTCTGTATTTCTGCACTATTATGTGCTTTTCTGGATAATTACCAGTTAATGTGAAAAAGCAGATGGAAAAAAAACCTTGAAATTTCTGATAGAGAATCCTCAAACCTCTCCTCTTATCTGTGTATAGCAGCTTCCTGATTTCAAAAGAAGTTTCAAAACCTTTGTTAAAAATGTCTCTGATTCCCAGTTTGAATGAACCAAATGACATTCAGCTAAAATTATTCTGCTTTTTCCACAATTAAATTCCATTATCATGAACTGTCAAAGTAAAATGGAAGGCCTCTTAACTAATGTGTCATTTGTTTGCTTGGTATATTTTGTGATGTGAACTGTATAAAGCTGTGTGAAGTGTTTGTGTGTCTGAGTGTGTGTGTGTGTGTGTGTGTGTGTGTGTAGGGAAACAATAACTGTAATTTTGCAACAATGTGTGGGCTGTATCAATCAGTCTCCTGCCCATTTTTCTCCAATTATCTTTTTAGAGAAAGGCTGCCCAACCATTTAACCGAACTTAAGAGGTGGCCAACAGCTTCAATACGTAAGTCCTCTAAGCGGCTTGTTTCCCTGACTTTGTCTATCATTTGTGTTTGAGATTAAGCAACCTCTAATGTCATAACTCATATCAATAAATCTATGATTATAGCATAGTTCTTGGAAATTATGGCAAGATTACATTCCAAATTCTATCAAAAGCAGGATGTCAGAATATGTTTAGACTTGAGTTAAGAAGTAAATAAATGACTAAACACTGGTAGTGATGAGAATTCATCTCCTGATGTCTTCTGTGATTTCATTCAAATAGCTACATGAACTATGTCCTATGAACATAGGACAAAGATGTGTCTGTCCTATGAGCACATCTTTAGGTATGTGGAATATTTATCCCTTTGAAAGAGTTAGAGTCCACTTTTCTTACCTTATTAAAAAAAATTGATGATAATGCTAGAGTGAACTCATGAATTCTCTGTCAAGTAATTATTAACTTTATGGAACTTCTGTGGATATATTTAGGATTCCATTCCAGCTTTTATTCCTGTTCTCTTTGCACTTTTCACAGCCTTCTGGGTATTCAAAAATGTAAACAGAGAAAATAATAAACAATGCTTTTATTTAAATATTGGATATACTAGATTTGTGTCATATACTATGGATGGCTTCCACAAATCCTGAGATGTCCTTGTAAAAGGGTGATAGTAATAACAATAACAGTAACCACCACTACCATTATCATCAGATCATCATTATCATAATCATCATAATGGCTAACATTTATTGAGAGTTCATGCTGTATCAGGTTCTGTCTAAACTGTTTATATTCACTATTGCTCATCAAATATGAGATGACCATCTAAGCTTTGGTACTTTCTGGACTATAATCTCTTTCATTATTCTATGACTCTATTTTGATGGCATTACCATACTTTTTTGATTATTATAGCTTTGTAGTGTACTTTGCAATCAGGAAGTGTGACACCTCCAGCTTTGTTTCTATTTTGTTGCTGGTTTATTTTGCTGTGCAACAACTTTTTAGTTTGATGTAGTCCTATTGAAGTTGGTCTGAAGGTTGTGGGTTATTGTTAAGCTGATGTAGTCCTATTTATTTATTTTCCTGCATCTGAGGAGATACGTCAGAAAAAATATTGCTATGAGAAATGTTCACCATTTTACTGCCTATATTTTTTCTAAAATTTTTATGGTTTCAAGTCTTACATTTAAGTGTTTAAACCATTTTGAGGTTATTTGTGTAACTGATGTAATAAGGTAGTTTAGTTTAATTTTTTGTACACATCTGTCTAATTTTCTCAACATCATTTATTGAATACACTATCTTTACCCCAGTGGCATGCTGCAGTTAATCTTTGTAACAGAGGTGGTTATACAGAGGTGAGGCAGGTGAGACCTGGCAGTCACTGTTACTGAAAGGAGAACAAAGCCTCTCCCAGCCCACCCTGCACTCACCCATCACAGCTGCACCCAGAGGAAGGGACATGTGGGACACATCCTGCAGCTCATTAGGGTGTGGATGTAGTGACCATGCTGTCATTTCATGGGCTCAGAATGCTATTGCCTACCACATTCCCTTAGGAGGTAGTGCCCTGAAACTGAGGTGACCTGGTCGCAGAGGCGACGCACACATCTCTTGAGAACACTGGGCATTTTTTAAATGGCTTTGCAGATTCCAGAAGCCAGGGCAGCACAATAGAAACTAAAAACTTGCGCTTCAGCACCACCTACTGGAAATCAAAGAAAGACTTCTTACCTACTTGGTAAATAGAGTGCCTCACTCAAAGGAGAGAGATTTTATTCTCACAGATGCCTAGGCAGAGAAAGAATCCAATACCATGAAAAACCAAGGTAACAAGGTATCTCAGAAAGAAAATTAAAAATCTCCAAAAAATAAATTTAAATATATGTAAATATGTGATTTTAAACTCAATAAGATACAAAAAACACAGGCAGTTTAATAAACTTACAAATAAAATCAAAGAACAAAAAGTGTACTTGACCTATGAGATAAAAACTTAAAAAAAAATAGCCAAATGGAAACTCTGGAAACAAAGAGCTCAAAAAGAGATGGAAAGTGAACCATCAAAGAGGCAATAGAACTGAACAGATGGAGGAAAGAATTAACGATATTAAAGATAGAAATCTAGAAATGATGCAAATCAGAATAGAAAGAGATTTCAGTGTAAAAAAAAAAAAAAAAAAAAAAAAAAAAAAAAAAAAAAAAAAAAAAACAAAAAAAAAAAAAAAAAAAAAAAAAAAAAAAAAAAAAAAAAAAAAAAAAAAGACCTCTACAAGAACTACCTGACTCCATCAGAAAGAGCAATATAAGAATAATGAGCATACCAGAAGAAGAGAGAAAGTATTCAAATAGTTAATGAGAACTTCCCAAACCTGTGGAAAGAGCCAAATTCTGAAATCCAAGAAGCAAGCAAAACACCCACTTATTTTAATACAAATAATCCTTCTCCAGGGCACATTATATTAAAACTGTTAAACATTAATTACAAAGAAATAATTCTCAAGGTAGCCAAGGAAAACAAAACAGTAACCTGTAAAGAATATCCCATTATATTGTTATTGTATTTTTTCAGCCAAATCTCTATAATCTTGTAAAGCAGAATCAAATATTCAAGTATTGAAAGAGAGAAATAACCAGCTAAGATTAATATATTTAGCAAAGTTATTTTTTGGATATGGAAAAAAATAAAGGCTTTTCTGGACATACAAATGCTGAGGGATTTATGTAAGACCTCCCTTACAGAACATACTAAATGCAGTTATTCTACCTGAAACGAAAAGATAAAGGATATGAAACTGAGTAGAATGGGTAACAGACAGATGGAAGCAGGAAATTGCAAGGTTTTTTTTTTTTCCAGAATATAATATTATACACTAAAATAAATGCAAAGTTTAAAAGAGGTAAGAATATTTAAAAAGAAAGAAAAAAGACAATAGCCGCTGCAATTCAGAGATTAATTTATAGCATAAATAGGGAAAATTTGTGATGACAAAAACATGAAAAAAGCAGGGAGAAAGGTCTGAATTTAAATTCAGGTAAATGAACATAATATTAATTCAGAAAAGAGTAACTAATGTATATATAAAACTTTATTTTCCATAAATTGAATGGTAACTGCACCCACAGAAAATTCAGAAGTGAGGCACATAACATAAAAAAATAGGTATCAGAGGAAATAATTATAGAATACCACTAAACTAAAACAGCAGACAGAAACACAAAGGAAAAGAATCAACAGAGGCATAGAGCTACCAGAAAAGATAAAATGGCTGTAGGAAATCTTCATATATCAATAATCACTCTAAATGTACATGGTCTGAACTCACCAATAAAAAGGCACAGAGTAGTACACTGGATCCAAAAACAAACCCAACCATGTGCTGCCTTCAGAAGTCACATCTCGGTGGGGAGGTGGACAGAGGGGAGCAAAAAGGGGGTGGATGTAATACAACAACAATAAAATTAAAAATAAATAAATAAATAAAAGAAGTCACTTCTCAGCTGCAAGCACAATATAGACTCAAAATGATTTAGATTTGGGATGCGTTTTTAATGTGGAAAATTGTTGTGGCCATGACTGTAAGTTCAAGCCAACGATTACATAATAAATAGGGTGATGAGAGACATAAAATACTCTATGATACAATAGTGCAGTAAATTTTCATAGGAATAGTAAATCTTTAAAATAGGTAAAAATTTGACAGATTACAAATAAAAATGCCATTTATTTCCCATGGTATGGATTTGGAGGTCACTGTATATTAACAATGGGTATCCATTAGTAGCAGTATAAGTTATGGTACTTTTTTATTTGTCATTTACCAATAGTCTTTTTCTTCATGACCGTCTACTTTACCATTTACTACTTGAAGTAACAACATGTTTACATAAACCATGAAAATCATCAGTCATATTTAAACTTAAAATACTTGTTTTCTAGGCTAGAATTGCATGATGATTTAATAACTGAAAATAGGCACCAGCTATTTAAGCTTTTGCTCAGGGGACTGTGGAATTGGGTTGGCATATTACAGGCCACCTTCATAAACCATCTTTGAGTCAGGGCTATATATACCAAAATTGCCTTAAAACTTATGGATTTGGACTGCTGAACTAAAAAGGTAGTATAGTCCACTGCCACAGAAAACCTTGGGAATGGCAATAACGTTTGTGAATTGCAACTGACAGCTTTGAAGATTTGATCAGGAAGAAGCTGTGTGGGACAGTAAGAAGTAAAATATTGAATAGATTAAGATCAAGAACCTTGGTTCTATCTTAGGTTCTGCTAATGATTTAGTTGTATGACTTGGCTACTTTCCTTTCTCTCTGATACAGTTTACTTATTTGTAAAAAGGGAGTGTTGGACTAAATGGTTTCTAAATTATATTCCAACTCAGTGTATAAAACATTTACAAATATTTTCTCACTTTCCGCAAAGGACTTGAAGCAATGGTATTTTATGGTTCTTGGTGCCACTTCCAAAGAGAATCTGAGAGAAAATTGGGGAAGAGAAATATTCTGTCTTGGCTTTCTTCAAACACTATGATATGCCTGATGTCTATCAAAAGATTGACATTTCAAGGAGTATGTTTGTATCACCATTTTCTTCCCATCCCTGTCTCATTTTTAAAGCTATTGGTACCCTAAAATGTCTGCAAATGAGCAAACTTGCTCCTGGAAAAACTGTAATTGAGATAAAATATTTATCTTTGCTCCCTACATCTCCCCCTTTCGGGCCTGTTTTATTGTATCTAAAGGTCTTTTTATTTTCTAGTGCTTCAACCCTTCCCCAAACTGCTCCCAGGATAAACTCTAAGCTGAGTTTTCCACTTAGTGTTTAAGTCACTATTCTTGGCATTCTAAGCCTGTATTTTCATCATGGAATGGAAAGCCCTGATGCAAGTGATAGACAGGGATGATAGTCAGTCAATGTACATTAGTACATTTATATTTATTACTGAAGTAATTTAAAATACTTTTCTACTAGTTGATAAACACCCAATTCTATGAGTCACCCAGTTGCTGTCCAGAAAGACTGGGACCTTTACCTGGGTCACTGGAACTTCCAAACATAGAGGAACAAGAGGAGAAATGTGGGACAGGCTGGCAGTGTTCCAGAATCCAGTGTCATTCTTCCTTTCTGTAAGTTTCTGTTTCTTCCTCGTTATAAACATTTAAAAAATATTTTTATTATTTTTAAAGAGGGGAAGAGAGAGAGGCAGAGAGGGGTAGAGACACCAATGTATGGTTATAAACATTTTTAATATCACTCTGGGAATAAGTATAGGATATAATACAGGAGGTAGAATTTTTTAGCAATTAATTTTCAGATCTCCAAATTACGCTATGTATAACTATGACATCACCCTGTGCATATGTTAGACCTTATGTAGAATGCAGAATTAGGATATACTTTTGCCGAGTCTCATTTATATGGAAACAAGAGAAAAAGCCCGCTTCATTTTATCCTCTCTGAGTTAATTGGTAAATGAAATCCAGGTTACAATCAACAGTATAAGACCTGATGGATATTTAATGACTACAGTAACTCCAGGCACTTTTTCTGTCCACCCATTTCCCCACCCAACCATGGATCAATTAAGATTACTAAATCTGTAATAAGAAAAAAAATTTGAATCCTCTGTTTTGCAGGCTTTTACATAAGTTATTTAATATCTATACTCTTCAATGTTCTTCTCTATTTAGTTAGGATTAAAAAATAGTACCTGCTTCATTTGGATTAAATGACTTGCATAGTATTTAGGACAAAGAAGGATCAATAAGTGGCTAATAGTAGTTATTATTATTAATAGTAGTATCCATAGGGCTTTACAATTTATTCAAAAAGTTATATAAATCTTTTCTTGTCTTGAGGTGATATCACTGCCAAATTATTCAAGAACATGTTTTTCAGAAAAGGTACAACAATCAACAGAGCATTTTCCTAGCCTATATCTAAAACAAGATAACAAACATTTCCAATTCTACAAGTAAAGGTCCTAGATTAAAGCAATTTTAACACACTGAGCATTACTGTCTTGAAATAGCTCTGACAGCAAGTCAAGGTTTCATCCCTAAGAGAAAATTTGATCTTGAGAAAGTCATTCAACCTTTCTAGGTCACCTTTTCAATCTGGAAAACAAATGCTAAATATCATGATGTATGTCTATTCCAGCATTGAAGCCACTTTAAGCACATATAGTATGCATCTGCCTATTATAGAGTGCAAATTGAAAGGTCTGTTTTCTCCTGAATATATGATGTACTGGACGCAGAATTATCTGCATGGTGTTCTGTGACATAGACCAGTTTTTTCTAATGCTATGAGGTGCTAGATGCTTTGGATCTGATACCATATTCCCATTTCCACTTCTTTTAGGTTCATAGATAATATTTCATATTTGGAATTTTGGTAATGGAATAAGTCACTCCCAGAGCTGGTTTCTGAGTATCAAGAAAAATAAATGATCTCCTTGGAGGATTATACTTAAAAAATAAATAGGACAGTAGAAACAAATAACAGAAACCTGATGACACAGTAGTAATTTTTTACAAAAAATGGGTATTATTTCATTACTTGCAACAATTTAACGAGGCTAGTCTTTTAAAAACATTTTTATTGAATTTATTTATTGGGGTGACTTAATCTTACAATTTCCACTACACAGGAGAAAATTAATGTTTAAGTGGTAAAAGAAACATGCTAAAGATTACCCAGCTAGCTGTTGGGCAGTGAAACTGAGATTAAAAATGGATTTTTAAAATTTTGTTTATATTTTATGTTTAGTGATTATGATGGGACTTCTTAAGGAATTAAGAAAGGCTTCCTGAGGCCAGGCACTTCTGGCACAAGACATTTCTTTCATTTTGTGACTGGAGCTTCTATACTTCGAAGTTCCTTGCAGTTTCTTTAAAAATGTTGTGTTTTGGAAAATGGCAGCTGGTGGATGAATTATGTTATTTCTAAGCACTGTGTAGAATCAAAAAGAAGGCCCATTTGGAAGGCTCCATTTTCCAATGCAAAGAAGATTAGAGTAAAGGCATTGAGGCCTTAACTGAGCTCATTTTTTTCCTCCCTTTTTATGCCCTCAATTAGTTTTGTAGGATTAATCATACCTTTAAAATAAGATACAAGTGGGCAATTTTACCCACAAAGCCCATAGCAGATGCTGTTAACCACTTTTGAGTGCAATTAGTCCTATACACCAATAATTACAGCCATAGACATGACGTGCTTCAAAAATTTCCCTGGTCAAACTTGTAAAGTGAAATGGACCTTCTTCTTTATGACTCAATTAGAGCCAACTGTAGATTGACAGGAATAATAGACGGCATTTACGTAGAACTCATCACTCTACAGAGTGCTTTTAGACACACTGAATTTTACAAAAGATTTGTCAGCTGGGTTGGTTTATCACCACCATTTTTAAAAATGAGGAAAACAGAAGATTATAGATTTGATACTAATTTCTCAACTAACACAGATAGAAATGAATACGAAATGCAAAACCTTAGTGTCTTGCTCCAAATCCTGACTTTTTACTATAAAATGTTGCTTCCCTTGGTTTTCTTTAAAAACATCTCAGTTAAGCATTTTAAATTATATTCATTCAGTTATTCATTGGTTTGTTTACTCAAGACATTTATTGAATTTGAAACCCAGCAAAAGTTTTGGAGTGAAAATAGACATTTTGGAATTCAGCATATAAATGGTATTTGAAATCATTATATTGAAGGATATTGCCCAAGGAGAACATAAACTATGATAAGAGCTACAGTTAGGAGAGGCAACATTGGAGAATAATTCTTTGTTCATTTGGTTTGTTATTTACAAAAAAAACATCTTATACAACTATGACTCATTTATCAAAAGTAAGAAATCAATACTAGTAACAAAACTATAAACTTTATTTGAATTTTGCTATTTTAATTGTCTTTTTTTTCAGTGGTACAAGTTATTTTCCACATTGATTTTATTTTTGTATTTACTTAATCTCCTTTAATTTGTGATAGTTTCTGTCTTTACTTTATCATAACCATGACAATTTAAAAAAGTGCTTTATAGAATATTCTTCAGTTTCTTTTTGCTTATTGTTTTCTCATGATTATATTTGCATTATGGGAATCATAATGTAGTATCATGAATTCCATGATGTTAACTTGACTTATAACTGTTGGTGGTAACATTGATCATTATTAAAGTGATGATGTCTATCCGGTTTTCCCACTGTGAAATCACTATTTTCCCTTCATGTATTTTATTCTCTGTAAGCAAGTTGACTAAGTTCTTCCTGCACTCAAGGGGGAGTAAATAAGCCTCTATCTCCCAGATGGAGGAGAATGAAATAAGTTTGAGACATATGTCAAAGCCTTCCCGTAATTAGTAAATATTTTGAGGAAGTTACTATGAGGCTATGAACATATCCTGTTTCTTAAAGTTTTATCTTCATGTTTTAACATCCATCAATGAATCCTGCCTATAGTAACAATTATTGTGGGGTGTTAATAGAATTTTTGAAAATCATCAATTTTAGATTTATTATTTAAAATTTTTCTTAAGGAAAGATTTACTCCATTGATTTATTTACTCACCTATTTAGACTTGAAAGTGTTTATTGTATTTATTGGATTATGATCCAATAAATAGCAACATTATTAAATAGTTCAAATTGTTCTATCTTTGGTCATTAGGAGCTGATTTTATTTTAGTGTCTTTTTGAGAAACAGTTTTATTTAAAGTATAGTATTTTCAAAGACTGCCTTTGAAAGAGGCTGAGAAGCTGTTTTCAGAAATAACTGGAGATGCAGGAAAGTGTGATGTCATCAAAGAAAAAGTTTCAACAGCTAGTGCCTGACTGACAGAGCCAAATAGAACATGTATAGCTGACTCATAGGCATGAACAACGTGGCAGGGATTGCCTGTAGGAGTGGGTGGACAGGGCAGTGGAGAGCAATGGAGGGGTGGATTGTGACAACTGTAACAGAACAATTAAAAACACAGAGGAAAATAGATAACGTGTAAAAAACCCTAATTATTTGGTTTGACAAAGACACATTGGTGACTTTGGTGAATGCAGTGATGGGGATGGAAACAAATTAGAATTAACTATGATGACTGGGAAGTAAAAACAATATAGCAGGTTAAGATGCAAAAAGCGATGTTTTAGCTAAACATGGTCTTTAGGAAAATTTACCAGACTTTGCACAGCAAAAGAAACCATCAACAAAATGAAAAGAGAACCCACTGAATGGGAGAACATATTTGCCAGTGATATATCTGATAAGAAGTTAATTTCCAAAATACATGAAGAACATATACAACTCCCCTTTAACCAGGCTGATCAAGAATAAAAAGAGGATCCAAATAAATAAAATCACAAACGAAAGAGGAAAAATAACAACTGACACCAAAGAAATACAAAGGTTTGTAAGACAATATTATGAATGGCTATATGCCAACAAACTGGACAACCTAGATAAAATGGATAAACTTCTAGAAATATACTATCTTTCAAAACTAAATAAGGATCAGAAAATCTGGATAGGCAGATTACACCTAGTGAAATGAAGCAGTAATCAAAAATCTCCAACAAACAAAAGCCCTGGACCAGATGCCTTCACAGGTGAATTTTACCAAACATTCCAAGACCTAACACTTCTTTTCAAACTATTTTAAAAAATTCAAGAGGAGGGAAGGCTCCCAATCTCATTTTATGAGGCCAGCATTATCTTGATTCCAGGTAAAGACACTACAATAAAAGAAAATTATAGGCCCATATCACTGATGAACATATATGCTGAAATCTTTAATAAAATATTAGCAAACCAATCCAGGAATACAGTAAAATGGTCATACGCAATAATCAACTGGGATTTATTCTGAGAATACAAGATTGGTACAACATTCACAAATCAATAAATGTGATACATCACATAAACAAAATGAAGTACAAAAACCACATGAACATATCAATAGTTGCAGAAAAAGCATGTGATAAAACCCAGCACTTACCTATGATTTAAAAAAAAAAAAAAACAAAACAAAACCAAAAACAAAAACAAAAACACTTTTAGCAAAGTGAGAATTGAGGGAATATACCTAAACATAGTTAAGGCCATATATGAAAAACTCACTGCCAACATCATACTCAGTGGGCAAAAACTAAGTATTCCCCTTAAGACTGGGAACAAGACTGGAATGTCCACTTTTACTTTTCTTATTCAACATAGTACTAGAAGTCCTAGCCACAGCAACCAGACAAGAAGAAATAAAAGGCACACAAATAAGAAAGAAAGAAGTGAAACCATCTTTATTTGCAGATGACATGATACGGTGCATAGAGAATCCCAAAGGTTCCATCAAGAAACTACTGGAACTGGTAAATGAATTCAGCAAAGTAGCAGGATACAAAATTAATATCCAGAAATTAGCTGCATGTAAAAAAAAAAAAACAAAAAAACCTTTATTTATTATTTCCAGAGAGAGGGGAAGGGAGAGAGGCAGACAGGGAGAGAAACATCAATGTATGGTTGCCTTTCACCTGCCTCCAGCTATGGACCTGGCTGGAGACCTGGTTTGCAACCTGGCTATGTGCCCTGGCTGGAAATCGAACCAGCGACCTTTGGGTTAGCAGGCCAGTTCTTACCCACTGAGCCACTAGCCAGGGCTTTCAGCTGCACTTTTTATATGCCAATAACTAACAGAAAGGGAAATTTTAAAAAATCCCATTCATAATTGCATCAAAAAAGAATAAAGCACATAGGAATAAACCTATGTACTAACCTTGGTTAGGAATAAACCTAACCAAGGATGTAAAAGACCTGTACTGAGAAAATTATAAGACACTGAAGAAAGAAATTGAAGAAGAAAGAAATAAGTGGAAGCACATATGGTGTTCATAGGTGAAAAGAATTAACATCATTAAAATGTCCATACTACCCAAAGCAATCTATAGATTCAACACAATTATCAAGATTTTAATGACATATTTCACAGAAGTAGAACAAATATTTCAAAAATTTATATGGAACCACAAGAGGCCAAACATAGCAATAGTGGTCCTGAGAAAGAAGAGCAAAGTTGGAGGAATCCCACTACCTAATATCAAAGTATATGACCAAGGCCATAGTAATCAAAACAGCCTGCTACTTGCATAAGAATAGACACATAGGTCATTAGAACTAAAGAGAGTGCCCATAAATAAACCCACATCTTTATAGTCAATTAATATTCAGCAGAAGAAGCAAGCACATACAATAGGCTAAAGATAATTTATTCAATAAAGAGTGTTGGGAAAATTGAACAGATATGTGCAGGAAAAAAAACAACTAGACTGACTTCTTACACCACACAAAAGAATAAATTCAAAATGGATTACAGACTTAAATGTTACAGCCAAAACAATAAAAATCCTAGAAAAACACATAGGCAACAAAATCCTGAACATTGCTTGTAGCAATATTTTATCAGATATATCTTCCAGGCGAGGGAAACAAAAGAAAAACTAAGCAAATGGGACTATATCAACTAAAAAGATTTCGCATAGCAAAGGGAAATATCAACAAAATAAAAAGAAAACCCACAGAATGGAGGAACATATTCACTGATACTTCTAATAAAGGGCTAATATTCTAATAAAGGGCTAATATCTAAAATTTATAAAGAACTTATAAAACTCAACACCAAAAAAACAAGCAACCCAATTTAAAAACGGGCTAAGGACCTGAATAGTCACTTCTCCAAAGAGGACATACAGATGGCCATTAGACATATGAACAGATGCTCAATATCATTAATCATCAGAGAAATACAAATTAAAATTGCAATGAGATACCTCACAACTGTCAGAATGACTATCATCAACAAATCAACAAACAACAAGTGCTGGTGAGGATGTGGAGAAAAAGGAGCCCTAGTGTGCTGTTGGTGAGAATGCAGACTGGTGCAGCCACTTTGGGAAGCCCTATGGCATTACCTCAAAAAATTGAAAATGGAACTGCCTTTTGAGACAGGGATCGCACTTCTGGGGACAGGAGGTCTAGAAAAAGTCCAGCCATTTTTACGATAATGAGAATGGTTTGTTCCACATGGATGTCACCTAGCAGGCAAGGAGAGTAGACTTCAATGCAGAGCCGTGAACAATGAGGAGTTCACCCTCTGGCCCCACATTCCTGCCATGGTCCCTCCCCCTTTCAACCTCAATTCCGCTTCATTGTCCCTCCCACCCTGCAGCCCCCACTCCCCGCTATGGTCCCTTTTACCCTCCACTACCCCTCATTCAGGCCAGCTCTCTACCACTGACTTGGGGACATCATCAGAGTGGGCCCAGGGATGTCATCAGAGTGGGCCCCTTGAAGTCACAGAGCTTATCCTGTCCTGTTGCCAGGCAACCCAGTGTGTACACACCCACCAGCATCGAAGGCGGAGGAGGACAGACAGTTGCAACGTGCTGACGGCGATGGACACCCCAGTGACAGAGGAGCCCATGGTGGATGAGTCCGGGGTGGGCAAGCCCCTGGTGGACACACAAGCAGTGGACCTGCCCGCGATGGAGGACCCACCAATGCTGGGGCCTGCGGGGGACCCACCAGCTATAGAGAAGCCCATGGCAGATAAGCCTGAGAGGGAACATTCCGCAGTGAACGAGCCCGGGGTGGAGCAGCCGGCAGCCAGCGAGTCGCAGGTGAGCAGGAGCCCACCAGGTCCAGCCCAGTCCCCAGCTCTCCCGTCCGCCCCTTCCTCCCCACCACCTCCCTGTCCCCCGGCACCCCCTGACCCTGGAGATGGCTTCAGCCCGCTGACCCATGGCCTGGTGGGTCACCATGCTCCTCACGGTGGCCCCTCCCACTCCCCAAGGCCCCTACCCATAGGCTCCCCCTCACCCATGGTCCCCCTTCTTCTCCCTAACAGGAACCCAAGGTGAGGCGGTTCAGGGCAGGAAAGCGCCGGCCCCAGGAGCTCGCAGATGCCCCCAATGCCCCCCAACCGTGGGCGCTGCGGCTGCGCCCCAGGGGCATGACCTGTGACGGGGCCCGGGCCACCCCCAAGAGAGCCCCTACGAGACGCCTGGCCAAGGTGAGGCGGCCCAGGGCTGGAAAGCACCGGCCCCAGGAGCTGGAAGACACCCCCACCGGCCCCCGCCCATGGGCGCTGCGGCTGCGCTCCAGGGTCATGCGTGACCTGTGACAGGTCCAGGGCCTGCCCAAAGAGAGTCCTTCGAGGAAGGGTCTTCTTCCCAAAGACCAAAGATAGATTTCCCATGCAATGACCCCTCCAAATCCCCCATGTTTACTTAATCAGATAGATTCACCACCACAGTATTAACAGCAAAGGTGACTGAAAAGTAAATGATAACCCATTATCTGAATGAAATACTTGCTGATTTCATTGGTTGTCTTTTGACTGCTGTCTAAGAAGCGATATTTGCCCATCTTTCTGGGCATATGGTGCACACCTTTCATTCCAGGGTGGGTGTGGAAGGCTGGGGGAAGGGTGGGGAGGCATGGCAGTGTTGCGATGGGGAGGTATGGGTGGTTGGTCACCTGCCACATCAGAGTGGGTGTGGAGGGGGCGAGGGAGGCATGGGGTGGGGCAAGGTTGGGTGTGGGTGAGTGTGAGACACACCAATTTTAATCTGGATGAGATTTTATTGGAAGTATGGAAAGTTGACATCAGGAGAGCCATTTTAGTTTTTAATGTATTTGTTTATTTTTAGAGAGGGGAAGGGAGGGAGAAAGAGAGGGAGAGAAACATCCTTGTGTAGTTGCCTCTTGCACACCCTCAGCTGGGGACCTAGTCGGTAATCCAGCCATGTGCCCTGACTGGGAATCGAATCAATTCACAGACAGACACCAGCCAGGGTAAGCGGAGCCATTTTTAAATGAAGCAAGAGCAGTCATTCCAGAGGAACTGCTTTCCTGTCTTGCTTTTTGAACCTCTGGAGTGTTTGAACTGGGCAAAAAGACCTTTGAACAACATGACCAAAACAACCTTATCTTACAAACAACTGTTGGCAAAATTAATAAGAAAGCAAATAATCCTGACCATAAGGATTGATGATTAGGATCTCCATTTCTGAAGATAGAATCAGTAACGAGTCTTATATAGCTAGAGTAACACAGCTTGGTAGCACCGATAGAAATTTATTTTTTCTATTCATGAAATTATTTTCCTTCCTTTCTGATGAAAAACCCTTCCTTGCCTTCACCTTGCCACACTATTTGGGTTTCTGCTTGAACCTGTGCTTCCAGAGTTGCAATTCTTTTTGATCCCAGGATTTTTCTGGGTTGGTGAATAATCATGATAGTTTGTGTGCATCCCTGTGTATTGAGTCTGTCCGTTGTGTGTTTCACAATAAAAGAGCATGTTGTTGACCAATAAGAACACTCTTTTTGGTCTCTGCCCTCTGAAAAGTGCACTTATCAGTGTGCAGTTGGCAGTCAAATAGATGGGAATTTCAAGCAGCTGTAGCCACTTGGTTGAAAACACAGGTAACCACTCTGGGCTGACAACTGGTTCCTTGTTGTTCTCAGCTCTCCAGGAGAATGATCTTTCTCTCTCTGTTGAGTCATTTGACTCATCTTATTCTAACATAAGCCTTTCATCTTCTCAAAGTTCCCAAAGTCTCTCCCTCAGAAACTCTAGCTGTTTTTATGTTTCCAGACTATAATCTTTCATCTTATAAATGTTTGCTCTAGGGGGTCAAAAGCAGTCAAAATAATTTAAAAATTACAATGGCTTCTTGGAGGCTATGTTGAGCTTCCCAAAATTGAAGAAATCCTTAACATCACTAATCATTAGAGGAATACAAATTAAAAACTCAATGAAATATTACCTCATACCTGTAACAATGGCTACCATTAACAAATCAACAAACAAGTGCTGGCGAGGATGTGGAGAAAAGGGTACCCTGGTGTATTGCTGGTGGGAATGCAGACTGGCGCAGCCACTGTGGAAGAGAGTATGGAATTTCCTCAAAAAACTAAGAACAGAACTGCCTTATGACCCACCGATTCTATTGCTAGGATTCTACCTGAAGAATCCTGGAACACCAGTTCAGAAGAACCTATGCACCCCTATGTTCATAGCAGTCAGTGCTATTTATAATAAATAGCCAATGCTGGAAACAACCTAAGTGACCTTCAGTGGATGAATGGATCAAAAAACTTTGGTTTTTACACAATGGAATGCTATGCAGCAGAAAGAAAGAAGAAACTTCTACCACTTGTGATAGCATGGATGGAACTGGAGAGTATCATGCTTAGTGAAATAAACCAGGTGGCAAAAGATAAATACTGTATATTCTTACTTAATACAGGAGACTAATGAACAAAACAAAGAAGCAGAATGGAACAAGAGACAGGGGGAAAAAAGGAACAGAATGATGGTGACTAGTGGGGAGGGGAAGAAGGGGAAATCGGGGGAAGGGTTCAGTTGAGGAGCTAGTGTGAAGGACCCATGGACATGGACAACCAGCTGGAGATTGATTGCGGAAGAGGGGGAAGGGAGGGTGGGGTAGGGGAGCACAAAAGGGGAAAAATGAAACAATTGTAATACAACAATAATAAAATTAATAAACGTTAAAAAATAAATGTAGATGGAATAAATTATTCAATTAAAATATAAAGTCACTGAACGTATTTTTAAAAAGACCCATTTGCGTGCTACCTACAAGATATTCATTTCAGATGTAAGAACACACATACAGACTGAAAGTGAATAGATGGACAAAAAAAGTATTCCATGTAAATGGAAACTAAAGGAAAGGTTGGGTAGCTATATTTATATCAGACAAATATATTTTTATTAATTTTTAATTAATTAATTAAAATAGAATTTTATTGTTGTTGTATTACATCCATCCCCTTTTCACTCCTCCCTGTCCCCTTTCCTACTCACCTACTCTCCCACAAAGTCAATCCCACTTGTTGTCCATGTCCATGGTTCTTCCATACTAGTTTCTTGACTAAACTGCTCCCTTTCTTTGCCTCCTCTTCCCCTTCCCCCTCCCCCTTGCCCACTGAAGTTCTAGTCATTGTATCTGGTTTTATTTTGCTTGTTTGTTTTGTTCATTATTTTCCGGAAATGGGTGAGATCATATGGTACTTGTCTTTCACTGACTGGCTTATTTCACTAAGCATAATACTTTCCAGTTCCATCCATGTTGTTGCAAAGGGTAGGAGTTCTTTCTTTCTGCTGTGTAGTATTCCATTGTGTAAAAGTACCAAAGTTTTTTGATCCAATCATCCACTGATAGGCATTTAGGCTGTTTCCAGCACTTGGCTATTGTAAATAGTGCTGCTATGAACATAGGGGTACATAGGTTCTTCTGAATTAGTGTTTCAGGGTTCTTCGGGTATAGTACTAGTAGTGGAATTGCTGGATCAAAAGGCAGCTCCATTTTTAGTTTTTTAAGGAAACTCCATACTGTTTTCCATAGTGGCTGCACCAGCCTACATTCCCACCAGCAGTGCACCAGGGTTCCCTTTTCCCCGCATCCTCGCCAACACTTGTGTTTTGTTGATTTGTTGATGATTGCCATTCTAACAGGCGTGAGCTGGTATCTTATTACTGTGGTTTTAATTTGCACTTCTCTGATAGCTAGCAATGTTGAGTATTCTTTGGGCCCTTTGTATGTTTTCCTCAGAGAGTCAGATAAATATATTTTAAAACAAATAAATACTGTAAAAATATAAAAATGACATTACTTAATGATAAAAAGGTTAATTTAATAAGAAGATATAACATTTGTAAATATTTGTGCACCCAACTTTGAATCACTTAAATGTATAAAGAAAATAACAATAGATCTAAAGGAACAAATAAGGAACAATACAATAATAGTAGGAAATTTAATTCTTTCATTTCATCAATGTATATTTTATTCATGCAGAAAATCAGTTTTAAAACATGAACCTTGTCCTGGCTGGTGTGGCTCAGCAGATGGGGTGCCAGCCTGTGAACCAATGGGTTGTTAGTTTGATTCCCAGCCAGGACCCATGCCTGGGCTATGGATCAGGTCTGCAGTTGGGGTCACGTGAGGGGCAACTACACATGATGTTTCTCTCCATATATTTCTCCCTCCCTTCCCCTCTCTCTAAAAATAAATAAGTAAAATCTTTTAAAAATTAAAAATGAAAACATGAGCCTTAAAGAACACATTAGGCCAAATAAACTTAACAGATAAAGGTAAAACATTTCATACAAAAGAAACAGAATACACATTTTCTCAAAGACACCTGGAAAATTCCCCAGGATAGATTTTATATAACACTATAAAGCAAGCCATTACCTTTAAGAAGAATGCAATTACATCAACCATCTTTTTCAAACATAATTATATGAAACTAGAAATCAGTTATAAGAATAGAACTGGAAAGTTCACAAATATTTTGAGGTACAACAACATGCTACTGAACAACAAATGGGTAAATGAAGAGATCAAGAGAGAAATCAAAGAATACATTGAGACAAACATAAAAATACATCATATGGAAAGTTAGGGGATGAAAGCAGCAAAATCAGTTCTAATAAGAGTGTTCATAGGACAAATACCTACACATCAAGTAATGCCAAAAATCTCAAATAAATAACCTAAATATACACCCCAATGAGCTAGGGAAAAGAGGAAAAAACAAATTAGCAAAAAAAGGAAAAGAACAACAACAACAACAAAAGAAAACCAAAGAAAATAACAAAGATCAGGACAGAAATAAATGGTATAGAGAATAAACACATGACAGAAAAGATGAATTAAACCAAGAGCTGATTTTTTAAAAATCAAAATATGACAAAACTTTATCTATACTTACTAAGAAAAATTGACAATGGACTCAAGTAAAATTCAGGAATGAGAGATATGTTAAAACTGGTACCACAGAAATACAAATATCATGAGACTACTTATCAAGGACCCATGGATATGGACAACAGGGTGGGGATTGACTATTGAGGGGAGTAGGTAGGGCAGGAGAAAGCAACAGGGGAAAAATTGGGGCAACTGTAATTGAACAACAATGAAATAAAATAAAATAATTAAAAATTTATATGCTAAAAATTGGATAACCCAGAAAAAAAAGAATAAATTCCTAGAATATACCTCTTACCAAGACTGAATTTAAAAAAAATAGAAAATTTGAACAAATTGGCCCTGGCTCGTGGCATAGTGGATAAGGCAACAGCCTGTGAACCCAAAGGTTCGCTGGTTCAATTCCCCAGCCAGGGCATATAACCAGGTCTCCAGCCAGGTCTCCAGCCAGGTCTCCAGCCAGGTCTGTAGCTGGAGGCAGGTGAAAGACAACCACACAATGATGCCTCTCTCCCTCTCTGCCTCTCTCCTTTCCCCTCTCTCTAAAAATAATAAATAAAATATTTTAAAAAGGGGAAAAAAGGTAACCAACAATATAAAGGAGATCTTTTCAAACAATGCTTCCAATAAAAGGCTAATCTCCAAAATATGTATAACTAATTTGTACAACTCAAGAACAAGAAACAAACAATCCAGTTAAAAGTGGCCAGACCTAGCTGATGTGGCTCAGTGGATACGTGCTGGCCTGCAAACCCAAAGGTCATTGGTTCGATTCCCAGCTAGGGCACATAACAAGGTTGTAAGCCAGGTCTCCAGCCAGGCCTGCAGCTGGAGGCAGGTGAAAGGCAACCACACATTGATGTTTCCCTCCATCCCCTCTCTGTCTCTTTCTCTTCCCCGCTCTCTGGAAATAATAACTAAAATCTTTGAAGAAAAAGAAAAGAAAACATGATGATATGCATGGATAAGGAAAAGTTAATTAAAGCCTGCTCAAGATTTTGCAGTTGAATTTCAAGTCTATTGTTGCAGCAAATGGAGACTTTTTTTAACAATTAAAAAAAATAATGACTATGTTTATGTATTTACATATAAGAATAAATTTATTTCAAAATATAACACTTTTTTTGTATGTTGTTTTACTAAAATTTTGCCAATTTTTCGCATGCACCTTGTATATGTGGGTTTATAGCTGGGTTCTTAATTTTGTTCTGTTCTGTGCATCTATTTTTTTCTGATAATATCATACATTCTTATTTTCTGTCACTTTGTAATATAGTTTGACCTTGGGGCATGTAATATCGTCACTTTGTACTTTTTGTTCAGGATTGCTTTTGCTATTTGGTGTGTTTTTTGGTTCTATACAAATGCTGGTATTTTTTGTTCTATTTCTGTGAAAAATGCCATAGAGATTTTTATGGGAATTGCACTGACTCAGTAGATTGCTTTAGGTAACATGGGCATTATAACAATGTTAATTTTTCCATTCCATGAACACAGCATATCTTTCAATTTCTTTGTGTCTTCAATTTTTTCCAAAACTGTCTTGTAGTTTTCAGTGTACAGGTACTTCAAGTCATTTGTTAACTTTATTACTAGATTTTTAAAATATGCTTTTTGCTAGTGTAAATGGTATTGTTTGCTTTCTGATATTTTGTTGTCAATAAATAGAAGTTTTATATATTTTTATATATTGATTTTGTATTATACAACATTACTGTATTTGTTTATCATTTCTAATAGGTTTCTGCTTGAGTCTTTAAAATTACCTTTAAAAAATTATGTCATTTGCAAGTAGTGACAGTTTTAATTCTTAATTTCCTGTTTAAATGCCTTTTATTTATTTTCCTTACCTAATTGCTCTGACTAGCATTCCTGCAATACATTATATAACAATGGCAAAAGTAGGCTTCGTTGCTCTGTTTCTGATCTTAAAAGGAAAGCTTTCAGTTTTTTACTGTTGAGTATGATGTTAGCTTCAGGTTTGTCATATATGGCATTTATTATGTTGAGGTACATTTCTTCTATACTCATTTTATTGTATTTTTATCATAAATGGATATATCATGTCAAATAATTTTCTTGCTACTATTGAGGCCATATAAGTTATTTTCATTTTTTAAAGATTTTATTTATTATTATTTTCAGAGAGGAAGGTAGGAAGAATGGCAGAGAGGGAGAAAGACATCAATGTATGGTTGCCTTTCACCTGCCTCCAGCTACAGATCTGGCTGGAGACTTGGCTTGCAAACTAGTTATGTGCCTTGGCTGGGAATCGAACCACAACCTTTGGGTTTGCAGGCTGGTGCCTTATCCACTGTGCCACCAGCCAGGGTTTAAGGCCATATAATTTTCATTTTTTATTTTGAGGTGGCATATCATCTTGATTGATTTATGGTTGTTGAACCATTATTGTATCCCTGAAATTAATCTCACTTGATTATGGTGTGTGATATTTTTAATGTATTGTATCCTGTTTGCTAGTATTCTTGTTTAGAGCTTTTGAATCTACAGTATGTTCATTAGTGATATTGGCCTGTAATTTTATTTTTGCATAGTGTATTATTTGGTTTTGATTTCAGTCTCATACTGTTGTGGTCAGAAAATATGCTTGTTATGATTTCATTCTTTTAAAATTTATTGAGACTTATTTTGCATCCCAAGACATGGTCTGCCCTTGAGAATGTTTCATGTACACTTGAGAAAAATACGTTCTGTTATTTGGCATAAAAAGTTCTAGAAATATCAATTAAGTCAATTTGCTCCAATGTGTCATTTAAGGTCAAAAGTTCCTTATTGACTTTCTGTCAGGATAATCTGTCAATTGCTATAAATGGGGTATTTAAGCCCCCTACTATAATTGTATTTTTGTCAATTTTTCCCTTTGTGTCTGTTAGAAATAGTTTTACATATTTTGGTGTTCCTAAGTTGGATATTATGTGTTCTTCATGAATTGTTCCCTTTATCATTATTAAATGTACATCTTTGTCTTGTTTTTTTTTTTAATTGTTGTTGTTTTGTTTATTTATGTCTGACATAAGAAAGGCTACCCCTAGTTTTCCCTGGATGCCATTTCTTGGAGAATCATCTTCCATACCTTCACTTTAGACAAATGTTTGTCTTTGGACCTGAGATGTGTCCCCTAAACACAAAGCATAGTTGGGTCTTGTTTTCTATTCCATCTTGTTGCTGTGCCTTGTGACTGGTTATCTCTCTCCATTTAAATTCATGGTGATTATTGATATATGAGGATTTACTGCAGCCACTTGATCTTTTGCTTTTCTGGTTGCTGTTTATCTCTATTGTTAATTTTCCTTGTTTCTATCTGCTCTTTTAGTTTGGTAGTTTTCTTTTTTTCTTTCTCTTTAAAAATTGTTTTCTTATTGCTGGACACTATTAAAAATGTCCCCATTTCCCCCTTTGTACCCCTTCTACCAAGCTCCCCTCACACCCACAGCCTTCACCAACTTGTCTGTGTCCATGATATTTTTCTCTGTGTCCTCTTTGGCTGGAGCACTGTGAGTATTGCCAAAATCTTTTGTTAAGCCATCTTTTTCCTGATTCTTTGGCTGGGAGAAATAGAGGCTTTTCTTAGAACCATTTTGGTTTGTGCCTGATTATTGGTGCTTCTAGGTGGGAGGCTTCTGCAGCACCCTGTCTGAGAGTCAATAAGAAATCTCAGGGTTCTAACAGCCATGTCAGATTTCAACTTCTTAGATTCCTAGGAAGTCCACACTATTTTTATAAGCTTCAGGACCCCATTATATTTGTTTTTATGTTATATCATGGTTTACCGTTGTTTTTACTAGGGGGAAGAGAACCTGTTAAGTTCCAGATTGATGACATAGAAAATTATATATTTGAAGTCATTATGTCAACATTATTGGTATGAATATTACAATTAAAGGTGTTTAAAATAAATGTGGTATTGTGCAATTGAAACATTACTGGTTTAACTGAGAGACATATTGAAAGAGTAGTTAAAGGATCAATCAGCTCTGGTGTGTTTATTTCCCACTACTCAGTATTATGGTACCTGACGGCTAGTCTCTCTTCCTCTCCCAACCCCTGAGTGTGTTTACATATTATATAAACAGTCTCTCCCTGATGCTGAAACTTAGTGATTACATGATTGTTGGTTGTGAGATTGTACTGTGCCTGGAAAAATAACCCTGTACCAAAACAAACAAATAAACAAACAAATGAACATTTTTCAAGCCTGTTTTCAAATTTTATAATATCTTTCTCACAAACTTTTCTCCATTTGAGCACATAGAAAGTGACATGAACATTTTAATGCAATATCTTGTTTGGTATCTTATATTTGGATAAATTTGCAATGCTGGAATATGCTCATATTTTTGCCAACTTTGAGAAGAAATATGTAACTCATACTTGTGTTTAGAACTTATAACTAGTACTATTGCTTTTCAGACAGAAGTAGTGCATTTCATAAAAGTTATATTTTCTAACATCATTCATACAAGTGAGGTTAGTATTTGGGAGGATGTCATAAAAATATTTGATTAATTCTCTGTTGCCTGCTCTGTAACAAAATATATGAGGTTTATCTTCTTTCTGACCAAAAGAGGGCACTAGTGGTTCTTAAGTCAGGAGCTCAAGGGTTGAGAGCTGAGGGGAAGTTAGAGAGAGGTGGGGCTTTTTTCCCCCCATTTCCAGCACTCTGGCTACTTTTATGTGAAACTTACTTTTATTACACATATGAATAGCTTAACAAGAGAACTTGGCAGGACCTAAGCAGGAGCTAGGAATCCATGAACAAATACTTCTGTGTGTCAGTTATAAGGAAGACCTTTGCTTGACTCATTAAGAGCTCAGTCATCCACACATCTGCTAGAGTGGAATCAGTTTAGATCTCAGAGGTAGGGCCCTGTTTTGGAGGGACTAAGAAAAGTGGCTGGGAAAACTTTCCTTAGCTGGACAAAATGGCAAGAAGAGTTAGAATGCCTTTGAATAAAAATAAATTATAAGTGCCTTAAGTATTATATAGGCTCAGAGTATTATTTAGCTATGGTGATTTGAAAAAATCTGTGGTTATTCAGAATTATTAGTTTGAGTTTAGATAACCACTTTTTAGACTCTGCAAGACACTTACTGGGTAAGAAAGCTGGAACTTTCTTTTAAAAAGCAACCCTTCTGTGATTAAGATGGTCCATTTACTGTTAAGCACTACATTTCTAAATGGATGCCAAAATCAGAGTGTGCTCTATTTGACCACCATTATTTTAAAAAGCAGGAAGACTTCCAACTCAGCCATTACAAAATTATCAGGCTTAACCCAAGACTTAGGCACAGTAGGCAAATAGCCATATGGTGGAATTCATGGGGCCAAAAATGCTTCCAAGTCATGTCTAACAATAAGGAGAAACCTAAGTAAGTCCTTATTGCTAGAATTAGCCCAGGAAGAAACTATTTATTTTAAACTTCAGGTACTTTATTATATATTGTTTCTATCAGCATTTAATCCCCTTTATACCTCCTCTCCCTAGCAATCACCACACCATTATAAAGAACTTACAAAACTCAACACCAAAACACAAACATGAACAACCCAATTTAAAAAACGGGCAAAGGACCTGAAAAGACACTTCTCCAAAGATGACATACAGATGGCCAATAGACATATGAAAAGATGCTTAACATCAATAATCATCAGAGAAATGCAAATTAAAACCACAATGAGATACCACTTTACACCTGTCAGAATGGCTAGCATCATTAAATCAACAAACCAAAAATGCTGGTGAGGATGTGGAGAAAAGGGAACCCTCCTGCACTGCTGGTGGGAATGCAGACTTGTGCAGCCACTGTAAAAACAGTATGGAATTTCCTCAAAAAGTTAAAAATGGAACTCCCTTTTGATCCAGCGATTCCAGTTCTGGGAATATATTCAAATGAACCCAAAACACTAATTTGAAAAAAAACATAATTACCCCTGTGTTCATTGCAGCGTTCTTTACAATTGCCAAGATATGGAAGCAGTCCAAGTGTCCATCAGTAGATGAGTGGATAAAACAACTATGGGACTTTTACACAATGGAATACTACTTGTCTGTAAACAAACAAGAATAAAATTTTACCCTTTGTGACAGCGTAGGTGGACCTGGAGAACATTATGCTATGTGACATAAACCAGTCAGAGAAAGACAAATACCATATGATTTCACTTACATGTGAAATCTAATGAACAAACTGAACTAACAAGGAAAATGGAGACAGACTCATACCTAGAGAACAGGATGACAGCTAAGGAGCAGGGGAGATTATGGGTTGGAGGGATTGAGCAAAAAGGAAAAAGGACTCATGGACAAGGAAACTCCTTATCCAAAATAGTTGTATGAAAATGCCAATATTTGACTCAGGAGAAACGCATTAACAACTTAGTCAACACATGGACTGACATGTAGCAGAAAGAGTGGCCTATTACACAGTTAATTTTTTATATGAGGAAAACATAAGGCAATGAGTTTAAAGTACAGAACATTTCATGGATACATAAGGTCTTGAAGACTAAGTGGACTCATGGCTGCTTGATGTAACAAGAACACATTTGCTACCTTGCAATAAATTTTGTCAGTGGTTAGGGAAGACTCCAAGATAATTTAAAATTTATTTTTTATTTTTTTAAGGATTTTATTTATTATTTCCAGAAAGAGGAAGGGAGAGAGAGAAACATCAATGTATGGTTGCCTTTCACCTGCTTTCAGCCAAGGATCTGGCTGGAGGCATGGTTTGCAACCTGGTTATGTGCCCTGGCTGGGGAATTGGACCAGTGACCTTTGGGTTCGCAGGTCTGCACCTTATCCACTGTGCTACCAGCCAGGGCCCAAGATAATTTTTTAACTCCATTGTTGTCTTGGCCTTTCTCCCAATAATCATCTGTGCAATATCGCTTCTTGGGAATTATATAATGTCATTTTCATCTGTCACATTTACTCTCTTTTCATTGTGATAGAAGTTTGCAATTAGACTTAATTTTGCCATTTGTACCACGTTTTAAATGTTGCTTGCTTAAGTGGCATTTGTCTCAAATATCTTATCGATAGAACTTCCCATTGATGTTAAATTGTGATGTGAACAGAAAAAATAGTTTCCATTTATTTTGCTTATTCCAATTTGTTTAAACTTATGTATCCTATAGTACTTTACAAATATTTGATGGAATAAGTTCTATCACAGATGTTTAAATAGGAATAAAGATACTTAACTCAACCATAAGTGATTGTTGTTAACATTTATTTATTTATTTAAAAATTTTTATTGGTGTTGTATTACATCCATCCCCTTTTTACTCTCCTCTGTCCCCTTCCCCACCCACCTACACCCCCCACCCCTGAGGTCAATCCCATTTGTTGTCCATGTCCATGGTTCTTCCATACTAGTTTCTTGACTAAACTGCTCCCTTTCTTTGCCTCCTCCTCCCCCTTTCCCTCTGCCCACTGAAGGTCTATTCACTGTATTCAGGTATCTGGTTCTGTTTTACTTGTGGTTTGTTTTGTTCATTATTGTCCTGTAATGGGTGAGATCATATGGTATTTACTTTCGCTGACTACCTTATTTCACTAAGCATAATACTCTCCAGTTCCATCCATGTTGTTGCAAATGTTAGGAGTTCCTTCTTTCTTTCTGCTGTGTAGTATTTCATTGTGTAAATGTACCAAAGTTTTTTGATCCAATCATCCACTGATGGACACTTAGGCTATTTCCACCACTTGGCTATTGTAAATAGCACTGCAATAAACATAGGGGTACATAGGTTCTTCTGAATTAGTGTTTCAGGGTTCTTCGGGTATAGTCCTAGTAGTGGAATTGCTGGATCAAAAGGTAGTTCCATTGTTAATTTTTTAAGGAAACCCCTACTGTTTTCCATAATGGCTTCACCAACCTGCATTCTCACCAGCAGTGCACCAGGGTTCCCATTTCCCCATATCCTCGCCAACACTTGTTGTTTGTTGATTTGTTAATGATGGTCATTCTGACAGGTGTAAGGTGGTATCTTATTGTGGTTTTAATTTGCATCTCTCTGATGGCTAGTGATGTTGAGCATTCTTTCGTATGTCTTTGGGCCCTTTGTATGTCTCCCTCAGAGAGCTATTTGTTCAGGTCCTTTGGCCATTTTTTAATTGGGCTGTCTGTCTCCCTGGTGTTGAGTCACACTAGTTCTTTATATATTTTGGAGATCAAACCCTTGTCTGAGGTATCATTGGCAAATATGTTTTCCCATACAGTTGGTTCCCTTTTAAGTTTGCTGGTGTTTTCTTTAGCTGAACAGAAACTTTTCAGTTTGATATAATCCTATTTGTTTATTTGTTCTTTGATTTCCTTTGCCCTTGGAGAGGTATCAGTAAACATATTTCTGTGTAGGATATCTAAAATTTTACTGCCTATATTTTTCTCCAGGACCTTTATGGTGGCACTGCTTATGTTTAAGTCCTTTATCTATCTTGAGTTTATTCTGGTGCATGGTGTAAATTGGTGGTCTATTTATATTTTTTTGCATGTTGCTGTCCAGTTCTCCCAACACCACTTGTTGAAGAGACTGTTTTTACTCCATTTTATGTTCCTTCCCCCTTTGTCAAATATGAATTGACCATAGAGTCGTGGGTTTATTTCTGGGCTCTCTATTCTGTTCCATTGATCTATATGTCTATTCTTATGCCAGTACCAGACTGTTTTGATTACAGATGCCTTGTAGTATAGTTTGATGCCCAGTATTGTGATTCCTCCTACCTTGTTCTTCTTTCTCAAGATTACTGTGGCTATTCGTGGGTGTTTTTGGCTCCATATAAATTTTTGAAGTATTTTTTCTATCTCCATGAAGTATGTCATTGGTATTTTAATTGGGATTGCATTGAATCTATAGATTGTTTTGGGTAGTATGGACATTTTAATGATGTCAATTCTTTCCATCCATGAACAAGGTTGTTTTTATCATTTAAAATGTGAGATTGTGCTGAGCCTTTTAGAGAAAGTAATTTGAACATTTTAAGAATTATTAAAGAAGTTCATTGACTTTCAAATCTTAAGACTTGTTTCAGTGTCATGCCTGCATATCTCTAAATGGCAGATTTCATGGAAATTAGTTGATCAGCACTATTTACAATTATGATGGTTTTCTGTAGCAATGATTTTAACCCCAACTGGTCAATTCCGATTTTAACATAACCTTTACATTTCTTGAAGTGTGAATAAATGCCAAGCACAAAATATTATGTAGACAGTAAGTAACTATAATAACCAGAACACTACATGCTTTGCTATGTTATTAATTGTGCAATTACCATTTGTTGTAATCTACAATTCCTGCCGTGCCTACATCAATAAGATGCTGTGGGGCACATGAAAGAAGGAATGTGAATGCACTGGCATATAAAAAGCACCATACCATGTAAAAGGACTGTTGTTTCTGTTCAGGTCTGAAATGGTCTATCTGTAAGCCAAGAACTGCAAATTGTAGCCAATCTTAAAGGGAAAAATTATGTACAAAGCATTTATGTTTGGATACACAATTGTGTGATAGACACCTGTGAGACTATAGTTAGTAAGAATATAAGGATAGCTTGGGATGAGTATGAGTTCTACAAATATCATTGTTGCTAGATTTGGTTCTACAACATAGAAAAATACTGCTATAGCAACAAAATATTTTTAAAAAGATTTTTATTTACTATTTTTAAAGAGAGGGGAAGGGAGAGAGGCAGAGAGGGAGAGAGACATCAGTGTGTGGTTGCCTTTCATCTGCCTCCAGTTACGGACCTGGCTTGCAACCTGGTTATGTGCCCTGGCTGGGAATTGAACCAGTGACCTTTGGGTTCACAGGCCAGTGCCTTATCCACTGTGCCACCAGCCAGGGCCACAAAAAAAACTTTTGAGGACCACAGGAATTGGAAAGGACAAAGCTTTATACACTTAAATAAGTCTCATGTCTCTATTTGTGAGAACTAACAAACATAAAGAAACAAGTATATGTCCATTGTAAGGCTGTGCTTTTGAATTAGCCTCATCACTTGTCTTTGAAAGTTTTCAGTCATTAAGAAATATTATACACATCCCGGTGCAATAGAAGAGGGGCTGTAATTAACCAACTCCAATGCATACCTTCCTGATTGATAACCTGAGTTTGCATGAGTTTATGTTGACAATTTACAAAAAGCTCTGTTAATACCTATGTGCAATAGCTATAGATGAACAGCCATTAATCACAGTCATCAGCAGGCCTCCTAGAGTGGTTTACAGCAAGCAGCTTTTAATGTATGTTTTGCTAATTGGAACTTACAGTGGTTCTATGAATTCCCGGATGAATAACTATGTTGGTACTGACTGCCTGAGAAGGAAAAGCTCTCTAAATGTTCCTTTAGAAAGTCAGTTAAAAATTATGAGAAATATTTTATTATTTGCTTCTTAACCCTCAAAAATTAAAAAGAAATATTACATTTTTAAATACAAAATAAGATGACCCAGAATGGTATAAAATTATATTTTTATTTATGCTTCCCTAAACATATATTTAAAATGGTGTCCTTTCTTCCAGTGAAAGCTGTTGTCTTATGCATTTTTTTTGCGTGTAGTTCCTTGACAGAGACCATTTTTCTTGCCTCTCAGGTGGCTCATGTAGAGAGATTTATGTCCATTATGCAAAATCCTTTGTAGTATAACAGAGGCATAATCAGCAGAAAGTCTGAGAAATCACCCACCATAACCCAAGAATCAAATGTTGGATTTGGGCCACCTTCATTAAGTTTCAAGAATCTTGCTTTCATTGAAATGCTTTTTTGGCCCTGATTCACAAGCCTACAAGGACAAATGATATTTTCAGAATGAAATCATTAAGAAATAGCACCTAGTCAAAAGGCAATATTCTCAGACTATTTATTCTCAGACTATTAACACCAGAATACTGATCATATTAATTCAGACCTTGTGAATAATGCATAAAGAATCACTTATGTTAAAATCTGAAGTTGGCAGTAAACTGAATCAAAAAATAACAATCTGTATTTTCTACATATTAAATTGTAATGTTATTATGGGAATTTGGGCAATTCAGCCATCATTGAAGGGGAGACTTATCAAAGGCCAATAATGCGCACCCATCTCAATACTTGTATTTCTGATTGTTGTAAATCATGACCACGTTAGTAGACTGAGTGTACCAAATAATATATAAATAACAATTTATGATATTCCTCATGCCCACACAATGTAATATGTTAATTTCAAAGATATAATGAATAGAAATGGAATATTACATATATGATAGCTTTAGGTATATTTAAATACACTGACTTATTTATCAGTGACTAAATCAGTTTATCAGAAACTAACATCTTTCCTACCCCTTTACATTCTATTTATTTTTCATTCCCTATATAGTATCCCATAATTTCATGCAAAAACATCCAGCTTGGTTAAGACCCTAATGAAAAATGTTTGCAAAAGTTATAATTTAATTATCTCCCTGAAAATGATTGTGGTTTCCAATTGATACTGTAAGTTTTTCACAAATACTAAAAATATGCATCTCCTATATGTATTTTACCAGTTTAGCTAATGTCCATGATGGTTCAAGTGATGTTCCATGATTTGTGAGTGAAGGCAATATCTAATAAAATAACACAGAAAATAAAACTTGCTGTCAGAATGAGAATAATGTGTTTATAAGCTCAATAGTTGAAAATGACTAGTTAAACATCAGAGAAATTGTCAAACTATATTTATGAGTTCCCTCCAATTTGTATGTCTCTTTTCTACTTTGTCCCTCTCTCTCTCCTAATTCAGTTATATTGTCAGTGCCTTCAAGACGTCCTATGATTGCCCATTCTGTTCCCTATAGGCAGCTAAATCTAAGTATCTGTCTCAAAATTATTTATATTCCCAAATTGTCTCTACTCCCCACATCAAAAGTCCCTGGTTTTACCAAAATTATGTCCTTGTAGTATTAATGAGTGCAGAATTCCCATGTAATTTGAAGATTGCAGGAAAAAAGGCTAGTTTTCTCTATTTCCTCTGCTGAATTTATCTAGAATAGCTATTTTAAACCTGTGTGCCACAAGAATTTTTCAAACATGCAATACTTGACTATAGTCAGGGGCACTGACCCCGTTTTCCTTACAATGTCAAATTATAAATGACAACAGCCAACACAACAGTAGATGTTTGGTGTGAATGAATCCAAATTATGCCAATTTTTTTTGTGAGATTGACAACCTGGATGAAACTAGAAAGTTTTATGTTAAGATAAGTCAGTGCCCTGGCTGGTGGCACAATGGATAAGGCACTGGTCTGTGAACCCAGAAGTTGCTGGTTCAATTCCCAGCCAGGGTAACATAACCAGGTTGCCAGCCAGGTCTCCAGCCAGGTCCTTAGCTGGAGGCAGGTGAAAGACAACCATACATTGATGTTTCTCTCCCTCTCTGCCTCCCTCCCCTCCCCTCTCTATGAAAAATAAATAAAATCTTTAAAATAATAATAATAACAAATTTTAAAAATCTATTTAAAAAAAGGAAGATAAGTTAGGGAGAGTAAGGCAAATATACAGTTTCACTTACCTCAAGTATCTGAAAGACAAAGCAAAACAAACCAGTCTCACAAAAACAAATAGAGACCATAGGGATAGTTATCAGAGAGAAGCGTATGGTGGGATTAGTGAAAAAGGTGAAGGGGGATATAGTCAATAATAATGTTATATATCTGCACAGTGACAAATGATTACTAGGATCAGTGGGCTAATCACATTGTAAGGTATAAAAATGTTGTATCATTCTATTGTACACTTGAAGCTAATATGACTATTATATACTGATTACAACATATTCACATAAAAAGGTAATTAAAAAATAGGTCTGGGAAAGTTCTAGACTATATAAAAACACAGCAGAAATACTGCATAGCACAAAACTGAGAATGGCTGTACAAGAAAGAATAAGAAACATTTTACTTACATTACTCATTCCTCGATCTGGAGCATTCGATGACAAAAGGGATCTCCTTAGAAGGAATCCACCTTATTAAGGAAAAGAAATCAAAAGGAACCCAGTCCTTTTCACAGCCATGAACATTTGCAACTTTTGCTACTTCGAACCCCTGCAGTCTTCACTGATGTTAAACCCAGACGATAGAGATAGCTGTAGTTCCTGCCACTGCATATTCTCTCTGGAGCTGGAGATGTCATTGTAGTTACATTTGGCCTCCGATCCAAATTACTACTGCACCCAGCTCTCTTGAATCAGGATGGCATGGCATCTGACCTTTATGGGAATGAAGCTGTTTCTGCACTGTACTATGTGCCCTTGTCACAGCTTTGACCTACCATTATTGGATGTCAGGTGCTGGGTTCTGAATCAGGAATTCCACATACCACCACCAAAAAAGCACTGCTTCTGCCTTGTACCCTGCCACCTAGGAATTCTGTCATAGCTGTGATCATGTTGCTGCTGCTCTGGCCTGAAACCAAGTTGGGACCCATCATTCCCAAGGCTATGCTGCCACTGTGCCTTGCCACTTCAGTTTGGGCCACAAGTGTAACCCTGTTATCCTTGGGACTATGCTGCACTCAAATCTCCCTCAGAGACCTGGATCCTGGTTTCATGGGCGGTTTACACATACCCACACCTCAGACATTGTAGCCAACTCTACAGCAACTGAGCTCCGAGAGCCATAATAGTAATTTATGTCCCTGCATTCAATATCTTAGGTCTGCTATCACTCTCAGTATTAGTAAAATAGACCCAACATTGAAGTTACCTCTTCAGACAGATGTGTCTCCCATGGGTATAAAGCTGGACAGGACCACAGAAGCTTTTGCTACTGAGGACCTCAACCACCCTTGTTGCTGCTGCTGTCATGGACATTCACAGATTCGGCCCCGGAGGATCACTGCAGTCTTTGATTTGTTGACTTGAGGAGACAGAGTTGCATGGAGTCTATGCCATTGTCTCTCAAGAAAAGGAGATGCTGTACTTCAACCAGTCTGCAGCTAGTTACATAATCACCTGCAGGTGAAAGTCTCTTCAATGACATTAGTCTAAAAAAGCTGACAGAAATGATTGTTCATTCAGATTTGCAGACATAAATGCAAAGCCTCAACAGAAAAAGGGAGGCGACCTCATAAACATGTCTGATAGATCTGCTCATCGAAACATCTGAAGGTGGGTGACTGGGAGAGGGCAGGGCAGGTAGGAAGGGATCAAATCAGAGCCCAGAGCTCGCTGCTAGTCTCGGGAGAGGGGCGGAATAAGGTTGCCACCTGCCCTCCCTGAGCCCAGAAGAGCAGAGATGCAGTGAGGACTTTTGTCCTATTGGCAGCTGAGCCCAGTGACTAAGGAACCAACCAAGTGCAAATGTACAGCTGAGGTTTGTCTGGGGGCTGCCATGGAGTCTACACACCTATCCTCATCCTCCCAGAGCTACCAGTTGACTTGCAGAACACATTAGCCTCAACCCTTAGAACTGCAGGAGCAGAAGGAAGTTTTTCCTGAGCCACAGGGGCAAGCTGTGGTTAATTCCAGTGATAGGGGTATATATAGATTCGAGGCAGCTGAGATCTGGCAGCCGCCATTTCTGCATAAAGACAAAGCAGCAAAGACAGCAGCCAGACTCTCCCAATTCACCGCACCCAACACATTGTGGCTGTGCTGTCGACAACATATGGTCGCGGGGGACTTGGCTGGGATTTCACAGGCATGGAACCCTATTGCCCAACATATTACTCCATAGGAACGGGTCCCTGAGACTAAGGTGACCTGGTCACGGAAGACAACTACACTTCCCCAGGAAATAAAGTGCATTTTCTACCATCCAGCATAGATTAAAAAGCCAGAGTAGTGCTAGAGAAAGTAAAAGCTTAGGCTTTAGTGCCAACAAAAACAAAAGAAAGACCTCTTCTTATCAACCTACTAGAGAAGTGCCACTCTTAAAAAATGTCCCTATGCCTAAACAGAGCAGGAATCCATCAAATACCATGAATGACTAGGGTAATGAGGCAGCACAGAAAAAATATTAAAACTACAGTAAATAAACATAAAGACATGGAAATCCGTGATTTAAATGACAGAGAATTCAAGATTGCAGTTCTGAAAAACTCAATGAGACGCAAGCAAACACAGATAGGCAGTTGAATAAACTCAGAAATAAAATTGATGAACAAAATTAGTACTTTAGCAAAAAGTTTAAATTGGAAAAAAAGAACCTACTAGATGTTTTGGAAATGACAAACTCCAAATAGATGAAGAATGAACCAGTGAGCTTAGGAAATGGAGCTGAACTGACCAGATACAGGAAAGAATTACCCTCCCCCCACAAAGATATTCTAACACCTCTGTAAAAATGGTTAATATGGTAGCAAAATGTTAATGGAATAAAAAGGATTAAATATTTAGAAATTTAATTCCACATATAGTAAAAACCTCCCTTTCATTACCAGCCCACATTTCATATGCATAGAAATATGACAACCAACAATTTTTTTCATTAAGGTAATCTGCAAAGGTAATAATTTGATTAGACACCATACATTGCTAAGAATTAAGCTGAAGTGTTGTTAATTCAGGTTTACTTGTACTTTCAGAAAATACTGTACCTAATATGACAGTTTTCATAAATCAATGGTTTTTCAAATCTCTGCACTTAGATTGGTACATATTGAGTGCTTAGTGTATGTTAATAATGAACTTCTAATTTTACATACTTTGGTTTGAGTTTTTGAACCCATTGGCCATGGGCATAAGGCATATTTCACCCAATTGTTCCCTTAATAATAAGAGACAGTGAATCAAAGATACTTTACATTTGAGAATATAATGACGTAATCGTAGTCCCTCACATTCTACCATCTTCTGTTTCCCCTCCCACTTATTCTTACTCTCAAATCACAAAGATAAAAGTATTTCATGGCTTCAAGTGTGTACAACAGTAATAAATTTGGAAGAAAATCAGTACATGCATATTTTTTTTAAAAGCACTTTGGGTCATTTAGCTGTTTCACAAGTAATCCCATATAATTTCACAAATAATCTTTGTGTTATTTTAAAACTTTTACACAAATACATTTTGTTCTCCCATTTTAACTTTATCTGGGGGAGGTAAACCATTCTCTCATGATTACTAATCTTGTCCTTGTGGAACATTTAAAGAGAAAACTCAAGGACTTGCTTTTTTTAATGCTCACCCGATGATATGCTTAGTGATTTTAGAGAGAGAGAAAGGGAGAGGCAGAGATACAGAGAGACAGAGTGAGAGAAACATTGACATGAGAAACATCAATTGGTTGCTTCCTGTAGACACTTGAACCAAGACTGGAACCCATAATTTAAGTATATGCCTTGACTGGAATCAAACCCACAACCTTTTGGTGTACAGGATCATGTTTCAACCAACTGAGCCACCTGGGAAGGGCCAAAGGGCTATTTATTCATATTAGACTTAGTTGGCAACTTTAGTGGAACATATCCTTTCTTTATTTAAGAAATTATTTTCTACATCTTTCCATTTTTTAATTATGTATTTTCTTAATATACATAAGTGACAGATTGACATACAGATAGATTTATATAGAAAAATAATTTAATACCGTTAATGTTAAGAAATATTATGGTCTGGAAATACTGGAGATAGTTTTAGTAAATTGAGTTAGAATAAAAGATAAATTTTCAAACTTCATTCAGCAGAGAAAGTCAAATACATTTTGTTCTTTTTATGGAACAAATTAAGGTTCATTTCTATAGAATTCATTATTAGAAACAGCAACACTTTAAGAATAAATAGCCTTGACTGGTTTGGCTCAGTTGATTGGGCATCATTCTGCAAATCAAAAGGATGCTGGCTCAATTCCTGGTCAGGAAGGCCTCTGAGTTATGGATTTGATCCCTTGTAGGCCATGTATGACAGACAATTGATTTGTTTCTCTCCCACACTAATATTTCTCTCCCTCATTTCTTCTCACTCTAAAAATAAATAAATAAATAAATAAATAAAATCTTTAAAACAGGAATTTATAGACATAATACCAGGAAGAATTGAAGTAGCTGGGTTATAAGGCAGCTCCATTTAAACATTTTTTGAGATCACTTCATATTGCTTTCCACAGAGGCTGCACTGATCTGCATTCCCACCAACAGTGCATTAGGAGTCCCTTTTTTACACACCCTCGCCAGCACTTGTTTGTTGATTTATTACTGATAGCCATTGTGGCAGGTGTGAGGTGATATCTCATTGTGGTTTAATTTGTACCCCTTTGATGATTAGTGATGTTGAGTGCTTCTGCTTATGTCTATTGGCCATCTGTGGAAGAGTGTCTATTCAGGTCCTTTGGTCATTTTTTAATTGGGTCATTTGTCTTCTTGGTGTTGAGTTATGTAAGTTCTTTATAAATATATGGAAATTAAACTTATCTGATGTATCACTGGCAAATATGCTCTCCCATTTGGTGGGTTCCCTTTTCTTTTTGTTGATGGTTTCTTTTGTTGTGCAAAAGGTTTTTAATTTGATGTAGTCCCATTTGTTATATTTTTGTTTGTTCATTTCCCTTGCCCAAGGAGTTATATCAGTAAAAAATATTGCCATGAGAGATGACTGAGTTTACTATCTATGTTTTCTTCTAGGACTTTTATGGATTTTTGACTTACATTTATGTTTTTTGTCCATTTTCAGTTTGTTCTTGTGTATAGTGTAAGTTGGTGGTCTAGTTTTATTTTTGTGCACTTACCTGACAATTTTCTCAACATTATAGAAGAGACTGTCTTTTTCCATTGTATGAGCTTTCCTCCTTTGTCAAATATTAACTGACCATAAAGACATGGGTTTATTTCTGGGCTCTTTGTTCTCTTCCATTGATCTATATGTCAGTACCAGACTGTTTTGATTACAATGACCTTATAGTATAGTTTGATATCAGGTATTGTGATTCCTCCTACTTTGGTCCTCTTTCTCAAGATTGCTGAGGCTATTCTGAATCTTTTTTGGTTCCATATACATTTTTTTGAATATTTATTCTAGGTTTGTGAAATATACCTTTGGTATTTTAGTAGGAATTGCATTGAACCTATAGATTGATTGAGTAGTATGGACAGTTTAATAATGTTAATTCTTCCAATCCATGAACATGGTACATGCTTTCACTTATTTGTACCTTCCTCAATTTTCTTCTTCAGTGTCCTATAATTTCTGAGTACAGGCCTTTCACATCATTAGTTAAATTTTTTTCCTATATGCCTTATTTTTTGTTGCAATAGTAAATATGCAGTTTTATTAATTTTTCTTGAAGAAGTTAAGTAAATTATTGGTTCATTATTGTGCATATGATTGGCACCAATTTATCTTACTGCTTTGTTGAATTCATTTACTAATTAGATCTAGTAGACTTTAGTGGATTCTTTAGGGGTTTCTACATAAAACATTTTATATGTGAATAATGATAGTTTTACTTCCTTAGTTCCAATTTGGATGTTTTGTATTTCTTCTTCTTGGCTGATTGCTGTGGTTAGGACTTTTAGAATTATGTTGACTAAGAGTGGTAAATGTGGACATCCCTGTCTTGTTTCTTTTCATTTTTCCCATTGAGTATGTTATTGGCTGTGTGTTGTCACATTTCACCTTTATTATATTGAGGTATGATCCATCTAATCCCACTTTGGAGTGTTTTCCATAAATGAGTGCTGATTTTTATCAAAAGCTTCATCTGCATCCTTTGATATGATCATGTGATTTTTATCTTTCATTTTGTTTATGAGATGTATCACATTTATCAATTTGCAAATATTGTACCAAATTTGCATTAACAGAATAAATACCACTTGATCATGTTACATGATCTTTTTCTTTTTTTAAAAGCTTTTATTTATTATTCTCAGAGAGAGGGGAAGGGAGAGGGGCAGAGAGGGAGAGAGACATCAATGTATGGTTGCCTTTCACCTGCCTCCAGCTACAGACCTGGCTGGAGACCTGGCTTGCAACCTGGTTATGTGCCCTGGCTGGGAATCGAACCAGCAACCTTTGGGTTTGCAGGCCAGCACCTTTCCACTGAGCCAGCAGCCAGGGTACATGATCTATTTAATGTATGTCTTGATCCAATTGGTTAATATTTTGTTTAGCATTTAAGCATTTACATTAATCAAGAGTATTGGCCTATAATTTTCTTTCATTTTGTGTCTTTATTTGATTTTGGAATTAGAATAATGCTGGTCTTATAAAAACAGTTTGGTAGTCTTCTCTTCTTTTGAATTTTTTTGGAATAGTTTGAGAAGGATCGGTGTTAGTTCTCTTTTGAATGTTTAGTAAAATTCACCTGTGAAGCCATCCAGTTAAGGACTTTGTTTGCTGTTAGATTTTTATTACTGTTTCAATTTCATTAGTTGTAATGGATATATTCAGGGCTGCAGATTCTTCCTGATTCAATATTAGAAAATTGTATGTTTCTTGAATTAATACATTAAATTACAGTTTACATTTAATATTATTTTGTATTAATTTTAGGTATACAAAAACGTGATTGGATCTTTTAACTTTTAATTATCATAGGCATGTAGTTGTATAATGTTATAGATTCAATTTGCATTCCCTTAATAACTGATTGAATTTGAATATATTTTTATGTTATCACTTGCCATCCATATTTTTTCTTTGATGAATTATTTGAACACATTTGTTACCATTTGAAATTGTATTTTCTTGTTTTTGAGATTTATGAGACTTTTCCAAGCTATATAAAAGACTTTTAAAAGATACATAATTTTCAAATATTTCTTTCTTGTCTATAATTTGTCTTTTTATTTCTTTACAGAGAATGGATATTCTGAGCAAAAGTTTTTTTAAGTCAAACATTAATTTTAATATATTTTTCATTGTAGTGAAAATCACATATCTTATATTTAATTATTTTACAGAGAGCAATCTACTAGTATATTTATGATGTTGTGCAACTATGAACTCTATCAAGTTCCAAAAGAAAATTTTATTTATTATTTTCAGAGAGAAGGGCAGAGAGGGAGGAAAAAAGGGAGAGAAGCATCCATGCATGGTTGCCTTTTACCTGCTTCCAGCTAAGGACCTGGCTGGAGACCTGGCTTGCAACCTGGTTATGTGCCCTGGCTGGGAAATTGAACCAGTGACCTTTGGGTTTGCAGGCAGGCACCAGTTCACTGAGCCACGTCAGCCAGGGCCAAAAACATTTTTACTACCACAAAAACACCCATTAACTAGTCACTCCCCACAACCTTCAGACCCTGGAAACCACTAATTTGCCTTCTGTCTATATGCACTTATCTATGCTGGATATATTATGTAAGTGGAAATCATGATATATAACTATGTATTGATTTCACTTAGAATATTGTTTTCGAAATTCATCCATGTTGCCTCATGAGTATTTCATTTGTTTTTAAAAGCTGAATAATATTACATTGTATAGATGTAAATTATTTTTAAATTAATTCACTCATTGATAGACTTTCAGGTTATTCCCACCTTTAAACTACTATGAACAATGCTATAGTTATATTCATGTACAAGTTATTTGTTTGAATACATATTTTCAGTTTTGGAGAGTATATAATTAGGTATTGAATTGTTTGATCATATGGTAATTATGTTTAATCTTTTGAAGGACTAAAAATTATTTTCCATAGCATTGCATTATTTTAATATTCACAAACAATGTACAAAAACTCCAAATTCTCCACCTTGTCACCAACAATTTTTTGGGTAATATACATTCTAATTGGTGTGAAGGGGTACCCCATTGTAGATTTGATTTACATTTTCTTAAGGACTAATGATGATGAGCCTCACTTCATGTGCTTGTTGGCCATTTATATATCTTCTTTAGGAAAAAAATCTATTCAATCCACTTGACAATTTTTAATTGGGCAGTTTATGTGTTTGTTGATGATTTATAGTTCTTTATATATTCTGTGTACCCTTAACAGATATATAATTTGCAAAAATTTCTGCAATTCTGTAGATTGTCCTTATATTTTCTTGTATGATATTTTGTACTTTATTCATTGTTGAAAAATACATATTAAGGTTTTGGCTGACTTTTCTGGTAGTGAAGCTATAAAGCTCTATCTTGACATATTTGGGGGATTTGGTCAAGTGTTAGTCTCTCTTTGATAAAGTATGACTTTCCCAACCTTACCTATTCTTGTCTCAGCAGAAGTTAATTCTTTCAATCTGATAAGAACAAGCTCCTGAAGATCCTTTTTACTGAATTTCTAAATTTTACATATTAACTGTTTGCCATTTAACAAAAACAAATTTAGTTTGCAAAACAGGCAAAGAGGGCCCTCTGGGTAGAATGTCCACCCATACCTTTTCCTCTAGCTTGCTTATTTAGTTATTTATTTTTAAGAGACATGAGAAGGGAGGGAAAAAGAGGAAGAGAAACATCAATGTGAGAGAGAAACATGGATCAGTTTTGCTTTCACAAGCCCCAACTGGGAACCAACCCCACAACCCAGGCATGTGTCTTGACCAGGAATTGAACTGGCAACCTTTCATTTTGTAGTATGATGTCCAAACCCACTGAGCTACACCAGTCAGGCCAAAATCTAATTTAATTTACATAAAGTTGAATTCATCTATTTTTTTGTTCATGTTTTAAGTGTTTTTAAAGATCCATTACAAAACCCAACATCATCAAGATTTTCCCTATGTTTTTTCTCTTCTCAGAGTTTAATAGTTTTAGCTTTTGCATGTATATCTTTTATCTTTTTTTCCACTAAATATTTTTTTAATTGTTGTTATATTACATCCATCCCCTTTTTGCTCCCCTCTGTCCCCCTCCCCACCCACCCATTCCCCCCAAAGTCAATCCAACCTGTTGTCCATGTCCATGGTTCCGTTACGGGACAATAATGAACGAAACTAACAACAAGCAAAACAGAACCAAATATATGAATATAGTGAATAGGCCTTCAGTGGTCAGGGGGAAAGGGGTTTGGGGGAGGGGGGAGGCAGAGGCAAGGAAGGGGAGCAGCTTAGACAAGACCCTAGTATAAAGGAACCATGGACATGGTGCTATTTAAAATGAAAACTTTCTTAACTTTCATTTTTGGATTGTTCATTACTGCTGTATAAAAATGCAATTGAAGCCTTGGCCAGTAGCACAGTGGATAAGGCGCCAGCCTGCAAACCCAAAGGTTGCAGGTTCAATTCCCCAGCCAGGACACATAACCAGGTTGCAAACCAGGTCTCCAGTCAGGTCTGTGGCTGAAGGCAGGTGAAACGCAACCATACATTGATGTCTCTCTCCCTCTCTGCCTCTCTCCCTTCCCTTCTTTCTAAAAAATAATTAAATAAAATCTTTAGAAAAAAAATGCAATTGATTTTTGTGTGTTGATCTTGTACCCTGAAATTTCACTGAATTTGTTCAGTGCTTTAATAGTTCTTTTTGTTGTTGATTAGTTAAGATTTCTCTATATATCTCCATCTGTAGATAGATAATTTTATCTTTTTAATTTAGACACATTTCTTGCTTAATTACTCTAATTATAACCTTTAGAAAAATAGTTGAATAGAAGTGGCTGAAGTGGACAACCTATGCTTCTTCCTGATCTTAGATGGATAAATTTCACTTTCTCCATTGTGCATACTTTTAGCTGTGGGTTTTCCATGAATGCTTTTTATTGCTATTTTGTTCAGTATTTTTATTATCAATGTATTGGGTTCCATAACATGTTTTTATTGCATTAATTGATTTGAAAATGCAGTCTTCATTATCTTCAGTCTATGAAAGTGGTTTATTTCATAGATTGATTTTCATACCCTGAGCCACCCTTGCATTCCAGGAATAACCCCATTTTGAAGCAGTATGTGATTATTTAATTTGCTATTGCATTTGTTCTGTTAGTATTTTGCATATGAGTTTTATATTTAATCTCACATTGGTCTGTAGATTATTTATTTTTATAATGTTTGTCTCTTGTATTCAGGTAATGTTGGCATTACAGAATGAGCTAGGCAATATTGATTCCTCTGCAATTTTTGGGAAAAGTTTGAGGTTTTGGGTTATTTTCCTTAAGACAAACACTTTGTTGTAGAATTTTTGGATTAAAATTTATGCATACTTTAAGTTTTGATATGCAGTATAATATTTATTTCCAGAAATGTTTCACAAATGTGGTCTTCCACATGTTAAATTATGGTTTCCATTTAACTGAAATTATCAAATAATGTAATCTAATTGAGTAAGCTAAATATTTTTCTACTTATGGGGTACAAAGCTTTTTACCCATTGATAAAAACAAGTTGAAGCATAACAAATACTATTTTAGAAAAGATGTCCTTAATATGCCTTTGGGTTTGAACATACCTGTATTCATACCTTGGCTCTGCCATTTTCTAACTATGATTTTGGGAAAGTTGAAGAGCTTCTTCAACCTACAATGTTCTCATCCAGAAAGAGAGTTTCTAATGCACCTTTCATATGTCAGCAATGAGTACTAAATCAGATAATGTTTGAGGATTATTAGAGTTATTGAACATATTGTATACGGAATATACTAAACTCTAAATCCATAGATATTGTTGTTGCATTGTCTACAACAATTGTTGTTGTTGCAGTAGTCTAGTAGCATATCAGTAGCAGGTCCTCTAGTCTGCTTCTTTAAAAAACTGATATTGACGTTCAGGTGTCTAGTTATATTGTATTTTATTTTACTTTTGTTATTATTTTTAATTCTCACCCCAGGATATGCTTATTAATTTTAGAGAGGTGGGAAGAAAGGGAGAAAGAGAGGGAGAGAAATATCAATGTAAGAGAGAAACATTGATCATTGTCTTATGCACCCTAATCAAGGACTGAACCCGCAACCGAGGTATGTGCCCTGACTGAGAATCAAACCCAGACCTTTTTGGTATGTGGGATGACACTCAACCAACTGAGCCACACCTGCCAGGGCTACAGTTATATTTAATGAAAACAATAAATTCTAACATGTCATAACACTAAATTATTAAGGTAAGTTTATCTTCCATGGTTTAGATACTTGTATTTCCCAACTAAATGGCTAAGGGTTGTATTATTTGACAAAAGTTAAAAACCTCACAGAGAAAGTTGTGTAAGAAATTTATTGCTTTATAAAATAGAGCTTAACTTTTCAAATTTAAATTCTGAAGTATCCTTTATTGGGTTTCATAACATAATCATAGTTCATAAAGATAACATCAATAGCTATAATATTTTCAGAATATAGGTTAATAAATATGTAGGAAACATTGTCTTGCCTTAACAATGTCAAACTTACTTTCAGACCTATAAATATCAGGTAGTTTTTACTCAAATATTTGGGTTAATATTTGTCTTGAGAACTATTTCTAGAGACCCTAATATAGAACAACTCTGATCAAATCTAGTAATAAAGGTTGTCCTACTATTATCTACAGGTAGTTTCTGAATGATTGTTTCACCTTCAAAAGAACAAATATATAGTCAGTTATAAAATAAGTTATAAAATAATTTCAATGATAGGTCTAATTGTTGTCACTTTAAAACTCTAATGAATATTTATACTAATTTTATCTTTGGGATCATTGACTTTAGACTTAGCAGCAATTAAGTAAAACTTTATTCAAGACCTGCTACATGCTCAGAATAATGCTAGGTGGTAAGGAGGATATAAAACAAAAACATAAAGTTATTGCCCCTAAGAAACTTACAATTCACTTGGGAAGACAAGACATATACAAATAAAACAGAGCAGTAAGGGCTGAAGTCCAATCACTTATGTCTGTGGTAAGAAACTTATGTGTAATAGAAGCTTATAAATGTGATAAGTATGTATAGTTCAAATTAAAGTAATTCTGGAAAGATTTTGTAGAGAGAATGGGAACTCAACTGGACCTTAAAGTATTAATATATTCTTAAATAGTAGGGGTTAGAAGAAGGTATTCCATCTAGAACACAAATAAATAAAGGCAGAGAGCTAATAATTTGCATGGAGTGCATGAGAAACTGTATCTGACTAGGTAGAATTTATATGCTAGACTAGATAGGATGCTATTGAGGTGAGTGTTAAACAGTTATGTAGAAATGATAGAGTAAGAAGAAAGTTCGCTTTAAAAGATGAACAAAAATTTTGAATTTATATTGAATAGATATTTGTTAAAGTTCTTGAGCAGAAAAATGACCTAAAGTGAGTGTATAGACTGACTAGTATTACACCCTCAAAATTCACATGTTGAAAAAATAAATTAAAAAAAATTCACATGTTGAAGCCTAATCTCCCACATGATGATGTTTGGAGATAGGACCTTGGGGAGGTAGTTAACTCATGAGGGAAAACTTTCAGAAGTGACATTAGTGTTCTTGTACAGGAAGCCACAAAAGATCCTTTATTTCTTCTGCCATGTGATGAGGCAGTGAAAAGATGGACATCTATGAACCAGAACGTGCCTCCAATAGACACTGAATCTGCCAATATCTGATTATTGGACTTCTCTGCCCCCAGAACTGTGAGAAAGAAATTTATACTATTTCCAAGATATCCAGCCTATGGTATTTTTAATATATAAGCTAAATGGACTAAGATAGAGTTTTGTTTTTAGGAAAATTATTCAAGCAATTAAGATTAGAAAGTAGAGAACCATGTCTTACACCATTTTCAATATTATAATATTTAATGTTTGAACAACTCTTTGAATATTATTGATCTATCTTAAACTTTGACATAAATAACTGAACTTGATGTTATATAAATCTTGAGAAGATTATAAGTAAAAATATTAGATGTTTTCTGAGTTTTTCTCTAGATTATTATTTCTACCTTATACTTTACATATTGGCATAGAGATTTTTATTCAATGTTCTCCTGTAAAATAAGTAGAACTAGTCACACATTTTCATTTAAATAACATCTGAAAGACCACCTTTTCTATCCCTGTAAGATGATGTCAATTATGGAAATACAAAATGCATTTTAATGGCATTAATGATCCATAGAAACATTTTACTTATTGTGACCATCTGAAAAGTAAAATCCAAGATGTGGCAGGAAAGTAACTCTTTAAAACACCATTGTAACCAGGAGGTCTAAACTCATTGAATCTTTATTATAAGCATGAACAGTTCCTGGGACAATAGGAAAATATGAAGACAAATACTGCTATGTAAGGCAGATGTTGGCCTTCTTACCACCCACTGTAAATGAAAAGCAAGCTTAGGTTCTTGTATACAGATAACTTAGAATTAGCCTGTGTAGAGGGAAAAATATGGAGAAATAATCACCAGGAAGTTCTTGCAGCACTTTGGTTACTGATGGTAAACTGAGTATGAAGTAAATAATCAGTTGCAGTAATACAGGGTGAGGGTAAGTTAAATTATAGCTGCAGAGCTGTCCAAATATAATCAAATAAATAAGATGTTCAACAAGGGAAAATGTGCATTGCTCACATTACCAAAACTACATTCTAAGGGCAAAGCCAGGAAACATGGCATTAGTAGAAACTAGATTTCTTCATTCCTAGAGTTGGCTCAGAATTTACTTCATTCTCCTCTCTTGCTTTCTTTCTAAATTGCCAGCAACAAATTTGGCTCATGAGGGCAAGAGGACTAAATCACCATTTGTATCAACGTATGGCTGAGTTCCAAATGGCTTAGGCACATGGCAGCGGAGGTGGTGACAAGCACTCTCATTCTTGAGAAACTGGGTGCCACTCCCTTGCAGGAGAATTTAGTATACTACATGTGGGAATAATCAGTGGCAGACAAACCAGCCACAGACCCCCAAGGGGAAGTAGCAATAAGAATTAGGTCAAATTGGAAGTCTTTGCCAAGAACTTGATTTTTAAAAAAATGGTATTGTTGGAAATTATTCCTCTAAAACAATAAGCAGGGGATTGGGAAAATAGGTGGATGAGCTCCAGTTTCTGGTGCAGAAAATCATGATGGAGTACCTGGAAATAATTACAAGTCAATTTTTTTGTTCCAGGGAGCGGACTGAGGAGATTATTTTAGCCTCTTTTCACATCATGTTAAGTATCTTGTAAACATATGCTATTGCATGCTCAGAAAATGTAGGAATAATTAATTTATTGACCTGTTCAACATTTTTTAGTGGTTTTTCATGTCAGTCAGCAATTAACAAAATATTAACAGTCTACTCTGAACACTGCACTGTGCCAAAGGATGAGGGAGATTTCCAGTGGTATGTGATACCAATCTTACATTCAAGAACTGACTAGGTAATTAAAGGCATGAAGCAAATATGTTTGCACTGAGAGGCTGCTGATTCTAAGTGCCACAGAAAGTATAGACAATAAGTGGTATGGAATTTCCTAATGGGATTAACGGTTTCAAGAAAGAAAAGATGAGATCACAAGAGATCATACATGATAGGTGGTTTATGCATGAGAATAAAAGATATGTCAGATCAAGGACAATATGGAGAGAAGAAATTGATTATGGTATTTAGATCACAGATAGAAAATAATTCAACTAAATAAAATGGTTAAGTTTAAACATCTTGTCATGTAAGTAAAATGTTATTCTATAAAGAATGTTATAGAGTAGAGGATAAAACATGGCCAGGAGGGGAATGGTGGAGCTAGAGATAGACAGATGTATTGAGGGATAGTACATAAACTCATGCATGTAATAATATAAGGCATGATATAAGTCAGTGGAATGGGAGAAGAGTTAGAAAAGGGACAGATATGAGATGTATTGGATAGGGAAGCATCATCTTTTGTCAAAGAACACTGAATTTGGAGTCAATAAACCTCTATTTTAATCCAAATTTTTATTGCAACTTATATAAACTTGGTAACGTATCTTAATCTCTGAGTCATTTTGCCCTTATTTGAAAGGTAAGTGTTAATACAATAACTGTTAAATTTGTATTTTGTAACTCTAAAATGCCATGATTGTAGGAAAATGTGGTATTGAGGTTGAGGCAGCTAAGGAAAAAAAATATGATGTGACTATAAAATGACTGTGAAATATTGAGGCTAAGAAATTTGTAGATTCGATATACCATTAGGCAAGATAGGACTCAAATGTAGTGATCAGTTTTATAGGAATGAGGTAATTTAATCTTGAGATGAGCCATGCAAAATGTCATAAGGAGAACCACATGATTATATTCAGTAAGTAGTAGCAATGACAGGTTTTGAGTTTGAATGAGATGCCTGGAATAAAAATCCCTAGAGGCAAAACTTGTTTTGCATAGTATTGAGGACCATAAAAAGAACCATGCAAACCGAAACCACTTAAAACCATCATAATAATCAATGAAGAAAATGCTATTGTTCTGTGCCCTTTATTTATTTATTTACGTATTTATTTATTTACTGAAATGGATTGATGTCAGCAAAATGATGAAGTAGGAAGCTTCAGACCTTTATTTTTCCAAAGAAACATTAAATAAACAAGAATAAACTGATTTTAAAAGTTTTGTGGGAGCTCTAGAAGTCAGTTAAAGATCCACAAAAGACAAAGCAAATCCAGAACCAACCAAAAGGCAAGCTCAAAAATGTGGTGGCTTTTTCTTTTTCTTTTGACCCACCCCTTCCTTGGCATGTAGTGCCGCAGGAGGAAGATGCCCAATTTCTGATTTCTTCTTTGAGATTGGAAAATTAGTGGAACATCTTTGCAACATTTTGGGCTATTTGGGAGCTCCTGTGGGGCAGGACTGAATCTGAAATGACACAGGGGAGTTCAGGAAAGAATAGCACAGCTTAACTCAAATCTCAGATTACAAAAAACAAACAAACAAACAAATAAAAAACAAACAAAAACCAAATGAACAAACAAAAACCCAGAAACTATTAATGGGTTCTACAGCATGTGAAAGCTACAGGGTGAATACAGTCAAGCAGAAGCTTGGAGATAAGATATTACAAGATGTGGAATAAATTAAATGCCTAAGAATCAAAATAGGAAAACAGAAAAGGGATACTTAGTGAAATTAAGACATTTAAAAACAGCCATGTGTATGGGGGAACTGGAAAGAACACATGCACACATAGGACCAGGAAAATGCATGCTTAGCAAGCCCTGGCTGGTGACACAGTGGATAAGGTGCTGGACTGTGAACCCAAAGGTTGCTGGTTTGATTTCCAGCCAGGGCAACATGTTGCAAACCAGGTCTCCAGCCAGATCCATGGCTGGAGGCAGGTAAAAGGCAACCATACATTGGGGAAAAAATGCATGCTTAGTAAAGACTTGAAAAAGTTTGCATGTCAGCCAAATTAGTGAAGTTCTCCCATAAAGCCAGTCTTCAAAATGGTTCATTTTTCAAACTTACAGTTTTCAACAAATAATCATAGGGCATACAAAGGAAGGGTAAAACATGAATTATTTAAAGAAAAAAAATTAATATTCAGAACCCGATCCTAAAGAAACAGGCTTCTGACTTACTAGAGAAAGACTTTAAAACAATGACTTCAACATGCCTCAAAAGCTACAGGGAAACACAGACAAATAAAATCAGGAAAATGACATATGAAGCCAATGATAACATTAACAAAGTCAGGGAAGTCATTTTTAAAGTTAAGAAGAGATGATAGGAGTAAAAAACACAATAACAAACTTAAAATTTACTAGAGGCATTTAAAAAGCAGACTAAAATAGGAATAGGAATAGAAATAGTCAGTGAACTTAAAGACAGATTATTTGAAATTACTAAATTTCAAGAATTAAAAAAAGAAGACTAAAAAGAACAAAAAAATGAAGAAAAGTGAACAGAGCTTAAGAAACTCATGGAATGCAACTCATGGAATACCATAAAGAGGAATGATACATGTACTATGAAAGCCCAAGAAGGAGAGGAGAGAAAAGGGCAGAGAACTTATTTAAAGAAATAACAGCCTCAAACTTCCTAATTTTGGAAATGACACAGATATACAAATAAAAGATGTTGAATAATCTAGGATGAATGACTCCAAAGAGACCCACGTTAAGACAAGTTATAATCAAACTGTATAAAGCCAAAGATGGCGAATGCTGAAAGAAAGAAAGAAAGAAACAAGTAATTACATTCAAGGAATGCTCAATACAATTAGTAGCAGATATCTCAGGAGAAACTTTGTATGACAGAAGAGTTAATTTAAAAAAAACTGTCAACTGAGAATTCTATATCTGGCAAAAATGTCCTTTAAGAACAAGGACAAGTTTAAGACTTACTAGATAAGCAAAATTTAAAGGATTCCATTACCATTGTATCTATTTGCTATAGAAAAAAATGTTAGAGTCCTTCAAGTTGAAGTGAAAGGACTCTAACCAGCAAATCAAATACAGTCAAAAATATAAAGTTCCCTGAAAGTTTTCTTCAATTGGAGAAATGGGAGTGATGTCAGCATCATAGCAGTGTAAGATACTCATCCAAGAACAAAAACAACTTTGTGGGAGCTATGAGATCCAGCACCATGCAGGGAAAACAATCTCAGGCTCACCCACCTGTGCATCTGGTAATAGACCTCCATATGGAATGTACACCTTCCCCAACTCCTCTCATTCCAGTCATAAAAACAAAACAAAACACAAACAAACAAAAAACCTGAAAAGTGCTGCGGTGGGACATACCTAGGGATGGGAGGAAAATTGCAGAAGTCCTGCCTTCTTATGGGGAGGTTCCAACATACCCTTGGAGCAAATGTTGTTTGGGCACAGCAGAGATGGAAAGAAATTTACCACCACCACTACCACCCAAACCAACATTGCATAGGGATGAATTATCAGATGCTGGCAATCTCACCTGCAGAGGGAAAGTGCTATGATGAGTAAATGCCAAGCTATCACAGTGCTGCAGGACACAGCTGAAGAAATCATACAGCAAAATCTCCATGACTGGGAAGATGGAGGAAATTGATAAAGAGGCAGATAAGAAAAGCAAAAGTCAACAAAAGAAGTGCCTATTGAGGACTGTGCTTAGCAGAAACTCCACCCACAAGTCTCTGGGAGTACCAATCTGGAGACAGCCTTATGGGGTCCATAGGTGCCCCCAATGCCCCCAGTGCTAGAGCCACATTTCCTCCCACTTGTGGCTGGCTCCTTGTGTATGCTCCAGGTAACCGTGGTAAAAACAAACTGTGGTAGACAAGGAGGGCACTTAGGAAACAGGCCACATCTGCAGGAGGCATCTGATACTTCAAGTGTGAAAGCAGCAACTGAAAACTACAAGGAATTGCCCTGACAGATACCATATTGATTGCTCAAGCTCTTGGTAAATGTGGCATCATCTGCATGGAGGATTTGACTCAGGAGATCTATATTGTTGGAAAACTTACTCCTGGTGGCCCTTCAAATTATCTTCTCCATTTGGTGGAATGAAGAAAAAAACATCTATTTTGTAGAAGGTGGAGATGCTGGTAACAGGGAAGACCAGATCAGAATGCCTATTAGAAGGATGAACCAAGGTATCAAATACCATAGTTATGTTTGCAATATGGTCAGTTAATAGACAGTGACTGCTTTAAAATGGGAAAAATAAATCAATAAAATAAGATTCTGGATGGTATTGGGTCACTGAAGCTCTAAACAAGTAATTAGATCAGATTTCAAATATCTCCTAGAATTTATTCATTTAAGTACACACAAAAGCACATAAGGGTACAGGCACAACAACCCTTTTTGTTCTGTGTTTTGTATTAGAAGCTTAGAAAAAGATAAGCAGTTGCAAACTGAATTGGAAAAAAGAATCTGCTTTGCCTGATTCATCCTAAATATTCCTTCTAAGGGGCACACATGTGAAATGTTCTCATTGAGCATTCAAAATTTGAGGGTATAATGGATGCTACTATTGTAAGTGTAATCTATTAAAACCCAATTTTTGCTATACTGTTCAAACACTGTATCTGTTACTTTAAAAGAGAGAAATTGATAAATGCTGGGTAGGGCAGAAGATACTTAAAAGGCCTTGATTTTTCTGGACAAGATCAAAGTCTCCTTTGGTCAATCAATGGTTTCTGTTAAATAAGCATGGATATGCAGTGTGTTACAGAGCATGTCATTAATACATATGACCATTTTGGAGTCTCAAAGTTTAGTTTCCTCTTATTTGCATTCATTTTCCTTTTTGGGTGTTTTTGGCACTGTACATTATAGGTAATTCAGGGTTAAAAAATTCTGGCTGGGTCATAACATAATAACTGGCATCTTTTAAAAGTGCATAAACACATTATTTGCTCTCAGAGCATAGGCCCAGATTCTCCAAAGGTAAAATGATGACATCTCATTATAGTGCAGAGTGCTTTACAATTTAGAAAGTAATTCAATATGCACTATTATTCTTGATTCCTGCAACAGGTGTACTAAGTAGACAGGGTAGATATTGGTATTCCATTTTATAGATTAATATATCAAGTCTCAGTAATTATGATATGCCTCAATTAACATTATGATAACCACCGCAGGTGGGAATAAAATTCAGATTTTCTAGTGCCTAGTTCACAGTTGTCTCCATATCTGTAATTCATGTTATGCCAAAGAAGGTAGGAGCAATTATTGTCCCTGTTCTCATATGTAATTGCTTTAAAATGTAGAAAATCATGGTTTCACTTTACATCTTATTACATTTTGTTCTTTGGAAATTTGATGATTCTTTTCATTCAGGATTTATTATGATTGTTCTTTTAACCAGAGACAATTAATAGTGAACAAAGGTATAGAAGCTAATGTTATTCAAGTGAATGTGTGAATCCCCATAATTTGACCTCAGAGGTCACGGAACTCTTTAAGTACTCCTCTTTGGCTTTGGAGAGAGAGTTTACAAGCTCATTGAATTTGAAGGATGCAGACTCTATATTCTTGGTAAACCCTACAGACTACTCTATAGTTTCGTATATCAGAGTGTTCAATCACTAGAAATGAGTGCTGCTGGTTGATTAACAAGTACTGGGTGTAATGCAATGGGCACTAATCAGAGTGAGTCATTTCTAGAACAAGAAGAAAGCAACTTGCAGCAGCTAAATTAGCTGTTTTTTTGTTTGTTTTTTTTTAATATTCTGCTCTAGGAAATTGAGCTTAGTCTCAATCCCAGGGAGTAGGTATTGTTATCCATAATATTATTTTGTGCACTGGATATTGAGACAAACTCCCAAATAAATTTTTGTGTTGTTTCTATACTACAACTTTGTTAATGATGTTTTTTACCAATACACAAATTAAAGGTCAAATTTTAGTACAAGTCTCTTAGAATCTAACTATTGAAAAATCTTATTCACTTCAACAAGGTAAAAAGTTAAATATTTTTTATTAATGTCCCTTAGGTTTTATTATTTATATTTAGAGAGAGGGGAAGGGAGGGAGAAAGAGTTTTATTTATTTTTAGAGAGAGGGGAAGAGAGGTAGAAAGAGAGGGAGAGAAACATCGATGTATAAGAGATACATTGATAAATTGCCTCTTACTTGTCTCCAACTGGAGACCTGGCCCACAACCCTGGCCTGAACCCTGACTGGGAATCAGGCCTGAGACCTTTGGGTTCTCAGGCTGGCGGTCAATTGACTGAGCCACACCAGCCAGGACAAATTTTATATCTTTAATACATCTCTTCTGTGAATTCTTAATTATATTTTGATACATTATATTTTAAACCATTTTATTCTTTCCAGACAAAAATAAATCACAGTGTTATATTTTAACATTCATTCAACAAAATAGACCACCTTGCAGTTCCACCAGGTTTTATTGTTATTAATTATTGATAATATTAGAGAATCTCCTCAAAAGGAGTCTATGTGAGGTCACTTCAAGATATGGGGGGAAGCATCACCAAGAACACTGAGAGTGAAGATGACCACTGCTAAAGGCTGGATTGAAATAAGCACCCATAATTTGATATAGTTTTGGATTGCCAAACCTTTTGAAAAATCTTAGAAGTTTGTCTTGCTGATTTAGCTTAACTGCAATTAGTTTTTTTCATTTGAGGTAAAATGTACTTAAAACCTCAATTAGTAAATATGTAAAACAGGCAAAAAAGAATCACACTTAGCCTCTATTAATTAAAAATATATATATATATATTCCTATATATCAGGGAGCATAGACAGTGTCAAATAAAACAAGCATTTAGTTTCTCTCTACAGTGAACAGTTCAAACTCTATCATCATGCCAGCTGTGATGAAGAATGATACAGCACATCATCATTGTCAACACTTTTCAGCCAATGTAAACCTTAGTTAGAAATGTACTTGTCAGAGAAAAATGCACCTTTGATTTCTATTATACTTTCCCAGTAATTGCTGTCATCAGTGGCAGGTTATTATTACAGTTGAATAGAGTTTCAGTAATTACTTTTGCACAGATTCTAACAGCTTTTAGATTGAAGGATAGTCTGACAGTTTGAATACTCTTGACAACAATTACCTTTTTCCTGGTTAACACTGATTCAGGAAAATTAAAAATTAAATCTGTTCACGGGAAACACTTATGTATGCCACTAGTAAGTTGGTTGATACCAAAAATGTGTAAACTTTAGAATGAAATAGAATTTTTTTAAAAGTCATTTTTCACTTATGTATTTTTGAAATTTAGCATTAAGGGAGCTATAGACCATACTGGTTAGATTAATAGTAAATAATGCGGAATGACTGGAGCAGTCCTCAATCCAATTACTAGCAGAAACTACTGTACTGGTATGATGTAAGAAAAATGTGTGCATGAAAAAGGGAGAGATGTGATCATTTATATATGCATGCCTACATTTACCAATGAATATGACTGTAAATGTCTTGATTAAATGGAGACCAAAGTACATGCACATGCCTATGTATTTCACAGAGTGAAAATATGTTTCTAACAGATTTGAATTCTATGACATTAAAACTGTTTGCTTATGCAAAGTCAAAAGGAGAATTGATGCAATTAAAGAGAACATATTGTACCATTTTGGTATGAGTTTTTGAAAAATCTAGATAATTGAGACCAGAAATCTTGAAATGTAAGATATTCAGGTAGTAACAAATTGTTCATCTTTGTGGCACACACTTAAAATGCCTAAAATACAGAGTCATATTTGTAATTTTGTTTACACAGAAAGTAATATAATTAACCATCATTTTGAAAAGTTATTTATAAATGAAGGCAAAAAACAAAAAGTAAAAATAAATCCACAAAACGGCTTCAAATTAGAGCTAATTAAAATACTGGTTTCAGATGCAAGAATAAAGAATACATAAAAAGTACCAATAACCAAAATTGTATTTCTATAATATATAACATAAATGCTTCCAAAGAATAGAAGCCTGCTACACCAAAATATTAGGAGAAAAAAAGAGTGGCAAATTACCAAATATGAAAACAAGTTATTTTCCATGTTGTAAAAATACTTCCAATAAATTTTTGAAAAATTAAATGTTCTCCCACAAAAAATAGTATGGGGAAAACTAAAATTAAATTCCATAAAATGCTACAAAAAACATTAAAGCTACATTTAATCCATTAAGGGTGATGTATGTGTGGGAATGAGCACATTATCCTTCTTGTGATAATGATTTAATTGTGTTTTGTTATAAACAGAATGAAGAAATCAGTCAATCTGTATAAAAGAATTCAGTTGAAATTACTGTTGAGTTTTTCTAGAATCATAAAGAAGGTTTTCAGCTCTGGCTGGTAGCACAGTGGATAAGGTGCCGGCCTGAGAACCCAAAGGTCGCTGGTTAGATTCCCCAGCCAGAGCACATAACCAGGTTGCAAGCCAGGTCTCCAGACAGGTCCATGGCTGGAGGAAGGTGAAAGGCAACCATACACTGACGTTTCTCTCCCTCTCTGCCCCTCTCCCTTCCTCTCTCTCTGGAAATAATAAATAAAATCTTTAAAAATTTTTTACATAAATAAATAAGGTTTTCAAATAGAATACCAGGTCAACAAAATTTATCACATCCTATTAATGATTTTAATCAGCAAACAATCCCATTAATTACTAGGATAGTAAACACTAATAGATTCTTCAAAGCTCTAAATATTTTACATAAACAAAATATCCTTACTATTAATATACTTTACATTTCTCCATAACTGTCTCATTCAATTCTCATTTTTCCTGCTTATCTACTACAGAAATATATCTGCATACATGTTCCAACTTATTCTTAATGCAATATGCTAAGAAAAGTTATCTGAGAATAAAGCTCATCAGTATGGTGGTATAAAATTCCAGTAATTTACTCTAAATAGTTTACCATCCACCATTTAAGAATTTATTCTAGATGGATGTAATACAACAACAATAAAATTAAAAAAAAAAAGAATTTATTCTACATCAAGGATAGTGGGTAGAATAATTTTAGACTTGTCTTGACATGCAAGGTACACTGGAATGATGAGTACTTTGGCATAGGCCAGTTGGTATGTATATTTGAGCTGTGGATTTTCCAAGGCCTGGAGGTAGGCAAACAACCACAAGAGAGTAGACATTATGCTCTTTTTTGGTTAAATACAGAATATTCTAAAAACAAAGCAACAAGGGATGGCAATGAGTAGTTGGAAGCTGAACCCACCTCCTTCCAGCACCAAACTGAATTTATAGCTAAATTATAGATAAATCAACCTGAATAATCGACTAAAGAGTAGCTGAACAAATGTTATAACCAAGGATTTACAGAAGAAGCCACACAGAGAGTGGTAGGGAGGGTGGAGACACCTAAAGGACTGATATATGCATCACACACACACACACACACACACACACACACACACACGCACAGCTGCAAAGTTTCCCCCTAGAGGAGCAAGAGGTCTCAACCTCACACTGGGCTCCCCAGCCCAGAGCATCAGAGCAGGGAAAAGGAGACCACACAGCTTCCGACTGAAAAAATCAGCAGGGATTCTATCAGAGAGACAGGAGTCTGCTAGAAACCCAAGCATGCTCTTAAAGGGCCAGTACACAAAATTTCAGACACTCACCCAGTGTTCGCTCCAGTGTAGAGGAGGCATCTCAGAGCAAACTGGAGTCATACAGGGGGAAAAAAAAGTGTGTTGCATGGTGATGAGGAGAGATCTGAAGGGTCAGACAACAGGGTCCATATACTGAGTCCCTATTGTACACTGTCCACAGACACCATCTTTCCTGAGTCAAGCACTCCTATCCACAAAGAACCAGCCTGAGGAGTGCTAATCCAGGTCTCCAACTCCCCATAGCTCCACCCTGCCCACCTTATGACCAGCAGAAAAGTCTACACCAGGTTGGGTGCAGTGCTGTCTGACTTGGGAAATAATTAAGGTGATTCAGGCGATATATTCCAATACAATAATCCTTTACCCATGGTTTCAAATATACCAGCTTAAAATAGTGCAATGCAATAAGAAATATGTAGTCATATAGACAAGATTTCAGCTTTGATTGTGAATTTCCTTTTTCAGGTATTAAATAATACTTCTTTCAATTTAAGCCAAAAATAGCATTATTAATATAAAAATTTCCTTTGAGTTATAATGTATTATACCTCTTTTTTGGGTAACTATAGTTTATACTGCATGGAAAAAATCTCATTCAGCCAATAAAAGCACAAGTTACATAATACAAATACACTAAAAATGTAGTCTGTCTTTCACTTTGTGTTTATCTTATACTAAATTTGTAAAAGGTAGGTTTGCTTATATTATAAATTAACAAACATATACAAGGGTAGGGAAAAACAGGCCCAAGGGTTTTTCATATAAAAGATACAATTACAAACAAATAATAATACAAGAATAAAATCTGTGTTTTGTGTACTCACACCTGTAAACTTACTTTTGCCATCCCCTGCATAAAGTGAAAGTTTGGTGTTTAAAATGACTTTTAGAATACAAATTAAAAATATATTGAATCTTCAGGGGTGACATTGGTTAATAAAATTACATAGGTTTTAAGTGTATAATTATATGCTACATCATCTCTATACTGTGTTGCATGTTCACCACCTAAAGTCAAGTTTCTTTATGTCACCATCTACAGCCTCTTTACCCTCTCTTAATTGTTCTCAACCCCCTTTACCTCTCTCTGGTAATGGCCATGCTGTTGTCTGCATCTATGAGTTTTAGATTTTTGTTTGCTAATTCTCTTCACATTTTTCAACCAGCCTCCAATCCCTCTCTCCCTGACACCTGTCAGTCTGTTCTCTGTAATCTATGTGTCTGAGCCTATTTTGTTTATTTTATTCATTAGATTCCATATATACGGAAAATCATATGGTACTTGTCTTTCTCTGATTGGTGTATTTCACTTAGTTTAATACTCTACAGGTTCATCCTTGCTATTGCAAATGGTAAAATTTCCTTCTATTTTTTTACAGCTGACTAGTATTCCATTATTTAAATGGACCGTGTACCATAGCTTTTTTATCCACTCATCTACTGATGGGCACTAGGGCTACTTCCAAATCTTGGATACATTATTTTGAATTAGTATTTTGGGTTTTTAAAATATATTTTTCCAATAATGAAATCTCTGGGATTTAAGGCAGTTCCATTTTTATTTTTTGAGGAAACTCCACACTGTTTTTCACAGTGGCTGCACCAGTTTGCATTCCCACCAACAGTGCATGAGGGTTCCCTTTTCCACTACAGCCTCAGCAAAACTTGTTTTGCTGATTTATTGATGACACCCATTCTGACAGGTATGAGGTGATATCTCATTGTGGTTTAAATGTAAATGGATTAAGTGCTTTAATAAAAAAGCATAGCATAGTACAGCTGAATGGATAAGAAAACAAACCCTTATATATACTGTCTACAAAAGACCACCCTCAGAATGAAAGGTATGCACACACTGGAAGTAAAGGGATGGAAAAAAGATATTTTGTGCAAATCAGAATTAAAAAAACAAATATCACACCCTGGTTGGTAGCACAGTGGACAAGGTGCCGGCCTGTGAACCCCAAGGTCTCAGGTTCGATTCCCCAGCCAGGGCACATAACAAGGTTGCAAATCAGGTCTCCAGTCAGGTCTGTGGCTGGAGGCAGGTGAAACGCAACCATATATTGATGTCTCTCTCCCTCTCTGCCTCTCTCCCTTCCCCTCTTTCTAAAAATAATGAAATAAAATCTTTAAAAAAACAAAAAAACAAAAAAACCCAAATATCAAAAAAAAAAAAAAACAAAAACAAAACCAGACTTTAAAACAAAGACCATAAAACAAAAAGGACATTACATAATGATAAAGGGATTAAACCAACAAGAGGCTATAACCCCTATAAATATTGATGCACACCACACAGGAGCACCTAAATATGTAAAATAGATCTTAGTGGACATAAAGTGAGAGATTGACAATAATACAATCTTAGGAGGAGATTTTAACACTTCATTCATATCAATGAATAGATTTTCCAAACAAAAAATCAACAAGTAAAACAGAAGCCTTAAATGCCACACTGGACCAGATGGATTTTATTTTTATATACAGAACATTTCACCCCAAAACAACAGAATATATATTCTTTTCAAGTTTACACTGAAAGTTTTCTACTATAGACCACATGCTAGAATATAAAACAAGTCTCAATGCATTTAAGAAGACTGAAATCATATCAAGCATCTTCTCTGACCACAATAGTGTTAAACTAGAAATCAAGTACGTTAAAAAAAATAATTTAAAAATGCACAAACACATGGAAGCTAAATAACATGGTACTAAATAGTTTATGGATTAACAATGAGGTCAAGGAAGAAATCAAAAGTTACCCTGAGACAAATGAAAATAGAAATACAATAATAGAAATTGTACAGGATACACAAAAATCCTATGAGGGAAATTCATAGTAATACAGGTATATCTCAAGAAGGAAGAAAAATCTCAAATACAAAACCTAACCTTACAACTAAAAGAACTAGAAAAAGAAGAACAAACCCCAGTGAGTAGGAAAAAAAAAAAAAAAGAGAGAGTAAATAAATAAGAGTATGAAAAACAAAAGATCAATAAAAGCAAGAAGTGGTTGTTAGAACAGATAAACAAGACTGATAAATGATGCACCATATTCATCAAGAAACAAAAAAGGAGGACCCAAATAATTAAAATAAAAATTAAAGAGAAGTAACACCTGATACTATAGAAATGCAAAGTATTATAAAATATTACAAACAACTATATACCAACAAATTGGACAATCTGGGAAAAATGGACAAATTCCTAGAAATATATAATCTTTCAAAACTGAATCAAGAAGATATACAAAATTTGAACAGACTGATTATAAATAATAAAATTGAGACAGTATTTAAAAACCTTCCAGCAAAAAATATCCTGGAACAGATTGCTTCATAGGTGAATTTTATGAAATCTTCAAAGAAAATTAACAATTATTCTTACAAAAAATTCAAGAGGAGAAAAGATTACCAAGACCATTTTATGAGGGTGGAATTACCCTAATTTCAAAAGACAAAGACAACGCAAAGAAAGACAATTATAGGCCAATATCACTGTTGAACATGGATGCAAAAATCCTGTACAAAATATTAGCACACCAATTTCAGCAATATATTAAAGGGAGCATACACAATGATCATGGGTTATTTATTCCTGGGGTGCAAATTTAGTACAATATCCACAGATCAATTAAAACAATATACCACATACACAATATGAAGTATACATTTATATAATCATATCAATAAATGCAGAAAAAGCATTTAACACAATCTAGCACACATTTATGATAAAAACTCTCAGCAAAGTGGGAATAGATAAAACATATCTCAATGTAACAAAGACCATATGTGACAAACTCACAGCCAATACCATACACAATGGGGAAAAACTGAAAGTTTTTCTCTTAATATCAAAACGGAAACAGGGATGTCTATTTTCATCACTTTTATTCAGCATCATACTGGGAGTCTTACCCAAAGAAATAAGACAATAAATAAAAGGCATTCGAACTGGAAACCAAGGAGTAAAATTTTCATTATTTGAAGATGACATAATACTGTTTATAGAGAAACATAAAGATTCCACCAAAAAACCACTAGAACCAATAAGTGAATTCAGTAAAGTTCAATGGTACAAAATTAACATTCAGAAATTGGTTGCATTTTTATACAGTAATATTGAACTATTAGAAAGTGAAAGTAAAAATAACATTTACAGATGCATAAAAAATACCTAGGAATAAATTTAACCAAGAAGATAAAAGAACTGTACTTGGAAAATTATGATACCTAAGAAAGAATTTAAAGAAAATGCAAGTAAGTAAAGGCATATACTATGTAATGGATAGGAAGAATTAACATTATTAAAATGTCCACACTACCGAAAACAATCTAGAGATTCCTATCAAATTATTTTCCTATCAATGCAATTTCTATAAAAATACCAATGGCATATTTCACATAACTAAAACAAACAATCCAAAAATCTATACAACATCACAAAAGATCCTGAATAGCTTCAACAATCTTAAGAAGAACAAAGTTGAAGATATTTAGCTACCTGATATCAAACTATATAACAAGGCCATGGTAATCAAAACAGCATGGTGCTGGCCCAAAAACAGACATGAAGATCAATGGAACAGAATAGAGTGCTCAGAAATAAACCTATGTCTATATGGTCAATTATTATTTGATAAAGGAGGCAAGAACATACAGTGGGGTAAAGATAGTGTATTCAATAATTGATATTAGGAAAATTGGGTAGATACATGGAAAAATGAAACTAGATCACCTTATTACACCATGTATGAGTATAAACTCAAGATGAATTAAAGACTAATATAAGTATTAAAATTATAAAACTCCTAGTAAAAATATAGGCAGTGAAATCTCAGACATTTCTCTAAGCAAAATTTCTCTGGCTATATCTCCTCAGGAAAGGGAAACAAAAGGAAAACATAAACAAATGAAACTGCATCAAACTAACAAGTTTTTTGCACAGCAAAGAAAACAATCAACAAAAACAACCTACTGAATAGAAGAATATATTCACCAATAATACATCTGATAAGTGATTAATATTCCAAATTTATACAGAACATAGCCATCTTAACACAATATAATCAAACAACCCAATTAAAAAGTTCCAAAGGACCTGAAAAGATACTTCTCCAAGGAAGACATACAGATGGCCAATAGACATATGAAAATATACTCAATGCCTCTAATCATTGGAAAGATGCAAATTCAAACCACAATGAGATACCACCTCACACCTGTCAGAATGGCCATCATCAATACATTAACAAACAATAAGTGTTGGTGAGCATGTGGAGCAAAGAAATCCCTAGTGCACTGTTGATGGGAATGCAGATTGGCGCTACCAGTATGAAAAACAGCGTGGAGATTCCTCAAATAGTTATTAATGCTAGCATCTTATGACCCAGTGATTCCACATCTGGGAGTACATAAAAAACCCAAAAGAGTAATTTAAAAGACTATATGCACCCCTATATTCATGGCAGTGTTATTTACAATAGCCAACATATGGATGCAATCCCATGCCCATCAATAGATGAATGGATAAGAAAAGTGGTGGTACATATACAAAATGGAGTACTATCCATCCATGAAAAGAAGAAAATCTTTGTAATAGCTTAAAAGAAGCTAGAGGATATTATGCTAAGTGAAATAAACCCGTCAGGGAAAGACAAATAGCATATGATTTAACTTACAATGTTGAATGTAATAAACAAAATAAAGTAACAAACAGAATAGACACAGACTCACATATATAGAGAACAGGCTGACAGCTGTCAGAGAGGAGAAGTTTTTGAGGGGCTGTGTAAAAAAGGTGAAGGGATTGAACAAAAATATTCCTCATAGAGACATACAACAGTATGGTGATTACCAGAGGGAAGGCTCAGGTTTGGTGAAGGGATATTAGGGGAAAGGTTAGAAAAATGATGATGGTCATAGACTTGATTTTGGGGGGTGTTGAAAACATAATACACTCTACAAATAACATATAATTGTATACTTGAAAAAAACTATATACTTTTATTAATCAATGTCAGCATAAGTTCAATTTAAAAATTTTTAAAAATAAGTAAGTTTCTGGAAAAACACCAGCAATAAATGTTGGTGAAGGGTCAGATTGCTGAAAGACAAATGACCATTGATTGGTTTATTTATTAAAGAGCTATAAGGGGCAGGAAATGATAAAGACCACTAAAAGATATTTTTATTTTAAAGAGAAATTTCTTGTAGTTATGAAAGGGTTCAAGTAGGCTATCATCCTTGGATAGAATTGGCAATTCCATATACTGAGTTAGGATAGAATATGTTCTGAGAATTATTGAGTGAAACATTGCGTACTTTTTACAAACACCTTTCTGAGCTAACTGGATCAGGATTACATACTGAGGTATAGCAGCAAGTTTATGTTAAGTCAGTGACCAACTGAGATTACATATATGTTTTCAGATATACCATCATAAGTGTCTCCTATCCTTGCTCTATCTCTTAAAAATAGGAATATATGACTAGCAGGAGAGGTTTGGAGTGCAGGATTGATTGTATTATTTCTAGGCCTGAGAAAAATGTATTAAAAAATGCATGGTTTTTATCAGCACCCCCAAAATAATCTGTTTAGAAGTTTACTGTGGTGCTAGGGTAATTGTAAAAATAGTATTAATATGGAAATTATTAATTTGGTATATATATATATATTTTTTTCATACAGGAATCAAACATTGAATGTCCTCAACTTTGGTCACAACTATGTGACTCCAAACATCTGGATGGAAGTGGAATATCTTGATTCAAGATATTTCCAGCTGGTTGGCACTTAGTAGACTTATATCTAAGCATGAAATTGAAACTATCTCATTTTGTCTGGATGTTTTCATGAGAGCTGTACAGGAAAAGTCCAGCCATTGTTAATATAAGAAAAACAGTCTGCGTAACATCAATGTAGCCTGGCAGCCAAGGAGCCAAGGAGACTGGACTGGAATGAGCATAAGTGAACAATGACAGGTTTCACAATGGGGGCAGTAGGTGCTGTTGAGTCAGCAGGTATACTGTTTGGCCATTGCATTCAAAATGCCTGAGTGAGTAGACCAACAAATCTGCATCAAATTTTGTATTAAGCTTGAGCATTCCTCCTGGGAAACTATTAGGATGGTTCAGAAGGCCACAGCTATAGGCAACTGGTGATGGGCAGCCTCATCACGACAATGCGCCTGCTCATATGAGGAGTATTTTGGCAAAACATCAAATCATCCAGGTGACTCAGACCACTACAGCCCCGATTTGGCACCCTGTGACTTCTGACTTTTCAGATCAGTGATGATCTGACCCTGTACCAACCTTTGAAAGGGAAGAGATTTCAGACCATCAATGAGATTCAGGAAAATACAGTTGATGGGGCCTGGGAGAACTATGAAAGGTCCCAAGATGCCTACTAGAAAGGGGACTGAGGTGCCATTGTCCTATGTGCAGTGTTTCTTGTATTTTCTTCAATAAATGCCTCTAATTACATGGCTGGATAGTTTATGGACAGACCTCAAATATATATGGCCTAAAATGAAAAAGAATGAATACTGGTTTTTATTTTATTTTAATTTTCTCTTACCCTCCTCAACTACATTGTAAGACTTTTTAAATAAGTTTAGAAAATATACCCACTTTTCTCTATGACTTTTTAGTTATCATTTTAAATGTTTTTTCCTTACTAGAAATTAGGTACACTGCTACCTAATCATATTAGATATATCTTTGAAACACAATGTTTCATCTAAAGTAATACTGTACATTATTAAATATATGGCTATTAATAGATACAAGACCACAAAATATAGCATTAGGAACAGCAAAGTAAAAAAAAAAATCAGAATATAAGCCCACAGATATACCTTTTGAATTTCAAAAACAAATTCATAGTTAACTAATAGAAACCAATATGTTTGAAAATGTTAGTTTTAAATAACTTGTTCAGGGAGAGAATTGAAGTGCCAGAGCAGTGGGGTTCTGTTTCATTACTTGTACATGGCTACCAATAGCTTGGCATAGGTACGCTTCCAAAACTAATAAAGTGCTCAGTAAATTAATTTTATTAGCTGGATAATTACACATGGTGTAGACATACAACAATGTATACAATAATTTTTATATTGCTGTGTATTCAGACTCTTGGTTTTATTTTCACCATTTATCTCAAAATTTTAGGATAGTGACAGGCAAATAGCAGGGGTTCAAAAAATGTATTTAAATGAAAAAATTAATGAATGAATAAACAATTGCTGATTTATGTCTCTATGACAGATTCCAAAAAAAGGAGGTTTAGGAACAAAGTATATTTGTATTTCTTATGTTTAGATTTAAAAAATTATTTGCTATTTTATCAAAGTGATATATAAACAAAGTTTAAAATCAAATGTACAGTCTCAGCCTATTCTACCATTAATCTCAATGTAAAGATTAGAACTAAATTCTCCTATTTTTTTTTTCATATTGGCTCCTAATGAAAATTTCAGTATTTTTTTCTTCCAATATTATATCATCACTTCTTTCATTATTATGTTAGTTAAATTCTAATTTAAAAATAGACTTTTGAAGAAAAATAGACTTTTGTGCTCTCTCTCACTGGGTCACCCGCAGTCTCCCCATTTGTTCCTGTGTCCCCTCTCACCTGGGAGCACACGACCATGTGGGTCTAGCATTTAGGGGCCTATTGCAGGTGTGTGAACTCCAAAGGACTCAGCTTAGTAACTGCCCTTGGTTTGGGCCTTGCTGAAGACAAGGTTGAACTTCCTCCAAGGTGGTACAGAGGGAGCTGGGACATTGGAAACATAGGGGCAGGTTTCCACCGGAATAAAAGCTTAATACAAGACCATGGTTCCCATACCGGTCTCTGGAATGCTTTCCTTGCGATGTCTATCATGAAAGAACCTGATCTACACCAACATTTGGTGAGCCAGCGAGTGGGAGGAGCTGTGGCTTGTGGGAAGAAAACTGCTTGATCCTCCCTTTACTCCTCTCACCCCACCCCTCTGCTAACTGCCTGTGTTTCTCTGGTTACTCTCCCTCTGTTCCAGCACTGCGAGGCTTGGACAAGGGCTTGGGAACGCCCTGTCTTGCGTGCAAAATGGCCCCAGTGCTGTGGGTCCCTTTGGGACTATGGGCAGATGGACGCCAGGAAGGCAGGGAGCAGGCGCACACCCTCTGCTGCCTTGGATTTTACTTCTGGCACGCAAATCCCAAGTGCACCCAGCTGCTCCATTCCCATCCGCCCTGCGAAGGAGGACTTCCCACAGCCATGGCCAGCACAGCAGGGCTGTGAGCAAAGTGAGCACAGAGCTCCATTCATTCCTCCCTTTGCCTTCCGCTGAGTCAGCTTGCAGCTCAGACTACGCAGGCGCAAGCGCACAAGCCAGCAGTCTCTGTGGCTTGGACTGCCCTGGGGTTCACTGCCCATAATGTGTCTTGGGGATTTCCCCCTCTTCTCGCAGTCTCTCTGGCCACCCCTCTGGGAATGCTTAGGTCCAGGCTCTGTGCAGCCTGGGGCCATGCGCTATGGGGTAGAGGGTGGCACAGAAAGCCAACTGCAGGAGCTGCTGCTGCCCCTCGATCCAGAATCCCACCCGGGTGACCAGAGTTCCCCTAGTAACCACCGCTTGGGGCTTCCAGACACCGTCTGTCTCTCAGCCTCAGCCGGGAGCCCTGTAAATCTGTTTCTCCTGCAAATACAGCTGCTTGTCTGTATGTCAGGGCAACCACACTCCCAGTCAGCGTTCATTCTCCTGTAGGTATACCTAATAACTAAAAAGCCTCAGATATAAATGCTCATAGAAATGAAAGATTTATATTTACTAATCTGGAAACTGATTAATTGTTGATTATATCTCTAGAGAAGCCCAACACGATTGGCCCAGTGTCCTGGGTATTAACCTCTATCTGGCAGGCCCGCTAATTCTCAGCTTCATTTAACAGGGATAGATGCTCCCTTCCCTCCTAGTGGGGAGGGACTTGGGGCTGCTTCACTTTACCAGGCCTCTAGCCTCTGTTGGGAACATGAGAGGCAGGAAAACGGGTTACTTGCCCAACTATGAAAGGCCAGAGGCCATCAGAATCTCCCCTGTGAAGTTAAATAAACCCAAGTAGCAGTGCCTGGTCAACACTGGCTGTTGATAAGGCTCCACATCAGAACAAAATTGCTACTTTAGGAAGGTCTCTGCCCCCAGTGTGGGAGGGGCAAGGCACTGGTAAGGGGTGTTCCCCCCCATGCCACCCCTTACCCTGGTGCAGTGGTACACCACAGCTGGAAAAGCCATCACAGGCCCCCAGAGGTTTTGGTCTGAGGGAGGCTAGAGAGCATGACGTGCGACTCACTGAGCCACACCAGTCAGGGCTGAACACATTTTCTATCAGTAAAACTCTGCTACCTCCAAAATAGCTGTTATTTCTTTCCTTTTTATTAGATTTATTGGGGTGACATTGCTTGATAAGATCATACAGGTTTCAAGTGTACATTTTTGTAATGTGTATATTGTATTGTACCTTGTTTACTGTTGCTATCTCCCAGCCCCCTTCCCTCTGGTGACCACTCTACTGTTGTCTGTGCCTATGAGTTTTTGCTTCAAAACAGCTGTTATTTTAATGTAAAGAGGTAAAATGCATTAGATTATTAATTTGACATACTAAGTATGAATTTGTTTTTCTTTTTACTCCATGAATTTACTTATACCAGTGGCCACTCAGATCAGGCAACTATGGCATTCTACCTTCATACTCTGAGTAGAAATGCAAAAAAAGCAAAAAGATTCCATTTATTATAGAGATAGAGTTTGGTAGACTAGTTTTGTGTTTGTTACATATAAGTGGAATTATACCATTTGCACTATTTTTTCTCTCTTCTTTTACTCACTTCTTTTACTTTAACTATTTAAAAATTCACTCATGTTGTTCAGTGTACCATTAGTTCATTAATTTAATTGCTTAGTAAGGTATTGTACAGATATACCACAATTTGTTATCCAATCACATGTCAATAAACTTACAAGTGGCTTCCAGTGCATGACTCTTACAAATAAACTTGTAAATGTCTAAATATAAGTCTTGGTATAGATATATGTTTTTAGTTTTGCTAGGACAAGATGTTTAATGTTTATTGAACTACCTGTTTTCTAAAATTTGATCATCCACCACCAATATGTAAGACTTTCATTTCTTCCACATCAATGCCAATGATTGGTATGGTCAGCTTAAAAAAAATATTTTAAACATCAAATGAACATCTAGTGGCTTCTCATTTTGAATTTAGTTGAATTTTCTTGATGACTCAAGTGTTGAGCATCTTTTTATACATTTATTAGTAAGTTATTTGGGGAAATATTTATTTAAATATTTTACTAATTTGTGAGGGAGATAAGTTGTCTTATTGATAAAGTAAGAGTTATTTTATATTCTGGATATGAGTCATTTGTCTGATATATGTGTTGCAAATTTTTTTTATTGAATGTGTGACATATCTTTTAATGCTCTTAATATTTTTGAAATTTAAGTTTTTATTTTTGGGGAGATTTTAATTTATTAATTTATCATTGATGACTTGTATTTTTGGTACTATATCTAAGAAATCTTTGCCTATCCTGTGTTCGTAGAGCTATTCTGTAATGTTTTGTTCTAGAAGTCCTATAGTTTTAGGTTTTACATCTATAATAATCCATTTTGGGTTTATTTTTTGTGTATGGTGTGAGGTAGAGGGAGTCACGGTTTCTTTATAGGTAGCCAGAGGATCCAGCACTAGTTGTTGAAAGGACTTTCATTGAATTACCTTGGCATTTCGTTAGAAAAAAACTGATTAAGTCACATATTTCTGGGTCTGTTTCTGGACTCTGTTCTGTTACATGCATCTATTTGTCTTTTTACAAATACTACACTGTCTCGGTAATTATGGTTTATAGTATGCCTTCCTTGGTACATTTTGTTAACTTTAAATGTATAGGATGATGTTCTACTATATGTATATATTGTGAAATGATTACCACAAAAATTTTCGTTAACATAGGAGAGAGAGAGAAAAGGAGAGAGACACATTGATTTGTTGCTTCACTTAACTATACATTCATTGGTTGATTTTTGTATGTGCCCAGGCCAGAGACTAGACCCATAACCTTGGTGTATTGGGAAGACTAACCAACTGAGCAACCCAGCTAGGGCAAATATTTTAAGCAAGTAGAAATGTATACCCTCAAAATTGCCCATTTGTTCTGAAAGTTGATTAATGTTGCTTTGTTTTGGTTTAAAACATTATTGGCAAGAACATTTGAGCCAGGGGATCTGTGTCATATATCACTAATAACAGATTTCAAGTAAATGAAGGGCTATTTTATGAAGAATAGTGAATAGCTATTGCTAATGACACTAAAGAGAGAAAAAGCATATGTTTATCATGCATCACAGATGTCCAGCATTTAAAGAAGAAAAATCTTGATTGTATATGAAGAAAATTGTTTTCATGATTCAATATCAATCATGTGCTAAACCAAAGGATAGACTCAAAAATTATTTGAAAACTCTTTTAATATCATGATTTTACAATCTCCTGATTTCCAAAGGGAGTTATAAAATGCAATATGCAAAATAAATGTTTACTTTGAGAGAATAATGGAAAAAGTTTCCGAAGTTTATACAAGGTCTATGCAGAAAAAGTACACCCATTGTAAATATAATGAGAATGTTTGCACATCAATGTAACCTGGCAGCCAAGAAGAGTATATTGGAATGCACAGGTGTGGCGATGACAACTTTACTGTACTAGTCAGTGGGGGTGGTAGACACCATTGAGTAAGCATGTATACTGTGTGGCTGTTGCATTCAAAATGCCTAAGTGAGTAGGACAATAAATCTGCATCAAAGTTTTTAAGCTTGAACATTCCTCCACAGAAACTATTCTGATGATTCAGAAGGCCACACCTATGGGCAATTGGTGACTGTCAACTTTATCATGACAAGGCACCCACTCAGGCATCACATCTCATTCAGAGTTTTTCAGCAACACATGAAATCACCCAGATGACTCAGCCCCCTTACAGCCCAGGTTTGGCATCCTGAAACTTCTGGCATTTCCTGAAACTAGAACACCTTTGAAAGAGAAGAGGTTTCAGATCATTGATGAGATTCAGGAAACTACAATGGGGTAGCTGATGGCTATTTGGACAACTGGGTGAGGTCCCAAGGTGCCTACTTTGAAGAGGACTGAGGCATCAATGTCCTATGTACAGTGTTTCTTATATCTTGCATCTTCTTCAATAAGTGTCTCTGTTTTTCATATTATATGGATGGATACCTTCTGAACAGACCTTGTATATACAATGGAATACTACTCAGCAGTAGGAAAGGATAAAATACTGACAACATTGATGAACCTTGAAAATATTATGCAAATAAGTCAAACAGAAAAAGTCAAAAATCATATGACTTCACTCATATGTAGGATATAAAACTGAAAGCAAAAAACAAACAAACAAAAAATAACCCCAAACTCATAGACACAACATATGGTAGTTAACAGAGGGGAAGAGGGTGGGCAGAGAGGGTAAAGGTAATGGGAGTCAAATATATGACAAAAGAAGATTTGAGTATGGATGGTAAATACACAATGCAGATATAGATGATGTAGTATAGAATTGTACACTTGAAATCTATATAATTTTATTAACTAATGTCATTCAAATAAATTTAATACAATTTTTGAAAAAAAATCAAGTTCTCTTAAACTGGAATAAAAATACGTAAACAGCCCTGGCTGGTGGCTCAGTGGAAGGGTGCTGGCCTGCAAACCCAAAGGTCCCTGGTTCAATTCCCAGTCAGGGCACGTAACCAGGTTGCAAGCCAGGTCTCCACCCAGGTCTGTAACTGGAAGCAGGTGAAAGACAACCATACATTGATGTTTCTTTCCCTTTCTTCCTCCCTCCCTGCCCTTTTCTCCAAAAATAATGAATAAAATTTTTAAAAAAATACATTAACAGTAACACACATTTATATACTTGTACCATATTTTAAATTGGTTTTATATAAAAATAAAATTCTGGTTGGTGAACAAGTAATGATGGTCCATTGACCAATGGAGAAGTACTTCCATAAAGCAGAAGCACCTTCAAAATATTTTACACATATATGTTTCTGAGCTCTGTAGATTAGCTGAACCTAGCTTATTTGCATTGTATATTTTGCAGCCATTAGAATATGGATTGGCAATCTTCAGTGAACATGAGAAACTCCTGGGGAGCTTGTTACAGTGTTAATTCAGGGACCTGCTTCTCTCAGAAATCCTGATTCCAAACTGAAGAAATACTTTTCTAGGCTGCTAGGAGTATTGCTATTTAGTATTTCTCACAAAAACAAGTCATGTAGAGAAAAATACTTAGTTTGAAAATACCCTTGGAAGAAAACTATACTTAAAAGTCACAGGACCTGCCTGGTAGCACAGTGGATAAGGCACCAGCCTGCAAAAACAAAGGTCGCAGGTTCGATTCCCAGCCAGGGAACATAACCAGGTTGCAAGCCAGGTCTCCAGTCAGGTCCAGCCAGGTCCGTAGCTGGAGGCAGGGGAAAGGCAACCACACATTGATGTCTCTCTCCCTCTCTGCTTCTCTTCCTTCCTTTCTCTCTGAAAATAATAAATAAATAAATATTTCCTAAAAAGTCACAGGAAAATTTTAAAACACTTTAAAAGCTTTTATGACGTATTGAAGGAAATAGACAATAGTCTCTTACTCAGGAGAACAGTTCTATTATCTGCAACTGCCAACTATGCTACATTTGGAGTTTATGTATTACATCATTTTTAGTTTTTTTGTCTTTGTTGTCAAAGAATCAATAACATCAATTTTAATACAGGCTGTTCACAAATGAAAGTGGTAGGACAAACCTAAGTCTGATAAATTGATATTTTAAATTAAATCAAACCTCTAAATTCTATTAATACTTTTCAAGCTCATTAAGTATCTAAGATAGACTAGGAAATATGGCATGAACATTGTACTCTCAATTTCCAAAGGCTTACCTAAGAAATTTATCCAGATTCCTTAACAACTTTAAGACAAAACAAAACAAAAACAAACAACAACAACAACAACAACAAAAACCCACTATGCCTAGGAATTGCATTTCACTAAATATCTCCCGGACATTAATTTTGAGTTGATTATCTAATGATAATGATTTTACTGACCTTTTATTAGTCTGAGAAGTTATACTTGTTTTCAAAATAATACTAAGGTACCATAGCGTAAATACAAGGCTTCAAATACAACAGCCTTTTTTTCTATTTTCTCACTTATATATTTTTTCTGCTTAGATAACAAGAAAGTGGCTATAATTACAGAAATAATGTAGAATCAGAATTCTCATTCCTTCATACTTTCATTTTGTTGGCTTTTTAAACTATTTACTGCCTAGCACTGGTCTGTTTTTGTAGGAAAATAATAACAATAATTTTGTTCATTAAAATTATTATACATTCATCTTAATGTTGTATGGCTTTTCTAGGATTTTTTATTGGCATTGTACACACTGCACAAAAGCAAAATTTAGTCCTTTCAGAGGGTTGAAAGGAAGCAATCTCTTATATGACAAATCCAACATTATCATATGTAAACCTCATTTACTATGGAATGTCTCCCTGTTTCCAGCTCATTAACTGAATGAAACCCATTTTCACATTCTAGTAGGCAGCACTATTCTCAAACTAATGGAATAGTGTCTTCAGAAAAAAAAAAGGCAAAAAACAAAATTAAATTAAAAGTAAGATATAATGTGATGAAATAATTCCTCAAAAGAATGGAATGAAAATATGCTGCTGGAAACATCAGTCATCGCAATTTTGTGCTAAATTACTAAAGATAAAATTGGAGTAGAAAAAGTGGGTATTCTTAAGATTCTAAATAGTTTGCTTACTAAAATCCACCAAATATTTAATATGTGATCCAGATTGTTCTTCTTCCTTTAATTAAGTCACCTGACTTTTAAAAATAAATGGTTTATACTGAATTCAAATAATTAACTAGTCTTTCTGCCTTTTTTCTCTGTATAATGGCATACTTAAGTCATTCATGTTGTTCTTTACAAAAGAAGTACCTGCCATTTATAAATATAATGAATATTTTTAAAAGCATAATTATCTAACCATGAGGCACTCTGGTCTATCCAAATTCATATCCATTCATTTTATTCTGTGTATTATAAAAAAGCCCCAATAGTCCTGTGTGTATAGTGAAAATTACAAGAACTCTGAACTAGCCCAAGCTTAAAATGATGGACAACCAAGCATTAACCCCATTTGCCCACCATGAAAGTACCTCTTTGCTAAAGACTATTTAGTATCAAAAGCCACTTGAGAAAAAACTTAAAATCCATTAAAATTAATAAAAACAAAAGCAAGAGAAACAAAAACTTATTCCTAATAGAATGAGCAAGAATACATACAGAGGGAATAATGTGATAGATAAAGCAAAAGATTTTGGTCCCAAAACTTGATGATAATAATTCCAATAATAATATCTTACATTTGCATAGCACACATGGCTTTTGCATAAATTGCCTCAATTGCTATGCAACTAGAAACCAGTCCATACTCTGGGGTTGACCTGTTTATGAAACCACAGCTGCCTGAAACAATGGAGCATATTAACCAAATTAACATAAGAAGCACATGCTAAGTTAGATCTTATGTCTATATAGACTTTTGTGACCCTATGCTTATATGGACTTTTGTCTCTGGAATTAAAGTCAGAAGCTTTCTTTGTAAGAGTGCAGCAAGTCCACCACTATGTACAAAACTATGCATTTTTCTTTGGTAATCTATAATGGTTGTCATCCATTAATTTATTTTAAGATGCTAATTATATTTTAAGCTCTTATACCCACTTAAAATCCTGATTTAGAAGTATTTCCCACTGGGTAGAGGAGTAGTCCTTGTATTTGTCTTATTTATTACTAACATAGTCACATGGTTCTAAATCAAAATGTACAAAAAAAACCAGTACAAACAATAAACAAATATAGTCTAGTTGCAGATACAAAAATCAATGTTTAAAAGTTCACTGCACCCTGGCTGGTGGCACAGTAGATAAGGTGCTGGCCTGTGAACCCAAAGTCTCTGGTTCAATTCCCCAGCCAGGGCACATAAACAGGTCTCCAGCCAGGTCTCCAGCCAGGTCTGTAACTGGAAGCAGGTGAATGACAACCATACGTTGATGTCTAGCTCCCTTTCTCCCTTCCCCTCTTTCTGAAAATAATAAATATCTAAAAGAAATAAAAATAAAAGTTCACTGCATTGCTATACACTGACAATGAAATTTCAGAGAAGGAAATTTTAAGAGTTCTTTTTAAAGTATATTTTATTACTTATATTATTACAATTGTCCCAATTTTCCCCTTTTGCCCTTCCCACCCAGTACCATTCTCCCCTCCTGTAATCGTCCCCCTTTTAGTTCATGGGTCATGCATATAAATTTCTTGGCTTCTTCATTTCCTATACTGTTTTTTTCCCCCAATACTTTATTTAATTATTTTTAGAAAGAGGGGAAGAGAGAGAGGCAGAGAGGGAGAGAGACATCAATGTATGGTTGCTTTTCACCTGCCTCCAGCCACAGACCTGACTGGAGACCTGGTTTGTAACCTTGTTATGTGCCCTGGCTGGGGAATCGAACCTGCGACCTTTGGGTTTGCAGGCCGGTGCCTTATCCACTGTGCTACCCGCCAGGGCCCTATACTGTTCTTAATATTCCCCCTATCTATTTTGTACCTACCAGTTATGTGTTTTAATCCCTGCACCTTTTCCCCATTCTCCCCATTTTCCCCCTTCCCCCTTTCATCTGATAACCCTCTAAATGATCTTCATATGTATGATTCTGTTCCTGATCTTGTTATTTGCTTAGTTTTTGTTGTTGCTGTTGTTGTTTTTAGATTCAGTTGTTGATAGTTGTGAATGTGTTGCCTTTTTAATGTTCATAGTTTTGATTTCTTCTTTTCCTTAAATAAAAGTCCTTTTAACATTTCATGTAATAATGGCTTGGTGATGATGAACACCTTTATCTTTACCTTGTCTGGGAAGCACTTTTTCTGCCCTTCCATTCTAAATTATAGCTTTACTGGATAGAGTAATCTTGGTTGTAGGCCCTAGCTTTTCAGCACTTTGAGAGTTTATTCCATTCCCTTCTTGCTTGCAAAGTTCTTTTGCGAAATCAGCTGATAGTCTTACGGGAACTTCTTTGTGGGTAACTCTCTTCTTTCCTCTTGCTGCTTTTAAGATTCTCGCTTTATCTTTAACATTGGACATTTTAATTATGGTGTGTCTTGGTATGGTCCTCTTTGGGTTCAACTGGTTTGGGACTCTCTGTGCTTCCTGGACTTGTATGTCTATTTCCTTTGCCAAATTAGGGAAGTTTTATTTCATTATATTCTCAAATAAATATTCAATTTCTTTTTCTTCTTTTTCTCCTTTTGGTACCCCTATGATTCAGATGTTGGCACTTTTGGAGATGTCCCAGAGTTTTCTTATACTATCTTTTAAAAAATCTTGTTTCTTCTTTTTGTTCTGGTTGAATGTTTATTTCTTCCTTATGTTCCAAATCATTGATTTGAACCCTAGCTTCCTTCCATTTCCTGTTGGCTCCCTATAGATTTTCCTTTAGTTTACTTAGTGTAGCTTTCATTTCTTTCTTTGTGTTGCTGCCATACTCATTGAGTTCTTTGAGCATCCTGGTCACCAATGTTTGGAACTCTGCATCTGATAGGCTGGTTATCTCTATTTCATTTAGTTTTTTTTCTGGGGTTTTGTTCTATTTTTCATTTGGGCCATATTTCATTGTCTCCTTAATTTGGCAGCCACATCTTTCATAAAAAGGGGGGGTTTCAGCCCTGACTGGCATGGCTCAGTGGGTTGGGCATCATCCTGCAAACCAAGAGATCACTCACTGGTTTGATTCCCAGCCAGAGCTCATGCTTGGGTTGTGGGTCAGATCCCCAGTTAGGGGTGTGCGAGAGGCAACCAGTCCATGTTTCTCTCACACATTGATGTTTCCTCCCTTTCACCTTCCCCTCCCCTCTTTCTAAAAACAAATAAAATACTTTTTTTAAAAGAAACAAAAAGGAGGTTTTAAAACATGTGCATTAGGGCTCATTTTAAAATTTTTGGAAGGACATAAACCATCAGGTTTATGTTAACAAGGGTTATGTTTAGATAATGAAATGATAGTGATCTTGTTTTGCTGTAAAGCTTTTAAAAAATATTTCAAATATCCTGTATCAAGCATGCATTATTCTTATAATAGTATAAATTAATAAATACTACCTTTCAATGCAAATGGCCTACCAGACCAGGTCTGCTGCTCAGTTTTGTAAACCTCAGTGTGAGGAATCTTTTGTTACTTTTCATTGTAAACTATATAGGGAATTTGGGTGTTATTGTTGCAGTTAATATTATCTTCCTGATTTAATTCAGGGGAAAGACTCCCTACCTTTGACTGTTACCATAACTCAACTGGAATTTCAGTGTGAAAATTGCTTGATCGTATAATGATCTGCTTGGATTCTTGTAGGCACAGTCTTCTAACATCCCTAGCTGGAGACAGTTAATCACTCAGGCACCCAGTCTTCAGTTTTTCCTCTAGTGGGTGGTTGCTCTGAGTCAATAGCTCACTGTCTCACTATCAAATCAGACATTATAACTTTCATTTTTATCTTTGTAGGGTGCTATTTTGTGGTAGAAGCTGTAAGAACTTTGGAACCCAAAATACTTAAGTTCATAAATCAAGCTTCCAAACTTAGTAGCTATTTGAATTCTAACATGCCACTTAGAATCTTTGCACTGCAGTATTCTCCCTGGTTTTATGAAGATAATAGCACTTTATCTCACTGGGATTTAAGAAGTACATTAAATAATACTTATTGGGTTGACCAAAAAGTCCATATGTTTTTGGTTTTTTTTCCATGAAAGGTACTTTTCATTCTCACCAACAACTTTATCTATGTCAGCAATCTCCTACATGGTTATAATGTTAATTGTTCTCAATTAATGTCTCAATTGGGCCTCTATCAACTTCAGCTGGTCTACCTGCCCGCAGAGCATTGTCCATCAAGAAATCTCCAGCACAAAACTTCACAAACTACTTTTGACACATTCAATCATTCACAGTACCTCCTCCATACCCTGCACAAATCTTTTTTCATTTTTGTTTGTTGTATTTTTACCTTTCTTGAGATAATAAAGCATAATATGCCAAAAATGTTGCCTATGTTCTTCTATCTTCAATATTAAAATGGCTGCACAAAAATTCACTGATTTTAGTAAGTTTTTTTAAATGCACACTGATATGACAGCTGTCAGAATATAATTCAACAAAATTATTTTGAATGAATCTAAAGATAACCTAAACACTACTAGAGCCATCTTTTGGAAAATACCAAACAAACTTTTTGGCCAAACCCATATTATATACCTACAATATTTAACTAAAAAGAAAAATGTTTTTAAGTCCTATAAAATTATGTCTATATTTGTATGATCAGTCTATCAAGTCAATCAAGGCTTTATATATAATGCCACCTAAAATTCTTTCACTTCCAACATTGCACAGTTCCAAAGCTATGCCCATCTTTTTAGTTGTTACAATAGCACCCTACTTCCAGGTACCAACATCTATATTTGTTTTCTATTGTTGCATAGCAAACAATCAAACACTTATAGGGAAATAGTGCCTTGGTGGGAATTTCGGTATCCAGAAAAGAAGTATGCAAAATCTGGGTCAAACCCAAGACCAAGGAAAGATGCTTTGAGAAGGCTGATCTTCACTCATGGTAGCAAGCACACTGATCATAGACCTGGCTGCAGGCACAGAAGAAAACACATCTACCTGTAGACATAGAAGCTCTAGTCCCACTTGCCTATGGTCCTATCACAAGCCCTGCCTACAGACCCAGTGGCAATCATATTTACCAAAGAAACTGACAATAGACCTGCTAATAATGGACCAAATTATGGCCCCCAAGACACTCACATACTCATTAAAACCCACTGGAAACCCTATTACATGAAGGCCCAGAGGCAGTTCCATGCACTCACAGACCTGACAGGTATAAAGCCAGGTTTTTCTTAGAGTAACAGGCGCCCCCCAACCATGGATCCAATTTCAGTATTGCAGATGGCCTAATTCAGTTGTAGTTCTGCTTAGAACTCCACCCATATACACAGAGGCATTTCATTTCCTGATTTGCACACCTGATGATGGCACTGCCAGAACGCCCATGGATGTAGTTCCAATCTGACCCACTAGTATATTCACCAACCCTGCCCATTGGCTAAAATATTAAGTCTACAAACAGACATTGTCAGCTGCTTTGCTCATGAACCCTGCTAACCAACTAGCCCTGAAATTCTGAATGAGCCTACTGCTGAAGGTTTTTAATTACTGAAATCAGTTGGTAAAGACTAGAAGAGATGACTATTCTTCCAAATGCACAGACGTCAATGCATGGCTACAACAATCATGAAAAACAAACAAATAAAATAACACACCTCCAAAGAAAGTAAATATATAGAAACTGACCCTAAACACATGTAAATACATAAACTTCTTGATGAATAGTCAAAATAATCCTACCCAAGGAAGTTCAGTGAGTTACAAAAGATCACACATAAGCAATTATAAAAATAAGAAAAATAATACATGAACAAAAAATTCAATAAAGAAGTATAGACCATAAAAAATACAAAATGCCTGAAGCTGCAGAATATAATAAAGAAAGGGGAAAATTCAATAATTTCAATATCAGAAGAAAGAATTAGAGGACTAGTAGACAGATCAATTGAAAACATCCAATTAAAGAAACAAAAAGAATAAAAGTGAGTGAAAAGTATTTTTGGTTTATGTGGCACCATTAATAAAACAATATACACATTATAGGAGGAGGAAGGGAGGGAGGGAGGGAGGGGGAGAGAGAGAGAGAGAGAGAGAGAGAGAGAGAGAGAGAGAGAGAGAAACCTAATTTAATAAAATAATGAGAAAGTTTCCAAATCTTGACAGGGAAATGCACATTCAAGTTTATGAAGCTTACTCATTTTTAAATGGGATGAACAGAAACAGGGCAACATTGAAACACACTGTAAATAATAAAGTCAATGACATAATTTTGAAAGAAGCAAAATAGAAACAATGCATCATGTATAAAGGAATCCTTATGTGACAATCGATGGATTTATCAGTAGAAACCATCTAGGCTTTAAGAAAGTTGGTTGATATTTTCTAAGTGGTAAAACAAAACAAAACAAAACAAAGCAAACCAAGGATATTTTACCATGTAATCTTTAAGAATGAAGACGACAAGGGGATATCCAAGATAACAGCAAAGTATGTGAAAGTCCCACTCATCCCCTCAGAACAAACTGGAATTTTAACTAAAATATAGAACAATGAACCTGAATAACCAACTGAAGACTAGCTGAACAGGCCTATTACCAAGGATTTACAGAATAATCCACATCAACACTGGTAAGAAGGGAAAAGACATGAAAAAATGTTGTCACACACCCACGTGCAGTGCTGGAGAATTGGGAGAGATATCTCAGCTGCACAGACTCATGTGAGAATCAAGGAGTCTCAAACCCATGCCATGCTCCCCAGCTCAGAGCACCAGAATTGGAAAGAAGACCCCCTATGATATTTGGCAAGAAAATCAGCAAAGTTCTGCCAGGGGGAGATGGGAAGTCTCCTAAAAACCCAGACTCCCTCTTAAAGTGCCAGCTCACAAAATCTTGTTCATGGGTACTAACCCTGGCCTTTGGTGGAGCAAAGGTGATGCTGAGACGACTGGAGTCACACAGAGAGAAAATGGGTAGTGCGGCTATAGGGAGATGGCTTGAGGAACAGCTACCATATTCCCTGTGCAGAGTCCATCTTCCACAGGTGCCGTGTTTTGTGGATTGAAAACTCCCCTTTCTCCTGATTCCCTGTGGCCCCACCACGCAGAGCTCATACCCTGTGGAAGAGTATACTGTTTGCAACCACCCTTTACCCACAATGCAGACTTTCTTGGAGAGCTCTCAAGGAGATCCAGGCAGACTCGTGATGGCAAAAACAAAAAGGGAGAGATCAAGTTTTATGACTTTAGGGAGAGGATCATTTTTCAGTACTAGTATTCTTGTGCACAGCCCTTCTTCCATAGGGCCAATTCTTGGTCTGTTTTAGTCTAATGAACTCTACAGTCCTCAATCTAATGACTCCCTGAGGCCCCACCCCACCACAAAAGTCCACAAGTCCCTAGTAGGTAGTAGTTGACCTTGGTATACCCTGAGGCTATTGCTGAGTGGCCTCAGACTCAGCAGTGTTGCTGAAATTAAATCTGTATCAAACTGGTCAACAGCTCTCTCCTCCACTTGGGGACCCTCTGTGAAACTATGACACACAATTCATGTACTGCCATGGGCTCTTTCAGTGACTTACCTTAACAAGGAGCCAGGAGGTGGAGATGGATCTTGGGGTGTTTTTGGCTTTTAGCTGACTTGCCCCTGGGCTCAGTGCCGGTAAAAGTTAGCCTAAGTGTACAGTTTGGCCCCTCCCATAGGCAACCAAGCCCAGCAGAGGCAGCCACAAAATATGGATATCTCTATAGCACCAAACAGGTCACAGGCAATGCTTGACATTGACATGCAACAGAGTCTCTCCCAAGAGATTCCAGAACCAGCAAAGCTGGTGGTGGAATTCAGACAAGATCAGAGTACAACCTAAAGGGAGACCTCAGGAGGCAATAGAACCTTCTGGGGTGAATCCGGGTTCATGAGGTAAGCCCCTCAAAAGCAAGTCTTGTTCATTGGATTCCACATATAAGTGAAATTGCATATTTTTCTTTGAGTGGCTTATTTCACTTAGAATAGTAATGCACAGGTTCATCCATGCTGTTGCAAAAGGTGAGATTTTCTTCTTTTTCATACAGCATAGTGTTCCATTGCGTAAATGTACCACAGCTTTTTTACCCACTCATCTACTGTTCGGCAGTTGGATTGCTTCCAAATCTTGGCTATTGTAATGCTGCCATGATCATAAGGGTGCATATATTCTTTCAAATTAGTATTTCAGGTTTCCTAGGATAAATTTCCAAGGTGGAATTGCTGTGTCATAAGGCAGTTCCATTTTTAGTTTTTTGATGTATCTCCATACTGTTTTCCACAATGGCTGCACCAGTCTGCATTCCTACCAACAGTGCACTAGGGCTCCCTTTTCTCCACATCTTCACCAGCACTTGTTGTTTGTTGATTTATTGATGGTAGCCATTCTGACAAGTGTGAGGTGATATCTTATTGTGGTTTTAATTTGCATCTCTCTGATGATTAGTGATGTTGAGCATCACTAGTTCAAGGCCCAGAGGTTTGTCCTACCTGCTTAAGGGAGAAAGGAACAAAAAGGGAATGGAGTCTTCACCCAGGGAGGAGGGATTTTGAAGTCAAAATCAGGCAGCTGTCACTGGGAGGTGGCATATACAATGTATAGAGGATGGAGTTGTCTAGAGGATGGTACTGCAGGACAAGTTGGTATCCCTGTTGCAGTCTAGAGGTGACAAATTTTATAAGAAGGTTAGAAAGCATAGTCTAAAAATGAGGAGAATTATAGCAACTAAATGTCTGCTGACAGGTGAAACCCAGGTGATTGAGGGGAGGACTAACTCTACCATGTCTCAGATTAAGTTGGAGAAGTGGCTTCCCTGGAGAAAAGTGTAAGTGTGTCACACTTGTCCAGAGCCCTCTTGACTACCATACTTAATTCAAATTATGTCAAGGGGAACATTCTAAGATTTCACCCCTGCCCCATGAAGAACTGTGGGTCTTTTCTGTCTGTACCATTAGGACAGAAAAAGCAAAGCAATTTCGAGCAAAGCTGATGGACCACCCCATACTTCAACAACTCAACCATCTAGTTCTGATAACAAGTCAATCTAGCCAAACTGTTGAATCTTATTTCAGAAAGCTTTCATGCCAGTGGACTTCTGAAGTGTGGCCTATACGTGTAAACAAGCGATCCAGTAAATAAGAATATAACATATACCCCATGAAAACAGAAGGAAGAACACAGAACATAAAGGTTAATGAAGACAGCAAATCATAAACCAGTTTATGAGCCTTCAAGACTGTCAGTTGAGAAGTTCTAGAAATGAAAGGCTTTTTGCTAGAATGAAATTAAGCAGTGTCAGTTTGACAGATTGTCTTTGTCTGCCGTTTGAACATGTCTGGTGATGTCACCAAGTGCTCAGGTAAATTCTGTGTGACATATAAAGCCTCAGGAAAAAGTTTAGTTCTTAATCATTTCTATTCCAAATATAGGAGGAAAAATAAAATGTAAGTTTCGAGGATTGAAGACAACTGGAAGAATTCAGGAACCAGTTCAGCTTACAAATGAAAACAAAATATTGAAGACACTAGAGTCTAATATCCACAACTGGGTATTGTGATTCCCACTGAAACCCAATTTTTCTTCTCAAATCACTTTCATTTTTGTCAGAGGCTGCATTAAGTCCAGTTTTAATTTGGACTAATTATTCACATAAATAAAAGAATAGCAATTGGTCACATAGGCTTTTTAAACCTGGTTTGCTGGCATTTCACCAAGAATCTTTAGCCTGAGTTTTAGTCAGCCCCTCAGGGCAAAGATGCCAAGCCATCAGGCTTTGCCTACAATAACTATAGGTATGGGCAAATTCTTCAAGTTTTTGAGGTCACTCAAAATATTCTAAGGTTCCTTTTTTGCTACGTCTCAAAAACATGGCCTTCATTCCTTATCTGGAAAAGACTGGTGAACCATGTCACCAACCAAGGCACCAGACTATTTTTGCAGTGGGGTTTTATTAGCTTTGAAAGTCAATATCAATTCCTTAAGTCTTTCTGATGATATCCAGAGTTCAGGCATGTCTTCCTTAGACATGACATTTCAATTAAAGCCTTGGTTAATAAAACTACAATTGGAAACTGGTCTTATTAAACTTATGCAAAGAAAAGTATTGCCATGATTCACTCATTAAGAATTGTCAGTCTGGAGAGATCATGTAAGGGGAAAAACATAAAACAAAAGGAAAATCCTTGTCTTGTTAGCAGGGTGAAAGGAAAACTTGGACTCTGTATTCGACAGCTAAAAGTAGGCAATTAGCAATTCTTAGATTAGCAAACACATTTCATAAATTTAAGAAACATAGACTCCTTTATTAACAAACACATTCACAGTTTTGAGAGACATATTTCCATGGGAAAGGTGCTGCACAGTAAGACTCACTGACTTAGTTTGAACATTTGAAATAAATTGATTTGCTCAGATGGCCGAGGCTATGCTTTCTTGATAAGATTTACCTTCTAGAAATGTACATTCCAAAGTATGGTTCAGATCAGAGTTCTTGGAGGCAAAGCATTTTCATGTCATCCTGCAAAAGGAAAGGTTATTGGTTCGATTCCCCGTCAGCGTACATGCCTGGGTTGCTGGTTCATTTCCCAGTCAGGGTGCCTATGACAGGTAACCGATCGATGTTTCTTTCTCACATTAATGTTTCTCTCTTTATTCCTCCCTTTCCTTGTCTCTAAAAAGTGAATAAATGAAACCTAAAAAATGTGTTAAAAAAGAAAGCAATATTTCATTACCTGAACCTTGGCTAAATATTTTCTAGTGATGTCTGCTATGTTATTCTTTATATTTAGGTCTGCACCTTGTCTGTGTTTGCATCTAATTCCATTTCCATATTTATCTTTAAAAATGTTAAAAAACAGATAAAGGTGTGAAGAGATACTGTATAATCTCTACATGAAGCATAAATACAGTGGGAAATTTTGGGTTTTAGTACATCAGTAATCAAACACAATAGGGTCATAATAGGAACCACAAGGTGATTTCAAGTATGTCCTGTCCTACTTTGAAAGTTGGATTCTCAAATTTGGATATTATCACAAAGGTATTTTCTTCTGATTGAATCCACACTATATATCTATATGTATAAACTATTATATAAATTCAGTGTGTGTGTGTTTGTGTGAGTATAATCTATAAAAGTTAAAAATTGCTAGCTACTGAGGTACATTTTTAGCAGCACCGAACATAGATGATTGACAGAACAAAGCATATGGAAACGAAAAAGAATCTAACCCACATTTAAATCTAAGAAAAAAAATATTTGCCTGAAGGGAAAATATTAATTAGTTTGTCTACATGCACGATAAAAGTCTGGAAGACATATCCATCAAAAAGCAGTGGAATAAACAGCAAAATGGAAATTATTTGTAAATTGACAGTAAACTTGGCAAACATTGAGGGGGTAAACAAGTTATTTGGCATGCAAAGCACTTCGGAATCACAGCCTCTGTCAGGAGGCATCTGTGCATAGATTCACTTATTTGACAGAAATTAACATTTTGCAGAAATCTTTGTTGCATACTAAATATTTTTTACCCCTCTTAATTATTTTAATAGCTGATTCAGAATTTCCATATAAACATTCAAAAGATGCTAAAATGCACAAAGTCAAATCCAATTTTATCAATAATATAGAGTTATTGTACTCTGGAATTGACTAAAATACCTGCTAAGAAGTAAATTATTTAAGTGACTATATCAGGCTTATTGTTTTGAAATGAAGTATAAAAATCACATCAATCAAAATAGCTCCTTACAGTACTAGAAAAACTAAAGTTGCTTTTTAAGAAAAAGAAAACATCTCACCCACATTTATGTGAAAATAATTAAAATCATTCAGGAGTCCAGATGTCTACAGACTAAAATATTTTCACCATCTTCAATTTATGAAAAAGTCTATATAATTATTCAGCTAAATAGATGTGATATAACATAGAGAATATTATCACAGGATTTTAGGAATTCTAGCTCAGTCACTGACCATCTGTCAGTTAACTTCTCTTGTTCTTAGCCTCTTCAATAATAGAGGTAGACATTGAATCGATTTTTTTCTAAAGCCTTTTCAAATCTGCAATTTGGATGTTACGAGTTATCTGGAATTTGAACATTAATTTTCAAAATCTCTTATTTTTAGTGCTCGCTTTGGCAGCACATGTACAGAATCTCTTATTTTTAACTCCAAGTGAAAGTGTTTCTTGATCAAAAATAATTTTTACTTTCTATTCTAAAGTTGTTTACTATTCTTGAACAAAAGTTCTAGATTCTTTCAAAATAATTGAATCTTTAACTTTAAGGAAACTGACATCCACAGAGATGTCTTGACTTTGACCTAAGTGTTATATTTAAAACAATCCAATGACTCAGACAATGGTGTGGTAATGGCCTGAGGGAGAGGGAGGCAGGGGCTGAGTGGGGGTGGGCAAAATGGGGAAAAGTGGGGACAAGTGTGATAGTATAATCAATAAAAATAAATAAAATAATCTACTATTATGTTGGTGCCCTTTGTTAAGTACTTCACTTTTATTTTCTCAATCAATCCTTAAAACAGCATATGAGATAGGAGAGGACTCTTGGAGTAGGATCAGAATTAAATCCAAGTCCCTTGATTTAAAGACCAGTGTTTCACACAACTATATTCATAAGTTAAGTAGGCAATTGCCTAGAGTACACTTTGAAGAGTTCTTTTGTCCTGCTATTACACCATTAGATTCATTTCCATGTAATAAGAACTCAGAATCTTCTCGAAGGATCCTATTAAAAGCCACACAAATGAGCTAGCTAACACAGTGATCCCTTAGTGCTTGTCTATAACAAAGATTTCACTTGTCAACAGCAAAATCAATTATTTAGTTGCTTTTAATTAAGCTCAATGCAGTAGGTTGGAAAAATTATTATTCTAAATTATCCTTCTTACTATTTTGGTGTTAAAAGGTGTTTCTTTTATAATGGCCTATGCGGAAGACAGTATACTCCATCTCATCTGACAGAAGCAGTTTGTCATGATAGCTGAAAAGTGAAACTCTGGCTTCAAGTTATCTTGATTGCAGGGCATCCATTTTACATCTATTTCTGCAGCCTTACAGAAGTGATTAAACTGCTTTAGAACTTACTTTGCTCAACTCTACAGTGTGGTTAATAATGGTACTGTTTTCATAAGGTTATTATGGTTATAACCTGAATTAATGCATGTAAAGTGCTTTGCTCAGGTCAATGGCATGATAAATATTAGCTGTTACTTATATAGTAGAGTGTGCTTCTATATGTCAGTGTGTGAATGCACAAATGTGCATGCATTTTATACTTTGGTTGATAAAATAAGATGTCTGCAAACATTTCTTGGTTTTCTTCTTCTGTTGTCTCGTTTTACTGGTCCATGAAGTTTAAATAGTTACTCTTTATTGAATTTATTGGGATGACATTGGTTAATAAAATTTTATAAGTGTCACGTGTACAATCCTACAACACATCATCTGTATGCTGTATTGTGTGTTCACCACTTCAAGTCACATCTCCTTCTATCGCCATTCATCTACCCTTTGCCCCCTTCCACCTCCCCCTACCCGTTTCCTTCTGACAATCACCATATACTGTTTGTTGTCTGTTTTTTTTTTTTTTGCTTAATCCTTTCAGCTCAGCCTTTTCACCCAGCCTCCACCTCCTCCACTCTGACAGCTGTCAGTCTGTTCTCTATCTATGAATCTGTTCCTATTTTGCTTGTTTGTTTATTTTATTCATTAGATTCCACATATAAGGGAAATCAAAGGGTACTTGTCTTTGTCTGACTTACTTCACTTAGCATAATACTGTCCAGCATGGATGGACCTGGAGAGAATTAAGCAAGCAATTTTCTAAACAGAACTTATGAGTGCTGCTTATCAAAACAGTCCTGAGGAGCTTTTGTTGCTGAATTGGCCAGGGTTTCCCAATGTTCCTGAATGTAGCAGTTGAGTGAACTGAAGCCTGCATTTTATAAGCCAGTAGTTATAGTAGAATGGAAAAAAGGATATATACAAAGCTCGCAACTAGCAAACATCTCCTGACATTTCTATAACTGGGAGAATATAAAAATAAATTGTATTTTAAATGAAGTTATTTATTTCTCTGTTCATCCCAGAAGAAAATAATCCTGTCTCATCCTTTTTATATATGTAAGTTTATAGATTAATGACCTACACTTTACTATTGCTGAAGTTTTAGAAAAATCTTTAAGTGTTGGAGAACTTTTACTCATATATACATCTACAGTAATTTCAAAAATGCAAACAATGCAAAAGGACACTAAGTTTTTATGTAAATCTGCTAGCTTTATTGGGAATATATCTTTGCTTTCTTATATGAGGATGTGCAGAAAAAATTGTAAGTGGAGATATCACAAAAACTAAAAGACTGACAAGAACCTGCAAACATAAATTAATCACTGAAAACAGTGTATTTATTATCATCAAAGTAATTAGGTGGTGGGAAAAAGGATGTTTAGTTAAAACTATGGCAGAATTGTTTTAAAATCCCCAGTTTTCTATGCCATAAAGAGAACTGAAACTGAACACCTCTTGGGTAAATTTATTCCACTGATTTTAATAGAAATAACATTTGTATATACAATAAGAGCATTTCTAAATCTAATAGGCCTCTCTACTTATTTAGTAATCTACTCTTTTTATGGTATTTTAAAAAGATAAATCAGTTCTAATTCAGTTTAAGGAATATCCAAAAGCCTATGACGTGGGCACATGAAGGAGAGAACATTGGTAATAAAGTTGCTATGATGTAATTAAATAAGTTTAAAATGCACAAGGAATTCTGGAAATGGCAAATGAATCCACTGTAGCATATATAAAAGGATTTACTAAAACTTCAATTTGGGTAGGTATCTTGATTCCAGAACCTCTGAAATCTTAGATTTTTGTTTGATTTATAGGGAATTTATTCTTAAATCAAACAAGAATCATTTAAGTTTTTAGAGGAGGTGAGTGTCATGATTTAAACTGAATTTTGAAAATATAACCCTGGCAGCAGTATGAAAGATGTATTAGAAACAAGATTGGAAACACTGAGAATGTTTACGTGGACCTTTGATGCTATAAATAACTACTTGGAAGTGATCAAGGCATACATTTTAAACATATTAAATCAGAAAGAAGAAAAAGAGAACAGTTCAAGCAATTGACTGTTTTGTAGAGATGATTTTATAGAATATAACTTTATAAGTTATATTCTATATAACTTATTTGGAAAATCCTCCCATCTAGATGGGACTTAGAATCATGCTCTAAGCCATTGATTGCCTAATGTAATTGTTCAACTGGAATCCCAAGTTTTCACTTTTAGTAAGAACTGAATTTTGAAGTGAAATTTGTAGTTGGGCTTCAGAAAGCTTCATGAATCACCTGGAATTAGTTTCAAAATGCTTTCTCCACACAAACCCTTCTCAATATCTACATGCCTTACTTCTTCATTCAGATCGCTGCTCAAAATCAGATTTAAGCCTTGTTCAGTCACTCTTTATAAAACTCCATGCTCTGCCATCTCACCTTGTTATATTATATTTCATTAACTGTGTTTTATCTTGCTTCATGAGATTTTATTTATTTATACGTGCTTATAGTCAGGCTCCTCCTTTCCATTACAATAATGTAAGCTTCCTGCGTGCTTTATTTGTTTCAATTACTGTGTATACTCCTAAGGCATAATTTAATGCCTTACAGTGTTGGTGCTCAATTAAATACTTGCAGAATAAGTGATGAAATGAATGGGTGTAAATATGTTTTTAAATATGCCCAATGTATTTCTACTTAGGCTTATTTCTCAGTGAATAGCTTATAGTCTGTATGGCATATTGATAAATATTGAAGGGTATGCAGTTTTATTCCCTGAGTTGGAAGAGTGATTCCATTATTTATGAGCTTCATAATTTTAGATACATTAATTCTCTGTGAGCTTCATTATCTTGACCTGTAAAATGGACACTCTGGTACCCACTTCATAATGTGGTTGTAAGAATTAAGTAAACTACGTATGTCCGGCACTTAGGTGGGATAGGCTGTGTGACTGATTGTGGAACAATTACATAAGGAGGTAAGTGAGAATCCTAGTTCCTAGCCCAGGTCTTTAGAAGTGGGACATGGCATTACTGACCTTCTTGTGTAACACTGTCAACACTATGAGCAAAGCCTTCCCAAGGTAGCTACCACTACCTCTGTCTGGGCTTCAGAATGAAACTTGTGGAGAACTGAAACTGACTGAAAATCTGGAAACAGCCCAGCTGACCAACAGCCTGAAGAACTGTAGCAGCTAATCTGATGTGTGAGCAAGCTAATTAAATACTTGTTATTTAAGGTGGTTTGTACATTGCGCATGTGTGTGTGTGTGTGTAAGTGATAACAGTTTAGAAATAAGAACACTTAGTGCACATTAGCTAGTATGATCTTTAATAAAATCTTGAACAGCAATCCTATTCACTAAACAGTCTTTGAGCTAGGCTAGAACCAGAGTAGATTATGCAGGTAGGATAGAAAGATGAATTAAACCAGGTTTATGCCTTCATCAATGCTCTCTATTATTTGAAATAGACAGAAACACAGATAGCTACATGAAGACATTGTGTTATTCAAAATGGACAAAGAATTTGTTATGCATTTCAGAAAAGGGATACAAGTGAATATGGGATAACCATAAAGATCTAGACATTTCAGCTTAAGTGTGAAAAGAAGGTAAGGATTTTAAAACAGTAAGTATGAACATGTTTAGAGTCAATGTTCCTAAATCCTGAGGGAGGATATATAAGTTTAAAAATCAGTTTCAGTATTCAAAACCAAAATGCTATGTATTCATTCATTTAGTAGTTTTCTGCCCCAAGCAAGGTAACTTGCAAGTATTTATGTGCATTCTCATTCCTGTTCATAAGACAAAATCAGATAAAAAAACATAGTGACCATCATGCATATTTATAAGCACTAATTTTGCTACTACTATTTTAAAGATTGTGATTAAACCTTAAGTGGTGGTGTGTATATGTGTGTATTTTTACATACAGAGGCAGGGAGAACACTTGTAGATTGTTGTTTGGTTTTCTGAGATTTATGACAGTTCAATATTTTTAAAAGAAAACTAGTAGTAATAAAAGCCAAGTATTTCTGCATCTGCATTTTGTTTACTTTCAGTGGTTTTGTAGACAGGTTGTTCTTTTATAAATGCATCATTCATGTGGCTTTGATTTAACTAGCTCATGAGTTGTCTGCTGTAGAATGTGAATACTGCATCTTTAAAATGTCTGGAGCCTATTGAGATGGCTCCCAGCCTATTTCTCTTATGTTTGGAGAGGTGTTAAACTTTCTGGAGATTCTTACACCATTACTTTGTGTGCATTTGAGAATGAATATGTTTGTGTGTGTAGTAGGTATTTATGCTGTAAGGGTTGGGGAAAGGCAATAGAAACAAAGAAGGTTATATTCTACTCATTCCAAAGTCCTCTGTGTCTTTTATTACCTAAGTAGTCTACAGAAAATATAGTCCTATAATGGTTTCTGTCCTCCTTTTAGGACACTTACTCTTTAGATCATCTTCATTATCATCCTTATTATTATTATTACTATACCTCACATTTATTGATGGATTTATTATGTATCAAGTACTTTACATAGACTATCTTTTAATACTTAAAGTATCCCAGTGAGTGAAATAATATTACTTTCCTCACTTTACAGGTGAGAAAACAGATGAGACTTAGAATTATTTTTCAAATTTCCCTATACCATGCAACCAACAAATTGCAGAACTAGAATTCATACTCAGGTCTGTCTGACACAAGGGTCCATATTCATACTCTTGTATCTATACATTTCAGTCAGTTATGCAGAAGCCAAGAAAGTTTTCTCATGTATGCCAGTATGACAAATAAATACTTAGCAATTAAATAAATGATGAATAAGTGGCTAATTTAAAAAAGGTTAGCTTTTTAATGAAAAAAAGTTCTATTTAATTACTTGCTGGTCTTTTTTTTGGGGAGGGATAATGTGACATAGATACTGTTCTAAAGTAAATGTTTGGTAATTTTTGAAAATTGTATTAACATACTGAGTACACAGTTTCTAAACTGCATTGTATTTGTCAATGACAATAAAATTTTGAGGAAAATGATACAACATATTTTGATACTTTTAATCAATTACTATGAATCTGTGTCATCACATATGCCATCAAGAATGTATATGCACATTTGTAAAATTTGTAAGTCATGCATTCTATACTTCAGAACAATGGCAGAAAATAAAAATTTATGTTGGTATTTCCTAAAAATAAATTGTGAATAAAAGGCTGAACAACCTGCAATGGCATCATATAAGAATAATGGCTAATACCCATGACTTTACAGTTGTCATTTGTTGTGGATTTGTTGTAGCAGCATTTTTACTCCATAAAAATTAGCTTAGTCATTTAAAATGTGGAGTACAAAATCAGATAGATATAAGATCAAGCCCCAGGTCACTGTATGAGCTTGGGGAAGTTATTTAAACTCTCAAACTTAAAATTTTCATTTGTAAGAATAAGGATCAATAAATACACAAGGAATACCAGTACTTTCCAGGTACTGCACTAATACTATGTGGAGATAACATAAATTAATGTAAAATTAAAATTATTTAAGTACCAGAACTTAGGTGCATGGTGCTATATAAGCATTTAATCCAGACAATTGATGTAGTTATGGAGTTAAATGAAAGCTTTCCTTAAAAAAGTCATGTTTCTTAAACATAATGCTAACCCAAAAATTAAAATCTAGAACTAGAGAAGGATCCAAAATGGTGGTGTATTACATGAAGTTACATTACCCCCAACCCCAAGAACAAGCTAGAATTACAACTAAATTATAGGATAATCAACTGGACTAGCTGGAGAGAAACATTATAACCAAGGATTGACTGAAGAAGCCATATTATGACTGAGCAATCCCTTCCCTAAGGTATAAGCCTGTGGGGAAGCAGTAACCCCACCCACAGGAATCCTTCTTCCCTACCCCATGGAATCTATGCCCTGATAAAGAGTATGGTCCAAGGCTCTTTCGGTGACTAAGCCTAAGGGGCAGATTACAGGTGGAGGCAGATAGATCTCTGATTGGTTTGAGACTTTTGCTGACTTGTCCTTGGCCCCAATGCTGGTAAAAGTCAGCCTTGGTGCAGAGCTTGGTGCTTCCCACTTGCACCCAGGTTCAGCAGAGGAAGTCATAAGCTGTGGATCTCTGATAGCTCTAAATAGGTTTTCCAGGCACAGTAACATGGAACGTCTGACTAGGCATGTACCAACATACCCAGTGGCCAGCTTCAGACATTAGAGCAGGATCCAATAAGATTCACAGCAGCATATCCACAGGGAGATCTTAGCAGGCACCAGACCCTGCTGAGGTGGTTTTCACTTCCTGCGATCAGTACCTGCATAGCAGCTTGCACAGTGTGTTGAACCTTGCAGTCGGCCAGCCTGATGGTCAATCCCATGCACAAACTGGCCAATTGCAATCAAGACTCAGAATCAATTGCAACAGAAGGACCCACATATTGTGCACAAGAGACATTCCTGGAGAACTCAGTTGATCAGACAGACTGTGTCATTGGGTCCCACAGGACACTTACTACATGAAGCCACCATAGCAAAACTGGGATCCATAGTAGATCTACCTAACACAGAAACAGAGTTAGCCAAAATGGGGAGACAAATGAATGAACTAGAGAATTCTCCAGAAGAAGAGTTAAATGAGATGCAGACAAGTAATTTATCAGACACAGACTTCAAAGTAATTATTATGAATATGTTCAGCAGCATGAAAAAGGACATAAAAACTGTAAAATAAGGACCAGTTTGAAATGAAGAATGTAATATCTGAAATAAAGAATACACTGGAGGGAATAAACTGTAGGTTGGATGCAGAGGATTGAATCAGCAACTTGGAAGACAGGATAGAAGAAAAACACCCAGAGTAGCAAAAAGAAAAAAAAGAAAAAGAATTTTAAAATGAGGATAGTTTGGATGTGGAAAAAAAAAAGAAAAAGAAAAAAGTATACATTGGTGGTTATAGAATGGACAGGAGGATATTAATAATGGAGGAAATGGAGACATCAAAGAACACTGACAGAGGGAATTGAGGGTACTGCGTAGAGGGGAGCAAAGGGTGAAAATTGGGACAACTGTAATAGCAAAATCAATAAAATATATTAAAACATGTGGATAGTTTAAGTGACCTTTGGGACAACAAGAAGCATAACATCTGCATCATAGGGTTAAGCGAAGAGAGTGAGCAAGGGATCAAAAACATATTTGAAGAAATAATGCAAAAAAAACTCCCCTAATCTGGTAAAGGAAAATGACACAGAAGTCCAGGATGTACAGCATGTCCCAAACAAGATGGACTCAAAAAGACCCACACCAAGACACATCATAATTAATTATAATAATCATAATTAAAATGGCAAAACTTAAAGACAAGGAGAGGATATTAAAAGCCACACACAAAAAAGGCAATTAGTTGCCTACAAGGGAACTCCAATAAGACTGTAAGCTAACTTCTCAACAGAAACATTCCAGGCCAGAAGGGATTGGCAAGAAATACTCAAAGTGATGAAAATCAAAGACCTACAATCAAATCTACTTTACCCTGCAAAGCTATCATTTAAGTTGAAGATGAAATGAAGAGCTTCCCAGATGAGCAAAAGGTAAAGGAGCACATTACAACCAAACCAGTATTATAACAAATTTCAAAGGGCTTCCTTCAAGCAGAAGAGGAGGAGGAGGAGGAGGAGGAGGAGGAGGAGAGGACCATAGTTAAAAAATAAAATAGCAATAAATATGGATGTATCAATAATCACTTTAAATGCAAATATCTTAAATGCTGCAATCAAAAGACATAGGGTAGCTGAATGGATAAGACAACAAAATCCACATATATGCTGTCTTCAAGAGACCCACCTCAGAACAAAAGATACACACCGACTAAAAGTAAAAGAATGGAAAAAGGGATTTTGTGCAAACGGAAAGGAAAAAAAGCTGGGATAGCAGTACTTATAGCCAATAAAATAGACTTTGAAACCAAGACTATAGTAAGAAACGAAGTAGGATACTACATAATGATAAAGGGTACAATCCAACCAGAGGATATAACCCTAGTAAATATTTACTTACTCATCCAACATAGGAGATCCTAAATATATGTGAAGCAAATCTTAACTTAAATAGAGAAATTAATAGAAATAGAGTCATAGTAAGGAGTTTTAGCACTTCATTGATGTCAATGGATAGATCTTTTAGACAGAAAATCAACAAGGAGACAGTGGCCTAAAATGACACCCCAGATCAAATAGATTTAACTGATATCTATAGCACATTTCACACCAAAGCAGCTGAATATACATTATTTTCAAGTGCACATGGAACATTTCTTAGGATAGACCACATGTTAGGACACAAAACAAGTCTTAATACATTTAAGAAGATAGAAATCATATCAAGCATCTTCTCTGAAAGTAATGCTATAAACAGAAATCAATCATACAGCTGAAATATACACAAAGACATGGAAGCTAAATAACATAGTACTAAACAATGAATAGGTTAACAATGAGATCAAGAAAAATATGAAAGATACCATGAAACAAATGAAATGGGAACACAACAACCCAAAACTTGTGGGACACAGAAAAAAAAGTCCTAAGAGTGAAATTCACAACATTACAGGATTATTTCAAGAAACAAATAGCACAAAAATATAATAGAGTTTAAAAGATAATTTAAAAGATCAATAAATCCCAAAGCTGGTTTTTTAAAAACATAAACAAAATTGGCAAACCTTTAATGAGACTCATCAAGAAAAAAAGGATTGAAGTAAATAAAATCAGAAATAAAAATGAAGTCACCCTGGCTGGTAGCACAGTGGATAAGGTGCCGGCCTGCGAACCCAAAGGTCGCAGGTTCAATTCCCCAGCCAGGGCACATAACCAGGTTGCAAACCAGGTCTCCAGTCAGGTCTGTGGCTGGAGGCAGGTGAAACGCAACCATACATTGATGTCTTTCTCCCTCTCTGCCTCTATCCCTTCCCCTCTTTCTAAAAATAATGAAATAAAATCTTAAAAAATAAGAAATAAAAAAGTAGTAACAATTTGCACAAATACACAAGATTGTAAGGAAATACTATGAACAACTTTATGCAAACAAATTGGACAAACTGGACAAAATGGATAAATTCCTAGACATATATACTCTTCCAAAACCAAATTAGGAAGAATCGGCTGATCTGAATACACAAATTACACTTAGTGTTATTGAAGGAGTAATTGAGAAAAAACTACCAACAAACTAAAAAGGCCTGGAACTGATGGCTTCACAGGTGAATTTTACCAAAAATTTAGAGAGAACTAACAATTCTTCTCAAACTAGCTCAAACATTTTAAGGGGAGAGGGGATTTCCAAGCTCATTTTATGAGTCCAGCATTATCCAAATTCCAAAAGCATATCAAAGACACTACAAAGAAACAAAATTATAGGTCCATATCCCTGATGACCATTGATGCTAAAATCTTCAACAAAATATTAGCTAAGAAGATGTAGCAATACATTCAAAAGATTGTATATCATGATCAAGTGGGATTTTTTTTCTTGGGATACAAGGTTGGTACGATATCTGTAACTCAATAAATGTGGTAAGTCAGATAAAAAATTAAGGACTTAAAAACCTACAGGATATTATCAGTAGATGCAGGAAAAGCACTTGATAAAATCCAACACCCATTTATGATAGTTATAAAAACTATCAGCAATGTGGGAATAAAGGAAGCATGTCTCACAATAATAAATGTCGTATATGGGATCGGGAAGATGGCGACAGAGTAGAGAGCAGTGCTGATGGTGTCTCGAGTACCAAAGCAGCTAGAGGACAGGATAGGGAGCGTGAGAGTCTTCAGGACCCTGGGGATTGGAACGGGCAGCATCTGGACACAGGGGAGCACAGCCCAGAGGCAGAGGAGGCCAGCAGGACAGTGGGTGAGGCGTTCCCCACCGACTGGAAGTCTCAACAGTGAAGTGCGGGCAGCGAGGGCGAACGCTGTAGGGAACGCGGAATTGAACTCTTGCAGGGGAGGGACTGTGGGAGAGACTCACCCCGGCAACAGGTAGAGGAGGCACCGCGCCGGGCTAGAGGCGGAGAAGAGTCCTGCGGGAAGCCGGAGCAGGGGAGCGGGAAGTGCACCGGCAGGGCGGCGAGAGGGCCGCAAGCGAGCTGCTGGGCCACCGGGGAAACAGCAGCTAGAAGCCCCTGCGAGGGGGGAGGCCCAGCCCTGCGCAACCACACAGGCCCCCAGGCTCCGCGGAAACTCCAAACGGTGAGCCGGAACTAGTGGCAGGGGCAACTGACCCTCCATTGCCGGAGACAAAGGCTGCACCGCCTACGCCTGGGAGGGGCTCATCACAGAGGCCCCATAAAGGACTCCGAGGAGAGCTGATTGGCTTGCAGGAGTGGTGCCCGCCCCGGAAGGGCGGGACAGTGTAGGCGGACCCCGGACAGTGTTGATGGACAGGGGCGGCCTCTTCCCGGAACTGCAGGGGCGGGGCCCGTCGTCACAGGGACCAGCGAAGTTGCGGGCTGCCCTGCAGAAGTGCTGGGTGCTCATCACGGGCCGGAACCTCCTCCAGGAGTGGGAGGGGGCACCCTGCGGGCTCCAGAACACCGGCAGCCCTAACACCCAGCCAGGCTGCGGAAGGCCCAGCCTACCTGGGGGCGGACACTCAGAATCAGTCCTGACTGTGACAATCAGAGGCCCTGCCATGCACCAACACCAGCTAGAATATAGACTATAGACTGTAAAGTCTTGACCAAGAAAAAGAGGCAGCATCAGGAAAGGGATTGTTGCCAATCTCAAGCACCTGAATTATACCGAGAGCAATATGAATTATTAATCCCCAACATATCCTTTGCAAAAGTTACTTCTCACATATAATTAATCCCCACCATACCTCAATCCACCTAAATATCCAAGACCCTCCCCTACTCTCAAATTAAAGTCTATTCACTTTGTGGCTATAACGCATTCCCAGTCCTCAATCTAAGTATTCCTCCCTCCCTCAGCCTTTCTAAACCCTTTCTTTATTCTTTTCTTCCTTCCTCTTTTTTTTTTTTTTTTAATTTTTCTTTTCCTTTTCTTCCTGGTTCTGGCTCCACCTGGACCAATCAGAAATCATAAAGGGGGAACACACAGCTAAAACCTTTCTTTATTAATATTGATTTCTCTTTGTCTTGTGACTTTCTCCCCCCATCATTTTTTTTTTCTTACTTTCTTTCTTTCTCCTTTCTTTTCTCCCTGATAAAACCCCCTGGTCCTGCCTCCACCTGGACCAAACAGAGACCATGAAGGGTGATCAGACACCTAAA
>PVIW01002195.1:0-234257 GCA_004026585.1 Noctilio leporinus
TTTCCCATACAGTTGGTTCCCTTTGAATTTTGCTGATATTTTCTTTAGCTGAACAGAAACTTTTCAATTTGATATAGTCCCATTTGTTGATTCATTCTTTGATTTCCTTTGCCCTTGGTGAAGTATCAGTAAACATATTTTTGCGTAGGATATCCAAAAGTTTACTGCCTATATTTTTCTCCAGGACCTTTATGGTGGCTCTGCTTATGTTTAAATCCTTTATCCATCTTGAGTTTATTTTAGTGTATGGTGTAAGTTGGTGGTCTAGTTTTATCTCCACTTCATCTTTTATAGCTTCTACTATCGTATGTTGTATTTGATGCTGTAGATGGTGTGTTTGTTTCCTTTTCTCCTTTCTCTTTGATAAATGGTTTTTGCTGTTTTATCATTATTCTGTGCACCAGGGAGATGGCACTGGGGTTGCAATGCTGCCAGAACCAAGGAGCATTGCCTCGTCTCAGTTGCTCCATGACCATCTGAACAATTACATCCTTTTCCATTTATGTGCACATTTTCCTCTCTGCTTTTTAACTATTTTAAGTTTCTTTAAATAAGGGACACAAAATGGCCACATGAAAATGGAGTCCCATGTTTACATGTCCATGGGAGGCATATCAACTAGGATTTGAATACTATTTCTATATTCATTAGGGTAAAGATAGTCTGATGCTGACATCATGCCATGTATGCTTCCTTTTCCAATTATAGTGACAGGGTGAGAAGACCTTGCTGATAATGAGTCCTCCAGAGTCGGGAGTCAGAAATCAGTGTGTGTGTGTGTGTGTTGTTGGGCAGCTTGACCTGAGCCCATATGTTCCAATAGGTGTTCCAATAGGTGCTTAAAAAGCATTTGATAGGTCTTCTTGGAAGATGGCAGCAGAGTAGAGGGCAGTGCTGACAGCATTCTCAAGCGCAGGAGTGGCTGGAGGGTGGCATGGGGAGCAGGAGACAGCGGCAAGTCCCTGAGAATTGGAGCGGTAAGCATCTGATTCTGAGGTGCACAGTCCAGAGGCTGCAGAGACCTACAGGGGAGTTGGTGAGACAGTTCCAGAGCTGGCTGGGCAAGCAGCCTGGATCAACCTGGACTGGGGTGGCTCTGCTCAGAGAGGCAGCTCTGACTGAAGACAACTTCGGGCTGCCTGTGGATTAGAAATTTGAGCAGTAAAGAGTGTGGTCAGTGAGCGAAAAATCAGGAGGGTGGAGGAGTTGAACTCCTGCAGGAAAGGACTGTGTGAGAGCCACGCTCAGTAGCTGAGAGGAAGTGCAGCTACCAGGGCCAGAGGTGGAGGAGGAGAGATCCGCCCCAAGCAGGAGCAGGGGAGAACGCTAGCAGCTAGCACGGGAGCACAGGAAGCATCACCTTCCATTTTGAATGAGAGCCTTGCTGGGTAGAGTAGTCTTGGTTGTAGGCTTTTGGTTTTTATTGCTTGGAATATTTTTTGCCATTCCCTCTGACTTGTAGTGTTTCTCTTAAGAGATCGGTTAGTAACTTTATGGGAGCTTCCTTGTATGTTATTAGTTGTTTCTCTCTTGCTGCTTTTAGGATTCTGTCTTTGTAAAGACTTTTTTTCCCAATGTTCCAAAAGGGCCTAGCGCAGTATTTAGTACAGAGAGGGTTTTTACTGATGAGGCTGTGTTTTATAAATTGAGAGTATAAGGTACACGATACTGAAAGAGAAGTGGTAAAATAGAAGCTGCACAATGAGAGCAGAAATGTAGCAATATCCATAGGGCTACTTAATGGGAAACTGCATTTTCACAGTCAGGAAGTTTCTTTCCTGTTAGCTGCAAGCTGGGAGTGAAAAGGTAACAATGTACAGGAAGTTACAAAAGAGGAATTTTATTCTCACAATCAATTTAGTTTGTTTTCTTGGCAAAAGGAACAGAATATTCTATTTAACATAGGATACAGGATAATAAATTATTAGATAAAACAGAAAGCGAAATTCCTACTTAATCAGTGGGAAGTCATTATTGAAAGTCCTAAGACATTGATACTTTGCATATTTTACCAGATGAAAGACATAAGTTCTTAATATTATGTAAAAAATGGAAATGCTCTGAAAATATATTAAGGGTGAGGGCTGTGTGTGTGTGTGTGTGTATGAAAACTTAGAAGACAATCTTTCTAAAGTGCTCACCACAGTGTTTGGCAGAAAGTTCTAAATATGGAAGCACCTAGATTATTAATAGTAGAATAGTTTACCTATATACTGCCTCTGTTAGGGTTAAGACCATTTTCACAAGATTAGAATTCCCTTGGAGGAAAAGAAGTATTTTAGGAAACCATATAAAATAAATTCAGGCAGGTGCCATAAAATACATCAAGTTCTTCGTTCACCTGCAGCATTTCAGGTCCTTAGCAATATTTGATTTGGGTGTGTTCTGAAACACAACTGAAACATACTCTCCTGAGCTCTAGCCATTCTCTCATTGTTTAAAGGCTGCTTAGACTATTAAAATTTTACTGCATTCTGTTTCTTAGTGAGGAAACAGCCCAAAATATCACTACTGATGTTTTGGCATACACATTTTTTCTTTTGTCTTTTACATTGCTACCTTAAAGGTACAGTACAGTTTTAATTATTCTGTAACCATGGAAAGAGCAAAGGCAACTTTAGTTCAATAGATATTTACTTGTGCTATCTTGCAATAGATGTACTCTGTTTTAAACTGGTTTTGTGTATATTCCACACTACACTTCCTGAAGAGGAGTCATGTGTCTTACTCATTTTGGCACCTATGACACATAAAATTGGAACATTATAGGTGCTTAACAAGTTTTTACTAAATGAATCAACTGAAAAATTGAAATTACTCCCCCTTCTCATTCATATGGATTAGTAATTGAGTAGGCATTTTAACCCCAGATGAAGTATGTCACTTACTCCTTAGAACTATGTTACACGGTAGAATTATCCCATTTTAATTTAAAAACAAAAAAATCCTTAAGCAGAGCAAGGGTGAATGACTTGGCCTGAGTTGAGTAAGAGAGTCCCTTTATAGTCTATGCTGTAATCATTAGAAAGCACAATCCCAGGGGATCCTCTCTAAATTCAGATGGGCTAGAGCAATGATTCCTAAGGTATTGCAGAGACAGCATGAGAGAAAATTAAGAAGCTGTATTCTTAGATATGCATACTTTGGTTTTCCAATACTTTGCTATTAGTTTTGGTAATAATTGATAAATTTTGTTTTTATAGATCCATTGAAAGAAAGGTTTTAATATTTTTTTATCCTAGGGAAATAAAAAAAATATACCATTTAGAGACTGCTGGTACATTACAGTTATGGACAAGAGTAGGTTTAAGTTGTGAGTATGTGAAACATAAGAATTAATAAAGCTGTTGTAATAATAATCATAACCTGCATGTCTTTCTCCATGCAAACAACTATAAACTTATTTTTGCCCAACCCTGTATAATTTCTGAGGATGCTTCCATTATCTGTGAAAAAAAAAATGTGGTTTTTTATTTTAAAAAGTTATACAGTAGGCCCTTTAGGTTAACATTTTCTTTTTACTTGCCCATATAACTGTGAGCAAGAAACTGCCCAAGTTTCTTTAAAAATGTAGAATTTTTCTATAATATTTATTACATTTAATACTGAAGTATAAATATTAACTTTTCACCTCTTACACATTGAAACTATACAAAACAGCAACTGAGACATAAATGAATAAGAGTGACCACAGAGCTATCTTAAAAGTGGTAAAGTAGAGGGAGGACAAATTCATTTCAAATCAGTAGTTCAGAGCAGAATTTTCTATGTTTTACATGAGTATATAATTCTAAGATAACTGTATAGAAGAGGAGATAAAACTAGTAGACCTGCTATGTTTTCCATCTAGATTTTAGTATTTGTTATCAAACCTTTCTTTCATTGTTCAAGAGCAACACAGTCTTTGATGACAACAGCTGGAGGGCAGATGTTGCAAAATTATTTATTCGATAATTGTCATCATTCCCACTGTCTCTACCCCACTCATATCAGAACTCAAAATATTGCAATACAGCTTAAATATCTGTTTCTAGTAGCAGAATATATGTATGACAAGGACAGATTTAAACACCTACACAAGTTTTTGGTGACTTAATTCCCTTGTTACCTATAATTCAGACTGCTTTTATTGAGGTCTTAGGGTTTCCAAATCTGTGGCAACTCACCATTTAAGATGTGTGAGAGGTGCTTTTCTTTTTAAGGGGTGTCAGGTGTGGTTTTGTTGGCTCCAAGACCACCAAATGATGACAGCGGGAAGGGTCCTGGTCTGGGGATGAAGAAGAACTTACGTGGAGCCTTTGGGAGGGAGGTTTTGCATGCTTTATTGGCAGCAGCAAGGTTAACAACTATAGAGAGGACAGGCATTTCCACACCCACCCTCCTCCTTCTACAGTGGCCAGGCACTGGAGAATGCTGGTGTTTCCATGCATGATTTTTCCACTCTCCCACAACAGCAGTGAGTCCACTGAGTTTACAGCAAGGGCAGTCTTACATACACATTGGGACAAAGGAAACTCTATGCCAAAGGGTTACATAGGGAGTGACACCAGCCTGCTCAATGTTTCTAAGTTGGTTACCTCTGAGCACAGTGTTCTAGAGGTGCAGGAGATAAGATTAACTCCAAGGCTGACTCCTAAGCTGACCCCATTGGATGGCCCAGACACATATGTATAGATAGGGTTTTCCTTCCCCTGACAAAGGAAAGCACATAATTATAAATGGAAAGTTGAGAAAGACAAATCAGTGCAAAGTTTCAATCAACACAGGTCGGCAGGAAACCGAGCTACAAACTCATAATTACCAGTTTCAGGAAAAAGCAAACACATGGAATTAGAGGATTCTTATAAGACTACCGGGGCCTACATTTCCCTCAAAACTCCTCCTGTAGCGTGGTTACATTTACTGCAGCTGGGAAAACTCATACATATGATTATACTAAGATGTGTACCAGCAACAGTTAAAAACCCACTTATTTAGCTTAGCTTTAAAGATTTAAATGCAGAAATGACTAAGATGATATAAATAAAACTATTTAGCTAACAGAGTAGTCTTCAATTTAGTGTTTAGTGAGGAAATTGCAAATCTATAGAGCACTTTCAAGAGAAATTAACTAAAGAAAACAGTGTATTCCTTCCTTAGATTATGTTTATAATAAAGCAAAAGATTGGAGAAAGTACTGTTTGTAGAATTAGCTTAAAAGTAATAATCAGAGGAAAACCATAACTCCTCTCAGGAGAGAAAGAGAAGGTCCCTCAAGACATTAGAATTAATCCCTAATACCGATGTAAATTATTATTGTTGTTATTATTATTATTATCACTTTCGGAGAGTGTTAAGTGCCTAATGTAAATAACAAGGTTCCTCTAAAAGTACTCTCCTGTGGTCCTGAGAATTTGATGATGATTGTAGTTTCCTGGGTAGGAAACAACCCCAGGGCTAATGCAGGCTTGATGAAAGGTTTAAGGGGTCTGATTTTTTTTTTTTTTAAGATTTTATTTATTATTTCCAGAGAAAGGGGAAGGCAGAGAGGCAGAGAGGGAGAGAGACATCAATGTAAGTTGCCTTTCACAGGCCTCCAGCTACAGACCTGGCTGGAGATTTGGTTTGCAACCTGGGTATGTGCCCTGACTGGGAATTGAACCAGTGACACTTCATTTTGCAGCCTGGTGATCAATCCACTGAGTCACATCAGCCAAGGCAGGAATTATTTTAACAATGCATTTGTCAGTAACGTTGAGTTCATTTACAAGAAAATCTTACTTTCTTATTCAATTTGTCAGTCTTTAATTTACCTTGCCATATAATTTCAATTTCACTTAGTTATCTCCCTCTTTCTCTTATTACATACAAATATGCCAAGTGCCAAATTAACTATCTTAACCTTATTTTTTAGTGTCCATCTATCCTTACCTCTGTTCTTTCATTTTCCTGTACTTCTTGTGCAAATAGCTTATGACTTATGACAGTTGTATTCTTTTAAATACAAATGTACTCACTAAAAGAGCCTTTAAGAATCTAACAATTTCGTTGTCTTTTGGCATACTCACATACCAAAATTTTTGTATTGAAATATATTTATTTTATTGTTAATTTCTTTCATTTTATTTCTCAATTATATTGTAATACTTGTTTTTAATGTATTTTATTGGTTATGTTACTATAGTTGTCCTAATTTTCCCCTTTTGCACCCCCCTCCAACTGTTACCCCCCCATTCCCCTGGCAATACCCACCTTCGTTCATGTCCATAGGTCATTCATATAAGTCTCCTTTTCCTATGCTATTCTTTACATCCCCCTGTTTTGTACCTACCGATTATGCTTCTTAGTCCCTGCACCATTTCTACATTCTCTTCATTCCCCCTTCCAACTGATAACTCTACAAAAGCTCTCCATATCTATGGTTCTGTTTCTGTTCTGCTTGTTTGCTTAGGGTTTTTTTTTTTTTTTTTGGATTCAATTATTGATACTTTTGAAATTATTACCATTTTAATGTTCATAGTTCTTATCTCATTTTCTTAAATAAGTCCCTTGAACTTTTCATATAATAATGGCTTGGTGATGAAGAACTCCTTTAGTTTCACCTTGTCTAGAAAGCACTTTTTACTTGGTTGTTATTAATACAATTTTTTACCTGGGTCTCAAGGAGCTCTTGTGCTTTGGAGTAACTTCCTTAAAAATATGTAAATAATCTGGATGTGTACTACTCCTACATGTGTGGTCTTGCTCAGTCCCTATCCACACCCCTGCCCCCCGCCCCCCCCCCACCAAGCTCTTTACCTTACACTGAGTCGGGCTGCCTCCAGAAGCATCAAAGTTGAATCTGTAAGATGTCTCAGGCTCCCTCAAGCTCTATGCAAGGCCCTTGTTCCAGGTGGGCTGCCTGATGAGTGGATTGGGTCTAGTGGGTCAGTGTGATATTTTTTCTCACTGAAACACATGACACTGGGCCCCCAAAATGGCATTTACATGTTGATTTGAGGTGAGTTAAATGTTTTACATAGAAAAGGGTGCCACAGGAAGCATTTTCCCAGCATTTTATATACTCTAAGGGAAGCCCTGGGTATATTATTTTCCTGTATTTCTTTTCAGAATAGTTGAAAAATATGGAGTTTAAAATGTTTTGTGATAAAACTGAAGCATTGGGTCTAAAAGGGGTTGATAACTACTCTCCCAGACTAAGCATTGCTGAATTTTTTATAGGGAGGGGTTGTCACTTCTTTCTGCAGTCTTATTAAGGATTTCAGGAGGGGTCAGAGAGTGAGGAATAAGTTGCTGAGCATAAGACTCAAAGGAGAATGTCATCACTACTCTTCCCTTTATACCAGGAATCCCAGCAGTTGCCTGTATGAGTACATGGAGCCAAGTCATAGAGATGGACCAGGAGATCCATCTTCTGGATACAGCATTGCCAGTGGGCTAATTCAGTTGGTGGTCTCTACTGCCAAAACATAATTTACATATTAGTAAACTCTATGAGAAAGACCTACTTTGTAGCAATGTGAAGATAAAAAAGCAAACATATTCCCAGTTAAAAAAATTTTTTTTTTGAAGAGTTACAAAATCCATAGAGGGTCAGGTCATTCTAAATATAGAAAACTTCTAAACTCTATGTTTATGGGATTGGGTTAAACATCAGATGATTTTTAATGTTCTTCCAACCATTACAAGATTATGGCTTCATTTAAGTTCTGATGTATTTCACAGTGAGGTCTTATTCTTTTGTAATTTGAAGTTGCATACCAAATCCAGGATCAACTAGATATATCCCATGTAGGAATTCCTGTTTGAGGCTTTCTGGATCCTCAGAAGAAAAGTGTCAAGGAGCAAACCACGTTCAACCAAAAGCCTATGATTAAAAAAATAAAGAACCCTGGCTGTTGTGGCTCAGTGGATTGAGTACTGGCCTGAGAACCCAAGAGTCGCCAGTGTGATTCCCAGTCAGGGCATATACCCAAGTTGAAAGCCAGGTTTCCAGCCAGGTCCCCAGCTGGAGGCAGGTGAAGGGCAATCATACATTGATGTTTCCCTCCCTTTTTTCCTCCCTTCCTTCCCCCCTCTCTAAAAATAATGAATAAAGTCTTCAAAAATAAAACAAAAATATAAAGAAGAGTTATCTTTCCATGCAATTAATGATATTAAAAAGTTAATTACAAATAAAAGTCACATAGTTCATGCTTCAGTATTCTTTTGAGAGGAGAGAAGGTCTTCAGTAAATAAATATGTAGAATAATACTACTAATAACAATGGCAATAATCATAAGAGTAGTTTTCATGTATTGAGTATTAATCTGTGACTGGTAATGATTTAAAGCTTTATATATATAAACCTCTTTAATTCTCACAACCACCCTATAGGATATATACTATAATAACACCCGTTTGTAAAAGAGTAAAAATAGGGTTAGTATAGAGTTAGCAGTTAGTGATACAACTAGAAAGAAGCTGAGCTGGAGCCAGCACAAAGGGCTGCACATAATATTTTTCTGTAGCAAAAAAGGTATCTGAATATCCATAACAGTGTTCCACTTGTGATAACTGTCATTTCCCTAATATTGCTGATATTTTACCTAGAATATCTATTCTCCCAAATCTTAAATTTAAATCAGGAAACTCCAACATGTATGAAAGACAAAACATTGAATGTTTAGATGAAAATATAATTTAACTTCCAGCTTTTATTTGTTAGTTACATGACCTTAAAATGTTATTTAACTTTTCTAAGCCTCAATTCTTATGAAATTGGATATAGTAACAACAGTTTTCCATAACACAGTTCAAAACTTCAAATGATATATCTGAATTTGGTTTGTGAACTGTAAAATGCTAAACAAATGTGGATAGTTGGGAGGGGGGAGGGGGAGGCAAAGAAGGGGAGCAGTTTAGTCAAGAAACTAGTATGGAAGAACCATGGACATGGACAACAAGTGGGATTGACTTTGGAGGGGAATGGGTGGGTAGGGAAGGAGACAGAGGGGAGTAAAAAGGGGATGGATGTAGTACAACAACAACAAAATAAAATTTAAAAAAATATGTGGATAGTCAATATCCATTTCTGACTTTCTCATCCATTCATTCCTTTCCACTACATCCAGTATCTTGGCCTGACATATAATATGTGCCATAAGAGATTCATACAGGCATTTATTTAACAAATTTGTTTTGAGCTACATGTGCAGTGCAGTCTAGGGGGGCTAGGAAAGGCCTTTCTAATGGAGTAATAATTGAGCTAAAATCTGAAAGGGATAAGGAAGCTAGTCATGAAACTGTGAGGGTAGAGGTATAGAATACAGCAATCCGGGCAGAATCTAGAAAGTAAAGTCCCTACAGTGGGAATAGACTTTCATCCTCAAGCATTAGAAAGACCCGTATAGCTGGAGCTTCATCAGCAAAGAGGAATGTGGCTTTTCATTAGAAGCTCACAGTGCTCATAGTAAAAGAAAACCTTTCTCAACTTGGAGCTGGAACAGAAAAGTGTAAAAAAATAGATTAGGCAATAAAACGAAGAGCAATAAATGAGTTGAAAACTGGCTCAGAACTTGAGAACCATGCTTACAAAGGCAATATCTTTCTTGTATACCACAGTGTAGGGAATATAGTCAATAATATAATAAGTATGTATGATATTATATGGATACCAGACTTATTGGATCACAAGTTACATAAACACCTAATTGCTACTTTGTACATCTAAAACTAATATAATATTGCATGTCAACTGTAACTGAAAAAATTTTAAATGCAATGATAAAATAAAGCAGATGGTGCCTCTGCTGTACCAGGACCCAGGTCCATTATGATGCTTCAGATTGATGGCAAAAAAGAAAAAAAGAAAAAGAAAAAAAAATACTATTCTCTAGGTTTGAGGCGTGGGGAGAAAGTACCATTCAGCCAATAGGAACATGTGGATAAATAATGTAAAGACCCAACTCAGGACAAAGGAAAATTCTGAAAACTGGAGGACAGTATATGGTAATCCTATCTAAAAAAATTTCCAGCAAGCATAATTTCTTTCTTATATGGGGTAAAGGACTGTATCATTTTAATAAATATGATGATCTGATATCACACAAAGGAATCAGAACTAGTTATTCAAATACATAAATCTAATAATTATAGTTTATTTTCTATCACAGGCAGGGACCCCAATGTTGTAAAAAATTTTGCTTTTGCTTAAGATTGCAGTGAAATGAACATAGGCTACTTTCAGTTTTGTGTAACTGGAAAGAAATAACAAAATTGGACTCTAGAATTGAGTTAGCCTGATAAGGGCAATGCTGCGGGCAATGCTGCCTTCTTGCAGCTGTGACTATTTTGGGGGTTGATCATTTACTTTAGAAAGGGAAGAAGAATAATAGACAGTTGCAGTTAATCTATAAACTTCATATTAAAAGCAGATGAGGTGCTTTGCTAAATGAAGGATAAAAAAATACACCCACAGAACTGGCTTCTATTGATCCAAAGAGGACCTTTGAATACCAGTGAATTATTAAAACAAACATAAAAGGTCACATGCCAAAGAGCAAGAAGCCAGTGCCAGTTGTAGCAACATCCACAGAAATCACTCAATAATGGATTCCTTTATTCCTTGGGCCTTTATTTAAGAGGAATTAACATTTGACAAAGAGCCACATTCTTAAGGGACAATAAGTCAGCAGGCCCAAAGAGCTGTCACCTGACCTTTGAGAGAAGAACAGGAAAAGCTTGGGGAGCGCAAGCAAGGGAGATTGGTTAATGCTTAACATAGATTTACATCTTTCTGAGACACAGATGGTAACATTGTGTAAAGTTGGAACCAAGCCCCAGAGAAGGACAAACTGCCACGTTTTACAAAAAACTCAAGGCTATTATGAGGAGCTAAAGGTTTGCATTTACAGCTTCAGTGGCGTAGATCTCAGCTCCTCAATCTGGCACAAAATGTGTTGGAAGAATTCTTTTTTTTATCATTACTTACTAAACCAATATTGTCCTCCACTCATCTCTGTACTCATTTCTCTTCATGTGCTTTGCTTTTGTCATTGGCTTCATTGGGAATGTAAATCCCTCGCGTTTCCAAGCCACCATGTCTATTACTCCTTTGAAGGTCAGCTCAGAATGTATCACATTCATGAAATCCTTCTCTAACTGATTTTATCCAACATTTTCCCCTTTATGTACTCATCCAAATAAGCATTCTTTATTGATTATTCTTTGTCATATTTTGATATATACTACATGCAGGAAAAGTGCTAAGGATGGGGAATAAATATACATGAAAATCCAGGGTTTGCAGATATAACTGCTTAGAAGGGAAATAGATGTGTAAAAAGCCCTGGCTGGTAGCACAGTGGGTAAGGCGCCGGCCTGCGAACCCAAAGGTCGCAGGTTCAATTCCCCAGCCAGGGCACATAACAAGGTTGCAAACCAGGTCTCCAGTCAGATCTGTGGCTGGAGGCAGGAGAAAAGCAACCATACATTGATGTCTCTCTCCCTCTCTGCCTCTCTCCCTTCCCCTCTTTCTGAACATAATGAAATAAAATCTTAAAAATAAATAAATAAATAAATAAAAAGCCACATTTAAGAATGAAGGGCAAGTGGGATTGACTTTGGGGGGTAGTGGGTGGGTGGGGAAGGGGACAGAGGGGAGTAAAAAGCAGATGGATGTAATACAACAACAGTAAAGTTAAATAAAAAATTAATTAAATTAAATTAAAGAAAAAAAAAAATGACTGACATAGATAGAGATACATCCAAAGTGAAATGTGAGCATAGGAGAACTATTCCAGCCTGCCTATAGGGGCTAATGAAGACAGTCATGAAAAGCTATGTATTAATTAAACTGAGATACAAACAATAAAAGTAAGAGTCAAGTGGAAGGAAGGTAGGGGAAGAGAGTGGTTCAGGAAGCAGATGCAAAAGCATGAAGGTGTGGGAGAAGATGTCATTTTTTGGAGCAGTGAAGCATACAGCGGAAGGAGCTGGACCATGGAACTGATGAAGTATGAAAAAGCCAAATCATGAGGAATCTCATGTACCATGAAAAGGAAATTATTTATTCTAAGGGTGGATAGTAAAAATATTTCTTAACTAGTACAACACAGGCACTGACCTATTAGGACATTTCCAGGAGGATGTAGCCATGCCAGACTTAGCCTTGTTTGTTGCCTGATTGTGGGGATGTCCATGCAGGCTCTGAAGGCTGGGGCCAGGGCGGTCCTGAAGTGGCCAAGTAGCACGTGAAAGCGTGAGAGCAGTATGCCAGCTTGCACCAGGTAAATAAGAACACTGTTTTCTTTGTTTCCCCCATTAAATAATGTATTGTTTGTATCAAAAATATTATGGTACATTTATTGTTTATTCTGCTCATTATTATAGTTTATATCATGTCAAAACATTTACAAAATTCAAGTGTAATAAAAGAATAGTAATTTATGCATCATTACTCTGGCATCAGTTGGAAAGAAAGAATGAGAAAAAGATAAAATTCAAGGGAGCAAGAGCAGATATAAGCCCAACACTATAATCTAGAAGATAAATGATGAGGGTTTGATCTAGGACAGTGGAGCTGGCTTTAGCAATAACTTGGAGGGATAACCTGTAGTGTTAATTGGATACAGGTAGGGATAATAAGAAGCCAATAGTCTAGGATAAATCCAAAGCTTTTAGTTTGTCCTGGATTTCATATTTAAAAACATGTCTTAAGTTTCAGTTACTAAAATAACAGTATTTCTTGGTTTGGCTGGGAAGTTTTTGATATAAATAAGTTATGCTTAGCAATACTTTTTGAGTGTCCTTTTTTACTTTCAAAGTGTCACAAAGTAATGGTCATTCTAACTAGCTTTAGGAACTTTTCAAGTGACTCCACACATGTATGCCCTTTAAAGTTGTTCTCAAAATGTAAGGATCACTTGGAAAGCTTTTTGAAAATGCTGCAATCCAAACTTCACTTCCAGAGATTCTGACTCAGTATTTTTAGGAAGAAATAAAACAAAACAACATAAAATAATACAAAGCCCCCCCCTTTTTAAAATCAAGCACAATTGATGATTTTGATTATATTATTAGAAGCCTTATATTAATATATCCAGATGAATTATATACCATCTATTCTTCACAGATGAAATAAAGTTTACATACAATAAGTGCTCACTAAATCACATATTGCTTTTATTGCTTGTCTGTCTGCGTGTGTGTGTGCTGAGAAAAATTAACCTAGTGATGAGCAACTACCCTGTAGTGTCACTGGGGGGGGTGGGGGGGGACTGCTATGACCTGACTGACTATGTGTGTAACTGCATAGAAAACTTCAAGGACATTGTAGTCATTCTGCTCTTGCAGCCTGGGAAGATAAATCATGGACAGTAGAGACAGTGACACAATGTGTGAATTGCAGGCAATTCTGCATGACATCCTTTTTTTTAGTTGACTTGAAGAAATGGGCTAGAGAAGAAAGTTCCCCTTGAGAAAATATTGAAAATTATTTTCATGTAATTATCACAGAAATCTCCACAGCTATAATTATTCCTTGTTCTGGATGAACAAACACTATGTGCAATGACTAAATGGACTGGAACCAGTGAGAAGAACAGGGAAAGAGGGACGCAGAGTGTCTTTGAAATCATGAAGGAGGAGGCTTTAATGTTAGGGCGGCATTCTCGGAGTTCTAAATAACATCAGATAGGCTGTGGGATCTCTTACTTATTGCAATCTAAAGCTCTCTCTCCTCACCCAGGGTTCCAATTAGAGTGACTGATTTAGCATCTCAGAAGGATGAGATGGGGACAGATTGTGGGATCTTTCAGACAAAATCAACAAAAAGAGCAAAAGCTGTCTTGTCTGGATTTTTTTGTTATTTTAACACAAAGAAAGAATTACCTCTAGATAAAAGATTACTCTCTGTAGGGTTAATTTGATGCTTTGCTTCTTCTGGGAAAAAAATTATCTTCAGTGTTTACTCTGAATAAATTCTAAAAGGTATCTGCCTTTTGAAATTATATTTCTATGAAATACCTACTTTGCAAGTTTGTTTTTTGTTTGTTTGTTTTTTAGTCAGCCAACAACCTTTAAAATTAATACTACTACTCATGGATATGTGACTTAATTAGTCAAAATCAAAGGGCAAGCGTAGTTTTAAATCCAAAAATTTTACCCACTCACCCTTCAATGCATCTCTTATATTTTTGCTATGCTAGTCTACTCCCAATAGAATGATGAACAACTTTGCTCTCTCTAAGGGAAATTCACATACAAGAAATATCAAGCATCAGTAAGTTAATGTACCAGATACTATGGAAGCCCAGTTAGCTTTTCTGAGTTTTACTGAAATTTCATTATAAAAGAAGTTTACTATGAAATTAGTAATGTATAATCATGAAAACCTTTGCAAAGCATTTGCATGTACTCAGCAATAGTGAAGAGGATAGAAGATGAATTAGCTATTTTCTTCTACCTTTCACTCTCTTCCTCTCCCTTTGCACAGATAAAGCATCCTTTGGTATTCATATTGTTTATCTCCATAACCCTGAACATCTAAGATAAAGGAATGAGTCACTAAGTTAGAAATAGATGATTACTTGGTTCCTATTTGCAATATGTTTTTATTTGTGAGCTATTAAAGCATCTTCCTAACTAGATCTGGAGAAATTCTAGTAGCTTGAAGACAATAATTGTATCCCTGGATTTCTACTGAGGTCTACCTTGATGACATTACTATGACTATGATTACCTCTATGGAGTTTATTAAAATTTATTGAATCTTGTTACCCTCCTTGCATAAATGTTTTCCAATATATTTAAAGTGTTTGACTATACAAAGTATGTTTTTGTTTTTTTTTTACTTAGTTTAGATGGTACCCTGTTTTATACTAGCAATTCCTCAGATAGTGAGGAGGTATACCACTCACCTTTAGTCCAGAACCACAATGGCTTTGTTCAGATTAAATTTATAATATCTCAACAACCGGAGATAAGGCTCTGAAAATTTCTCCCGGCACTGTATTAAACTGTCATAACAAGCCTATAATCAATTCTTTTCTTCAACTGCTCAATGGAAGAAAGGGCAGCATCAGACCTCACCTGACTTAAGGATAAATTGACTATTATATAGGCTAAAAATAACACCCCCACCTTTCCCACAAAAGATATCCATGTTCTAATCCCTGCAATTTGTAAATGTTATCTTATTTGGGAGGGGCGAACAAGGTCTTGATAGATGTTAAGGATCCTGAGGTGAGGGAATTATCTGGGTGGGTCCTGTTACCACAAATGTTCTTATGGGGGAGGGAGATTACAGATAGAAGCGGAAGGGCAATGTATCTTTTGTGTGTTCCTGTAGAGGCAAAGTTTACAATAATACAACAATAAATAATGAATGTGGGGAGCCACCAAAAGCTGAAAGAGTCAGGGAGCAGATTCTCCCCTAGAACCTCTGGGTTCTAACCTTGCTGACAGTTCAATGTCCACTCTGTGATACTGATTTGGGGCTTCTGGCTTCCAGAATTATATAAGAGAATAAATTGTTTTTGTGTTAGTCAAAAGTCTATGGTGATTTACCATAGCAGTCACAGAAACTAATTCATGAGTATTTAATAGTTGGGAGTCATGAGCAGATAAGGAAGACAAATCATAGATGGTTTTAAAGGGGAAATTCATCCATATTCTGTATTTTGGGTGGAGAAATTTTTTGACTATCTTTTTTGCTTGCCACATAGTTCATTTCCTAGGTTACAAATACTGCCTAGATGTACCATCATAGGTTTTTAGAATGGCAGATGGAAAGAAAATGTAGCATTACAATGATAACTGAAAGGATATAACATGAAAATTAATTAAGCCAAAGACATTCAAAACTTAACTGAGGAAAAATTTTAAATATTCCCAGATGATCTAAATAGTTCAGCAGAATTTTAAAAAAATGGAAAGTTATAACATGGTCTTGTATAGGAAAAGTCAGTGGCATAAAATTGTCAATTTTTCCAGAGCTAATTTACTTTTCTAATGTGATCTTAATAAACAACCCAACAGTTTCCTATCCATACCAGGAAAAAGCTGATTCAAAAGTTTAATAGAAATATTTCTGACAGAAAGTTACAAAATGAAATCAATTAAAAATATATATCAATTTGAATTTTAGCTTCCTTTCTTTTAAAAGATAAGGTAGCAAATAATACTGTGAATTTAAGTGAAAATAAAAAGATTATTCACCATACCATCCTTTTTGTCATTAACAGGATAACTCAAAGAAAAACTAATAATCATTTGAAGGGATAGTACAAGTATTTCAAACATCAATGAATGATCAAGCACATGAAAATAAACAGAAGATACTACTGTTTACTATAACACTTTCAATTCATAACAATCAACTAGATAGGAGTTAAACTCATACTACAAATACAAAAGTTAAAAGTGAAAATTAACATTTTTTTCATGACTGTATCTTGAAATAATGAAGAAAAATGAGAACAGAAATTAACTGTATTTAGTTGTAAAACATTCTCATCACTTCTAGGATACAATGCTTTTTTGTGGTCAATTATACTTAGCATTTTTTTGTTAGGTAACAGTAAAGATTGCATTAATAAACTGAAACACAGCCTTAGAGGGAATAGCAGAATAGCTCTAATATACAAATACATGTACAGATACAGTTATCTTTGTTGGAAAATTTTGTCAAGATTCATAGGAAAACACCAAAAAATAAACTTACAAATTATTTGCCCTTACATTTATTTTTGCTTTCTTCATGAGTAAACACTGTTCTGTTTATTTTCCAAAGGTAAAGTATGTCACCGTTACAAATTACACCACTCATCTTTTAACTGCTCATAAGAGTCTAAACTTATAAACTTTCTTTTCAAGAAACAAAAGATGTATCTTTCTTCCTCATAGTTTTTATCAACAGTGAAAGTTTTCATCTCTACACATAATTATTTATATAGTACATAAATATAATTAACCTATATTCATACCCAGATTTTGAGCAAAGTCCCATCATGCATGTCAACATTTGCAAAGAGATGATCAAATTGATTTTCATTTGTTAAAAATTGGGACTTCAGTTGAGTATTGACCTTTAGATGCCTTAATTTTTAAGAGTCCATTATTTTTACCAATGATTCAGTACTCAGATTTTAAAACCTTTATGAAAATATCCCATAGTTGTTTTATCCACTCATCTATTGCTAGACACTTGGGCTACATCCATAGCTTGGTGATTGTAAATAACACTGTAATGAACATAGGTATGCTTATGTTCTTTTGAATGAGTGTTTTGGGTTTCTTCATTTATATTCCCAGAAGTGGGATCACTGGGTCAAAAATCAGATTCATTTTTAATTTTTTGATGTCTCTTAATACTGCTTTCCACAGTGGCTGCACCAGCCTGCATTCCTACCAACAGTGTAAAAATGTTCCTTTTTCTCCACTTCTTCACCAGAACTTATTGATTTGATGATGATAAACATTCTGACAGGTGTGAGGTGATATCTCAGCTCATGTGGTTTTAATTTGCAGATCTCTGATGATTAGTGATATTGAGTGTCTTTTTGTATGTCTATTGGTCATTTGTATGTCCTCTTTGGAGAAGTGTCTATTCAAGTGCTTTGCCCATTTTTAAATAATCAGTTCCATTTTTATATTCCAATAATGAACTAACAGAAATGAAAGTTAAGAAAACAGTCACATTCACAACTGCCTCAAAATGAATAAAATACCTAGGGGTAAATGTAACCAATGACTTAAAAGACCTGTACTAGGAAAATTATAAGACACTGAAGAAAGGCTGAAGAAGATACAGATAAGTAGAAGCACATAACATGTTCATGGATAGGAAGAATTAACATTATTAAAATGACCATGCTACCTGAAGCAATGTATAAATCAATGCAATTCCTATCAAGATTCCAATGTTTATTCCAGAGAACTAGAACAAATATTTCAAAAATTTATATGGAACCACAAAAAAGCTGACATAGCAACAATGATCTTGAAAAAGAAGAACTAAGCTGGAGGAGTCATGCTACCTAATATCAAACTATACTGGAAGGCCATAGTAATCAAAACAGCATGGTTTTGATGGCATAAAAAGACACATAGATCAATGAAACAGAATAAAAAGCCCAGAAATAAAATTGCACCTTTATAGCCAATATTGAACAGAGGAAGCAAGCACATGCAATGGGATAAAGATAGTCTATTTAATAAATGGAGTAGGGAAAATTGGACAGATATATGCAGAAAAATTAAACTAGATTACCTTCTTACACCACACACAAGAATAATTTCAAAATGGATTAAGGACAAATATTAGATTCAAAATCATAAAAATCATAGAAGAAAACATAGGCAGCAAAATCTCAGACATTGCTTGTTGCAATATTTTCTGTGATATATCTCCCCAGGCAAAGGAAACAAAAGAAAAAGTAAATAAATGGGACTACATCAAACTAAAAAACTTTTGCACAACAAAGGAAACCATCAACAGAATAAAAAAGATAACCCATAGAATGGGAGAACATATTCACCAATATACCCAAAAGAGGTTAATATCCAAACCTTATAAAGAACTTACAAAACTCAACACCATAAAAATAAATAAATAAAAATTCAATGGTATATGCTTAATTGCAAGATTCTTCTTGTAATTATGAATCCTAAATTTATAAATTCAATTATGACATCTGAATTTTACATATTATCTTAGGTATTCATTTGTTTTACTCCTTGCCAAGGTATGAGTCTCTTGAACCAGATATCTATACTGTAAATCTCTAAAACTACCAAGCTAGTTTCCTGTTTTGGACACTGTAAGGAAATTTATAACAAAAGTTTCTTTTTGTCCTCCTGTGCCTCAAAAGCAGTCCTGTGAAGAGATGACCATTATTATTTCTAGAAGATGAGAGTCTGGAGGTTCTACATATCTGTACAATTTCTTCTGAACAACTTGAGTAGCTATTGCTTTTTTAAAAGAAGTAACTCTGTCCTGGCTGGTGGCACAGTGGATAAGGCGCTGACCTGCGAACCCAAAGGTCACTGGTTTGATTTCCAGTCAGGGCACATAACCAGGTTGCAAGCCAGGTCCATAGGTGGAGGCAGGTGAAAAGCAACCACACATGGATGTCTCTCTCCTTCTCTGCCTCTTTCCCTTCCCCTGTCTCTAAAAAAGATAATTAATAAAATCTTAAACAAAAAAGAAATGAAGAAGGAGAAGTAATTCCTAGGCCTAAGACCTGGGCTCTGGGAATCCAGGGCTGGTGTTAGCAGCCCCCACAGTAACTGCTGGTGTCAGGGACTGCCTGACCCCCAGTAAACCTGCTGTCCCCACAGTAACTGCTGACACCAGTAAAGGCCTGTGTCCTTTGAAGATATCCTAGCTTGCTGGCAAGGCCTGTGTCCTTCAGAAATATCTTAGCCTGCTGGCAAGGACTTAGTAACTATTCTGTTTTAGTGAGCCTCTCTGTTCTCAGGGCCAACTGTCCCAAAGCCATCAACAGAGAGTCTCTTCTACTCCTTCCCCACTTATCCCCTTTTAACACCCCTGCTTTTCTTTTCTTAGTCTCTGCTGACACCTTGCTGCCTTCCTGGTCTCAACCCACTTGTGCTGCTGGCCAAATAAATCTTTTAGGCTCACAGCCTGTTCTATCACTGGACCTAACACTAACCCATTTAAAAAAAACTACTCCATGGCATATGATTTTCAAACTGTCAGTCATTTTATTACCTTCCAAGTAGCTCCTATATTAACCATCTTAACTTTAGAGAAAAATCTGACTCTATTTTGCAATAAAAAAATCAAGTATCAAAAGAGACTGTAAGAAACTACCCTAAAATATTTCCTGTTTTTATTTATAACTGGCTGTCTTAAGTGATTTTTTAAAAAGTGTTCTTTCAAATACATTTTCAGGGTGTGCACTAGGTGATCATAATTGTAACTATGAAGTTAATTTCTGTCTTTGTAATTGAGGAACCTGAGTAATTTTAAAGAGTACTCATCTGGAGGAAATATGTTTATGTATCTTCTATCGATCCTATATTATCCTTAGCATATTTTAACAAGTATTTATTAAATCTCTATTATGTACCTACAATTTTAAATACATGACTCAACACCTGCCATGAAAAAAAAATCTGTTTTTTCTTTAAAAATCTTGTCCTGTACATATATTTAGCTTGTTGACAAAACATCAAAGGTAAGAATTGGTTGACAAAACAGTAATTCTTCTCCCTAGTTCTGGATATTTCCTTACTAACTTCCCTTCTGTAGAGCTATGAGTTCAACTAGATACTAGGATAGCTATGTAAGAGACTTAACTATATAATCCTTAACAAGTTATTTATTAGTTTTATAAACTTTATGATAATAAATAATTTCATTACACTTTAATTAAGTTTTTCCCTGAACAGGTCTAGATATTATTACTACTTTACATACGCTCATAATTATTAGTATTTATGGGACATTTACTATATGCAAGAGACTGTTATAAAATGTTTTACACACATTACATTTATTAAAGCCTCACAATATTAAGTATTTTTAAAATTCTTACTGTGTTGGTAACAAAGCTGGGAAATGCATTAAAACCAATACTGGTAAAAGTCAATGATTAGTAAATAAATGCATCTAGGTAATGAGAGGGGGAAAAAATAGAACCTTGTTTTCTTTTTTCCTAAAACAGATACAGAAATTTAGGAGTGGAAAGATTTTTTTCATTAGTCTATGCTATCATTTTTCAGATGAGATAGCTGAGATGTTCACTATTCTTTGTATCACCTTTAAATATGCACCAATTATAATGATGCACATATTATCCCATTGAGTGGTGAATGTTGTTTACATAGCTCACAAAGATTCTGTCCCCCGGGGAATGCCTCTGATCCCAGTTGCTGTGGGTACTGGTTTCTAAGTGCCCACATCTGCTCCCCTTTTCAGGAGAGTTGCTTGTGACCATAGGGAGAGGCTGCTGGGGAAGCCTTGTCATTCCACCACCGCTAATTACTAATAGTTTCATAGGTTAGAAAGGCCATCTGGAGCTCTGTCCTGTTGATCTGGAAAGGCTGGACTTTACTTGAGACCACACTAGCTTTTTGCCCTTCCCAGGCCTACTCCACTCCCTCCTTTACAGGTTTTTCCTGAAAGGTACTTCTTCAATGGACCACAAGTGATCTAATTTGTGTCTATTTCTGAAGAGCCTGACTTAAGAGACATTGTTAAGAGCTGTAAGAACAGAAGCAGTATCTTTCTTGGGAGACTATTTCCTCATATACTATGTCTGACAAGGCCATCAGGTCATAGTTCATAGCCAACTATGTACCAGTTAGACCTAGGCTTAGCCACAGGTGACAGGATTATATTTGTTAAATTGCTCATACGCTGAAGAAAATAATGCATAACTAATGTACAATTCAGATATTTCGCTTACATAGTCAGGTGTAGGAATGGCAATTAGTTGGAGATACTGCAGTGTATTTATACAATGGAATGTTATTCAGCCATGAGAAAGGACACTCTTCCATTTGCCAAAATATGGATGGACCTTGAGTGCGTTATGCAATGTAAAATTAGACAAAGAAAGACAAGTATGTATGATATTACTGACATGTGGGATCTAAAAAACCCAAATTCTTAGAAATGGAGAGTAAATGATTTGCTACCAGGGAATGGGGAAGTGGAAAAGATCAGATGCTAAGGGTCCAAGTTTCTAATGAGTAGTGAATAAATCTTAGAGACCTAATGTGAAGTACAGTGAATGTAGACAACAATATTGTATTATATAACCCTCAAACTTGCAAGAAACTGAATTTATTCCAACAAATAACAAGTATAATTATGTAAATGCTAATTATCACTATCTTGGCAATCCTATTATACTATATAAATGTGTCAAATTAACGTAATATGCCGTGGCTGTGGTGGCTCAGTGGATAAGGCGCTGGACTGAAAACCCAAGGATCTTAGGTTTGATTCCCAGTCAGGGCACATAACCAGGTTGCAAGCCAGGTCTCTAGCCAGGCCTGTAGCTGGAGGCAGGTGAAAGGCAACTATACACTGAAGTGTCTCTCCCTTTCTTCCTCCCTCCCTGATTTTCTCTCTAAAAATAATGAATAAAAATCTTTTAAAAAATAAAAAATAAACATATTATACACTTTAAATTTACACAATGCTAAATTTTAAATATGTTTTAATTTAAAAAGAGTAATAAATGTTGAATTACTACTGAATAGGTACTGAAAGAATAATACAAATGAGAAAACACTACTAATTAGCATATAAAGGATACTTTTTGTGGGAATTAATGTCACAAATTTGATATATTAAAGAATAATTCAATAAGGCAACTCATTTATAAACAAACTATTTATTTATGAGGGCATTGTGAAATTAATGCTAATTCTAAAATGCACCATGATCATCTCTACTAGAACTGAGTCTTGAATACTTGCTACTTAAATTATACTGATTCTTTCCCATATCTAAAAAAAGAAAAAGATCTCATAACAATCCCAAGTACCATACAATCTCACTTATATATAGAAGTTAATAAATAAAGTAAACTGACAAACAAAATAGAAACAGAGGCATGGGCACAAGGAACAGATTCACAGCTGTCATAGAAAAGAGAGGAGGAAGGGACTGGGTGAAAAAAAAGTGAAGGGAGTAGCCAAAGAACATATATGTATGACGCATAGACACAGACAGCAGTATTGTGATGGCCTGAGGGAAGGGAGATGAAGGCTGGGTGGAGGTGGACACAGGTAGGGGTAAATGGGGACCTCCATAGTACTGTCAACAATAAAAATCAAGTTTAAAAAACTTGCATTAACAATAGTGTCAAACAAAAGCCATTTAAGGAAACATTTTATCTGCTTAATAACTACAAAGTTTTACTCAAGATAATAATAAAAATGTTAGTTCTATTTATTGATCATCATATGCCAAGCATCATTTTAAGAGTTTTTTTGTACAGAGCCCTGGCTGGTGGCACAGTAGATAAGGTATCGGCCTGCAAACCCAAAGGTCACCGGTTTGATTCCCCAGTCAGGGCACATAACCAGGTTGCAGGCCAGGTCTCCAGCCAGGTCAGTAGCTGGAGCCAGGTCAAAGACAACCATACATAGATATTTCTCTCCCTCTCTGCCTCTCTCCCTACCCTTCTCTCTAAAAATAATAAAATCTTTAAAAAAAAAAAGAATCATGTACAATATGCTTTCAATCATCAAAGCAAACCTATCATATAAAAGCCAACACTTTAGAAAAGAGAAACCTGGAGCTTATAGAGGATTTTCCAGACCTGACAATTTCTGAAGACCATGCTCTTATTCTGTAAGCTATAGGCAATTGGTAACTGGGAAGGAAAAGCCATAGAAATCTGGGCCATGAAGGGTCAGATGTAAGGCAGGGATGCTATTTACCTTTGCAGCCACTAGTTAGCTTTAGGTGGTCAGCATAGATGTGCCAAAAGGCAGCAGCAGCCAGTTATAACAGTGTGGAGGAAGAGAGCAGGGAACCCAGTGGCAAGTTTTCAGAATAAGATAAGCAACATTTCTTAAACAAGCTGTATTAGCAAAGGTCACTGAGATACTCAATTACAAGTCCCTTTAGAACAGTTGGAATCTATCAAATATATACACAGGATCAAATGATCTGCCCTTTTAACAAGCTCTGGGTACACAAATAAAAATAAGCTGGAAGATACTCATTAATTTAACTGGATGAAATGGGTCATGAAGGACCAACAATGACAATGCTCTATGTATGAAGATGTGTCCAGCCACATAATAGGAAAAATAGAGACATTCCTTGAAGAAGATATAAGATACAAAAAACACTATATAAAATAATGATGCCTCAGTCCCCTTTCAAGTGGGACTTTGGGACCTCACACAGTTCTCCTAATCACCATCAATTGCCTTGTCATAGTCTCCTGAATCTAATCAATAGTCTGCAATCTCTTCCTTTCAAAGGTGATTTTAGTTTTCAGAAAAGCTACAAGTCATAGGGTGCCAAATCTGGGCTATGGGGGGACTGAGTAACCTGGGTGATTTGATATTTAGTGGAAAAACTCTGTACTCCTGTATAGATGTGACCCATGAGTAGGTACATTATGATGAAGCAGCCAACTACCCATTGCCCATAGCCACAGCCTTCTGAATCATCCAAGTCATTTTGGCGGAGGGATGATAAAACATAAGGCAAAATTGGATGTAGATTCATTGCTCTACTTGCTCAGTCATTTTGAAAGTTATGGACACACAGTACACTTGCTTACTCAGTGGTGCCGACTCACCCCACTGACTAGTACAGTGAAGTCATCATTGTTCATGCATGTGCATTTCAGTCCACTCTCCTTGGATGCCAGGTTACATTGATGTCACACAAACCATTCAAATCATATCAACAATGGCTGGACTTTTCCCAGACAAACCTTTGTATATACAGAAAAAAACATAAATTGATGCCATGGGGGTGAAGAAACAAAGCTGGTTTTAAATAACAATGTTTATGAAGATTAAGATCAATATGTCAGTCCCATATATGTGTGGCCATATGTTTTTCTATTTGTTTGATTTACTAAGAGTGTTAATATTTGTATAGCAAGGTGCATGTAATGATCATTTAGTCATAACTATAGATATAAAATTAGAGAAAAATCTAGTAAGTGCTAATAATAAGTCAAAAATATATTTCTCTTTTTATGCACTTTTCTATCCATTTCTGTCATAGAACTACTTAATCATACCATCTCTCATAAAATTCAAGTGTAATGTCATAGCTTACAAGTGTTGAAGGCAGATTTGTCCAAACACAAGAAAAGCAAAGCATAAAATGGGAGGTAATTAACACTTATTACATACCAAGAGACTTTTATATATTACTTCATTTTATTACAATGAAAGAAAATAATATTATTCCCATTTGTAGATGCAAAAACATATGGACAGAAAACTAATTTTCCAATACATATTGGTACATAAACTTAACCTGGACTCATCAGACCATAAATCCCCAGCTCTTAATACTTTACACCATTAGTTAGAGAGTAGGATAGGCTTTGGGTGCTTTGGATCCAATGTTGCTCATAAAACACATCCTACCATGGAAAAATGGTCGCATGAGTGGTGAGTCCAAGGTGATTTTATTCTTGTGGTGATTCAGCTTACTGTGCACTACCACATCAAATACAATGGGGTAAAATACAATTTAGGGATTAATTGGAGACTTGGCACCTGAATGATTAGAGTTCTTTTTATAATTTTATGGTAAAATCTATCTAGAGTTCTAAAGAACATTAAGCATAATACTCAATTATTCAACTTATAATTAGCTATAATTAAATTGTGTTATATCATAGGCACTTGTCTGCTTCAGTACATTTTTGCCATGTTAGTCAATAAAGCTAGAATAAACCTGAGATGAACAGAAATTAGTGAGTTACACACTGCATTGTGCAAGGTGTATGCTAACATGAGCACCCAGAAATGTCTGATGGTTCTATGTATGTGCTACTTCTGAATTATGAATTTGTACTCCTTCATGTTTAAAAACACACACAATATTTAAAATTATTATACTTTAAAGGAAGAGCAAACCTGAAATCATTAGTCCACTCCCCTTCAATTTTGAGATAAGTCAACAAACCTGCAATGATTAAATAAAGCCTTTTATAGATGAGCAGAATTAAATGGTGACAATTTAGTATGTAATGTAGATCAGTGGTATGATGAATTCCATACAACCAGAGAATGACTTCTAATATCAAGAGAATTGAAAACTTAGAAATACCAATAGTTATGAGATCTTTTGTCATTATGTTCTGAAAGGCAGTATGACCCGACATTTACAAAAATAAAATATTGAATTATTTTTCCAAACAATAAGGTCCAACAGAATACTAATGAATATTTCAGATCTCTTTAAGAAAGTACTGTATTTTCTGTAGTTCATAAGAATGATAAGCTTAGCTTTTCTTATACAGAAGTAATCTTAAAAACTTTAAAGTTGTAATTAAAATAATTTGATTAAGAATGAACAAAATATTGATTTGTAAAAATGTGTATAAGTTATAATAGTATATGAGCTCCAAAGAATCAATGTTTGAAATAAATGTTTGAGAATCATAAGATCCTGCCAAAACTTCAGTTAGAGAACCAGCAATGCAATTTGACACTATTGGCAAAACAAATCCTGTTTCAGACATGTTGACTCAGATTTACTTGTATAAACAGCACTTGCTAAAGACAGGAAATAGGTGTAGTATATATATACCTCTCTAACCTTCTCTTTTTTACTTTTCTTCTTTCTACAGGTAAAGCTGATACTTTGCCCTGAGAATCAAGAGTAAGTGATAACTTCTTTATTTTAAGATGAACATTTTATTACATGAATATACTTATGCCTTGCCAGTGCTAAAATGATATATAGTAAATTAACCTATGATTTTCAAAACTCTCTTGATAGCTTTTATTGAGAGGAATAAGCTTAGTTATTGTCCTCTTTTTAATCTAAGAAAGTAACATATAGCTTTAATATTTCAAAAGCATTTTAATCAAATTTAACATCTTAATGGATTTTCTACCTTTTATTCTAATATATGCAATATAACTTGTTCCAATGTTGATGACTTGGAAACAATTATACTAAAATTTCATTTAATAGAAAAATTGAAAAGTATGGTTATATGTGTGTGCATACTTATAAATATTAAAAACTTTACTAATATTCACAAATGTGGATTTTTGTTAATATGTATATTATTATCAAAAAGGATAGGAAGCTATTGTTAATAATTTTTAATCCATCAAAACCAAATTATAGTAATGACTTTGAGATGAAAAATGTTTTATTAAAAATTAATATGAGATACAATTTCCTCCATGAAATATACACAACTAAAAAAGAGAGAGACTTTTAGAAGTTTTTTCAATAAAAAGTCAATATACTTAGGCAGTTAAATTTATATAACTAATTTAAAGATAGTATCAATTTTATATATTTTGTATCAGGAAGCAATTTCCACATTGAACTTTTTATTCCTAATAATAATAATTCTGGATAAACAGATAATAAAAGACTGCAGAGGCTGCCTAAGGACAACATAAACTACCTTACAGAGAAAAGATCTTACTTCTAAAATATTTTATTAATGCTATTCTCCTTTATGGGTGAATATTAGGCAGGTAGCTTAGGGAGGACTTATACTGTTGCCAGAGAAGACTGGAGTTGCCTCTTCTTTTAATTAAAACCAAAACCAGCATCTGCCTGGATGACTAACTCTTTGGAGGAGCAAAGGAACTTAAACTGGTGACTTGTTTCAAGCTCAGAGCTACTCTCCATTGTTGTGATATCAAGTCATTTGGGGCCACTGAATTGAGCTCAGATTTGAGGAAGTAAATTGGGAGGAAGAGTGTCAGAACTCTCAAGTAGTGTGTCACTCCAATACTGCTAAGAATTCCACTAATGTTTAGTAAATTCAAGCAAAAGGGAGTTGATTCATCCTTGGAAAAGAAAATAAAATCTTAATAGACTTCCTAAATGATAATATCTAAAAACTTTTCAAGCTTTGTATAGTGTCTGGTCTGCTTTCTATCTCACAGGGAAGTGGTGACATGAACGAGAGAGATCGGCATGAAAATCATCTATTACACTAACAGTTTGAATATGTTGCATCAGATCCTTTCCTCTACTGTGATTAGCACATAAATGTGTCCATACCTATGGTGCACACATTACACACACTTATGTTAATGCTTTGAATGGTCTGTTATTTGGTCTGTATTTTTAAAAACATTTCCATTCTGTCCTGTCAGTTTTGAGGTCTATTAGGTCAAAGTGTCTGGGTTTATCCTCCAGTTCTTCTGCTTGCAAGTTTACAGCATGTAGTTTTTTGTTGTTTTTTTTTTAAGATTTTATTTAATTATTTTTAGAAAGAGGGGAAGAGAGAGAGGCAGAGAAGGAGAGAGACATCAATGTATGGTTGCTTTTCACCTGCCTCCAGCCACAGACCTGACTGGAGACCTGTTTTGCAACCTTGTTATGTGCCCTGTCTGGGGAATCAAACCTGTGACCTTTGGGTTCGCAGACTGGTGCCTTATCCACTGTGCTACCAGCCAGGGCGCATATAGTTTTTAAATCTCTGATCCTGGTCTGCCCATCTATAAAGTAGGGTATTGAGTAACATCATCTAATACCTAGATTGCTAGGAGTTTTAATCAAGCAGAGGCAGGTTGTCATTGTTATGTATGACTCAATTGGGACAAAGAGATGGGCTGTGAAAATTTGCATATAAATTTGTATGTACTTATAAATTTAATCCCTCTTCACTTACCTTTATAGTTAAGAAGAATCTGATTTTATTTTTCTCCATATAGTGAGCTTATTTTTCTAACACTATATGGTAGGTAACCTACTCTTTCTCTTAAATAGGTTTTTATACTTGTTTGGTATGTCTTTTCAGTTTTCTATTCAAATTTCTGTATCAGATTTTTGCCAATGTAAGTTTGTAGACTATTTTAATAACTAAATATAAAAATATACCCAAATTAATTCTTCTTTGAAATAAGTTAGTAGTTCATATGCTGATCAGAATTTTATTGGAATTATAAAAAATTTCATATTAGTTTAATTCAAATTGACATCTTTATTATATTAACACATACAAGTTAAGAGCATAGAAATATCTCAATTTAAGCAGATCCTTTTTTCTTTAAAAATTTTTTTTTCCCCTCAATCATGAACATTTTTCATTGCTTTTAGAGAGAGGGGAAGGGGGAAAGGAAAGGAGAAAGAGACACATTGATTTGAGAAAGAAACATCATTCAGCTTTCACCTGTTTGTGCCCAGACCCAGGATGGTATGGGATACAGGATCAGAGACACCCAGATTGGGGATCGAACTTACAACCCAGGTACACACCCTGACCCTTAAGATACAGGGCAATGCTCCAACCAACTAAACCATACTGGCCAGGTCAACTTATGTAGATCTTTTATGTCTTTTACTAGGGTTTTAAAGCTTTCTCCAAAGCTTATTATTTTTTTAATTCTTGGCTATTTCATAAACACTTTATAGTTTTTATCACTACTCTAGGTAATATCTTTCTTTAAATATTTTTTCTAGTTCAGTGTTCCTGGTATATGGCAATAGTATTTTTTATAGGTTGACATTGCATCTAGCAAACTAGTTGATTGTGCTATATTCTCTAGATAGATGACCATACACTTGAAAATAATAAAATATTACCTTTTCCCTTACAAGACTAATGAATATATTGTTTCTTTGTTACAGCTTTGATAAGAAACTCTCCACTTTGATGTTCAACAATAGCAGTGATATTAATTATTTTTTCTTATTTCCAGTATTAAGTGGGATGCACCTTATTTCTCTAGTAACTACAATACTTGCTATATATACTTAATATAATGCCATTGCCAAATTAATGATCTCTTCTCTTTTCCTCTCTTTTTTTAGCTATAACTAGGGATTGAATTTAGTGATATTTTTGCCATATAATCTTTTTAATTCATTTATGTGATAAATTGACCAATGTGTTTTCTCATTTTGAGGTCTTTTTGCAGTCCTGATATAAACTTTACTTGATTATGGTATTTTAAATGTATTTTTGAATTGGTAAGTTAATATTTGTGAGGATTTTTGCATGTCATTTGTGAAATGAGCCTATATGTTAGGTACTTTTATTCTCATCTGTTAAGAGGAAACCAATGTCAGAATCATTTCTATTCATTGTCATTGCTGGGGTCACTCTTTGGGGAGGAACAGCCTTGGGAAGAAGTAGTCCTGATATTTTATACTTACACAGCCCCAGGCGGTAGCAATGTAGAGTAGTCTGCATGCCTTTACTTTCTTTAGTCCTTGACACTTGCTGGAGGTTACGTTTCTTAGATGCTATTTCGTAAACAAAAGGCACCAGAACAGGCAGCAAAATTTTACAATAAAGGGGAAACAAGGGTAGTTACCTTAAAGTAAAAGCAAGAACTAAAGTTTATTACTGCAAACTACATGCTCAGGCCAGTCACTGTTCCAAGATGCAACACCTTTCTCCGCTTTATACTCAATACACGCACACACACACACACACACACACACACACACACACACACCACACACAGACATACACATGCACACTAGAAGTCATGAGAGACTTAAATCTCTTCAGATTTCCTATCTTTTTGATGCTTCCTTGGAAGCCATGCTTCCCTTTTGTTTCTCCCATTCCTTCAGAACTCATGTTGTGGTGCTAACCAGAAGCCAGCCCTATTGTCATCCTCCCTGCAATTGAAGACTAAAAGCTTACTTTTTAAGTGGGCCCTTTTATGAATTCTCCTCTTAAGAACTAAGCAAATTATCTCTAGTTTATCATTTCAAAATCCTTATATCCACAAAATAGATACTTAAGGCAAGGTATGCTATATAATTTTTGTAAGTATATGTTTTTAATTAGCTAATAAGCAGTAATAGGTCATTATTTTCTTTCTCAAGTGAGTGTTTTGAAGGTAGTGGTGGCCCTAACATCAGTATGAGGAAGGAGCAGTATGTTATGGTTCAACTGTATCATTTACATTTACGCTTCCGAAGGGCCCAGCTTGCTCTCTACTGTTTGTCATTGGATGGTAGTAAATGATCAATGCTTGGAATTGGACATCGTTGAAATCTCTGGATTTGGCTCTTCTCTAATCACGCAAGAGAAATTACTAAACTCTTTGAAGAAGGAAAATTACAAATGGCAGAGAGGAAAACTGTATAAAAGGAGAGGCTTGGTGACCAGCACATAGTAAAATAACTCTTTTAAGGGAAATGATTTTAAAAGGATGGAAAGTTTGCCCTAAGTAATTAGCAGAGGAAATATGTAACTAAACACATTTGGAAATCGTTTACATGCAAATAGATGACAGGAAGGAGCAGTTATTTATGTAATTCTTCCAAACATTTTCTGTGCCACTCTACTCCATGAAAGTAAAATAAGCAGCATTCTACCAGCACCTGGGGAAGGGGGATGGTGGAGGTAAATGCTGTGGTCTTCCACCTGATGCTGTATCCTAATCGTATTTACCGCATCTCTAACGCTTCTTTAGATCTGCGTTGTGTGGATTTTCTCCAACCTTTTTCAAAAGCATCGCCATTGGTCAGGGCAAGAGAAAAATAAAACTTTAGTCTCTGCTTTTGCACACATGAGGAAGTCCAAATACCTCCCACTCTGGGTACTTGAATGATGGGCTCCCCTACCAGTATGCTAAGGCTCTGAGGATGGGCAGGAGTCCTATCTTGTTGAGTTGAGCATGTTAAGCAATATCTAGCATACTATCCTAAATAGGGTATGTAAAATTTGATAAATGTATGTTATAAGAAAGAATGGTATCTGATTGTCATGAACTTGCCAAAAAAGCAGAATCTGTTTTCCTCTGTTGTTCTCAAATCCCACAGGAGGCCCACTGGAGGCCATAGTCAGAGGGACAGGCATGCCCAGGGACAGCAGCCTAACAGAGTCCTCTGGGACTTGGACAGCTTCCGCAACTTCTCCGCTGACTGAGCCAGAACAGTGTAGCCAAGTCACTTAAAGAATGTGATGATGGTATTCTGCCTTTTCTGAATGCACAGCCCAGTTACAGAAAAACAACAAAGACAGTGGGCTTTATTTTTTAAAGATTTTTATTTATTTTTAAAGGGAAGGGAAGGGAAGGAGAAAGAGAGGGAGAGAAATATTGATGTGAGATTAGTTGCCTCTCAGAGCAGCAACCCAGGCATGTGACCTGACTGGGAATTGAACTAGTGACACCAGTCAGGGGTAGGTGGGATTTAAATGCTCCTATCCAGAGATAACATCTGTGTTTTTGGAGTTAGCCTGTGAGTTTCTTTGTAGAGAGAGACTTTAAAATGTTCTTAAAGGAAGTGGCTGGAATCCAGGTTTGAGAATTAACATGATCAAAGGCATAAAGGACATACGATCAGAGGAAAAGATAATGAAAGTATAAATAGGGAACCTATCCTGATTAAATCAGTGGAATAAAGACTAATGATGGCATCACAGGTTGGGTTCCACAGGCAATGTTCAGGAAATATGAGACGTAAAATGTTTATTAAGGGATCCGCTTGGGATTAATTTCCTAGGAAGGGAGCAGAAGGAAGCAAGATGGGGCAGAGATAAGAAATCAAGCTGTGATGCAGCTTGTTGTAGGTTCAGCCAGTCAATTACATCGGGTGGTTCTGAAGCTGAGATGATGTTTCAGCATTGTCTGCAGTTGTAGTGAAGAGGTGAGGCCTTCACACCCCATATCTGATACAAATAGAACATGATCTTGGACCATGTGTATCTTCAGCAATCCTTGATATTTATGCAGGCAACACTCCCAGCCAAAGTAATAAGCATCCCAAATGATAATAAAAAGGGTAATGGCAATACTAGGGCTTGTATGTATATGGTGATTTTTAAAATGCTTTTGAATTCTTTAATAATTTTTATTTTTAAACCTCACAAAAAATCCTATGAGGTAACCCTATGTTCCCATATTTTAATTTGACAAATGAATACATTCATATACTTAAAGATGACCCAGGTTAAAAAGCATTAGTGACAACAATAACAAAAACCCAGGCTTCTTAACACATGCTTTGTTCTCTCTATCACAATATAGGTGCCAAAGTTCAGGTTTGTTTAATAGGGAATCAGATATTTTTGAGAAATAAAATGGCTCTTTTTGATGTTCAATTTATATTTGCTTTATATGAAAATAAATTCATTTTCCTTTCAATGTTTTTCTTCTTGATTTCAAATTTTCATTGTTCTTCACCTCTTCCTCTGTCTGCCTAAAAACTAAATTATATACAAATTCAACCTTTTCCTACTCTTATGAGTGAAATTTTCATTGTAAGGAAGAGCTTTAATCTGAAAAAACATTATAGAAATACATATATAATTTGTATTCATTAGAGAACCCTTATGGAGATATGTTATCAATTTTATGATTTGTATTTCAATTCCTTCCCTTTCTAGTTATTCAATGGACAAAAATCACTTTATTAAAATGCCAACAAAGTCCTTTATTAGTTGAACAAAGTAATGAGAACACAACTTATCATCATGGGTTATGTTTACAACTTAAAATGGACATCCTAGGAAAATATTATTTGAGCTCTCAGAGTCTTAGGAATTTTATTTTATAGTTGAAGGTCAAGATTTGACTTAATTATTAGTATTGTGTTCATTTTTCCTCCTAATTTTTATCAAACATGTTGAGCAATCTACCAGCTATTTATCAGTTGTCAAAAGATTTATAGCAATGTTTGTCTAATTTTGTCAAGGCAAAATATTCCTTTTTGAAACTACATGCCCCCAAAAATGTATAGTACAGTTTAGCAGGAAATGAACATTAAGGTTAAAAGAAATTTTGGGTTCTGTCTCACCTATATACTAAATTGTAATGAGACTGTCAGGAGACTACTTAATGCCTCCTGGCTCTGTTCTTTCCTTACCTGGACACCATAATTCCTAACATATTAGCTATACCAGGCTGCAAAAAAGTAAGAAGTCAGAGGCACTTTTCCAAAAGTTAATTATCTTTTTAGAATAAAGGTGTTTCTTTTTGTAATTACTGTAATGTTGACTCACTTTAGAAAATGGGGGAAAAAAAAGTCTTATTACATAAAGATAAACACATTCTCTTGTATTTCTGTTTAATCTTGTTTGCTCTTTGTCTCACTGTTTGTCTGAGTACTCATTTCCTGGAAGAAAGGGATAAGATCCTGCTCCTGTAATATTTTCCTTCACAAGAATCATAATGTACTTATTTCCAGATGTCTCTACATATCTAGATCATCAGTACTACTATGGAATACAATTCTTTTTTCTGTTACCTTATCTTAAAATTGGCCCAGATATCTATATCATGGAGTTTTTTCCATATACTCATGAGAGAAGCATGAGTGTATGGAGGTACGTGGAAGTACCTCGGCCACCTTAGCGCCTGGCTCACACATGTGCACTGGAATGCAGATATGTAGCTCGAGAAGACTTCAAATTGCTAGGTGTTATGGATCTTGTAATACTCTTGAAAAATAATGTAGCACCTCTAATATAAGAATTAAATATAAGAATGTATGTAAGTCTGCCTGGGCTGCCATGACAAATTACCAAAGACTGGGTGGTTTAAGTCCTATACATCTGCTTGTTTTTTACCATCCCCATTAGAAAAGCTTGCTTCTGACGCTGAATCCATTAGAATTCTACTAGCACCGTGTGACAAATCTGCTTTTGTTATAGTACTAATTAATGAATTTGGAATAACTGATATTGAGTTGCTTCATTTTTTTCTCCTGTGTTCTTCAGAAGTTCATGCACTAAAATTCTAATACAGGTTTTTGTTTCCTTTGTTTTGTTTTCCCAGCAATGGCATTACTCCCAGTGCTTCTGTTTCTGGCTGCTGTGTGGCTTCCATTCTTTCCTGCAAATGGAGAGGTATGATCGAGGTTGAAAATATTTTCAGAACAATTCAAGCAACCTTGAAGGACAGAAAGCTACTAGATCAATTTTGAAAGTGAAAAGAGTTAGAGTGTCTAGTACATCACAAAGTATAGTATCCCCTAAACACATGAAGATATTGACCACTGAAAATATGATCAGAACTTAGATCTGCATGAATACAATACATAGCAGACTTCACAGGCTTAGTTTAAAAAGGGAGGTAAAATTTCTGATTAATAATTTTAATAGGCTGGTGGCACAGTGGATAAGGTGCCAGCCTGAGAACCCAAAGGTGATTGGTTCGATTCCCCAGCCAGGGCACATAACCAGGTTGCAAGCCAGGTTTCTAGCCAGGTCCATGGCTGGAGGCAGGTGAAAGGCAACCATAATTGATGTCTCTCTCCCTCTCTGCCTCTCTCTCTTCCCCTCTCTAAAAAAAATAAATAAATAAAATATTTAAAAATAATCATCATAATAAAAATTTTAATATGGATTGCATGATAAGGCATATCTTTTTGACATGCTTTAAAATAGAGTATATATAAATATAACATATTTATATATAAATTCAAATATATAATATATAACATAAGTATATATTATATTTACATAATACAACATATATTTATAGAATATATTTACATAGATTTTATAAATATGTAATATGTATTAATATCATATATTTAAAATATATTATAAATATCAATTTAATGTTTTTTTCTCTTATAAAATGACTACCAAAAAATTTAAATTACATATGATGCTTTAATTATTTTTCAGTTGACACCACTGGGCTATGGGCTTAAAAGATAACAAAACTTCTATTCCAAAATCTTGTTTAATTTGCTCTTATTTAATCCACTTCAACGTGATCACCACTGAAAATTAACAATTTGTTCATATAATCTCAAATTAAGAAAACTTCTTCACATACGTTATTACATTTAATTTTCACACTGTGTGAGAATAATTATACTTATTTTTAACTTTAAAAAAGAAAGTTTTCTACAGATATTGAGCATTTGGATATTTTCCTAATTTTTAATTAATTTGTGTAAGATAAGATATTCTAATTATTTCCTTTTGAAGGTTCCCATGGATTTTTTTAAAATTTAATTTCATTGTTGTTTTATTACATCTGTCCCCTTTTTCCTTCCCTCTGTCCTTTTCCCCACCCACCGACTCCCCACAAAGTCAATCCCACTTGTTTTCCATGTCCATAGTTCTTCTATATTAGTTCCTTGATGAAACTGCTCTCTTTCTTTGCCTCCTCCTCCCCCATCCCATCTCATCTGCACACTGGAGGTCTATTCATTGTATTCATGTATCTGGTTCTGTTTTGCTTATTTATTTGTTTTGTTCATTATCCTGAAGTGGGTGAGATCATAACAATATTTACTTTTCACTGATGGCTATTTCACTAAGCATAATACTTTCTAGTTCCATCCATGTTGTTACAAAGATTGGGAGTTCCTTCTTTCTTTCTGCTGTGTAGTATTCCATTGCGTAAATGTACCAAATATTTTTGATCCAATCATCCACTGATGGGTACTTAGGCTGTTTCTAACACTTGGCTATTGTAAATAGTGCTGCTCTGAACATAGGGGTATATAGGTTCTTCAGAATTGGTATTTCAGGGTTCTTTGGGTATAGTCCAAATAGTGGAATTGCGGGATCAAAAGGCAGTTCCATTTTTAGTTTTTTAAGGAAACTCCATATTGTTTTCCATAGTGGCTGCACCAGCCTGCATTCCCACCAATAGCACATGAAGTTTCTCTTTTCCCCACATCTTCACCAACACTTGTTGTTTGTTGATTTGTTGATGATTACCATTCTGACAGGTGTGGGGTGGTATCTTATTGTGGCTTCAATTTGCATCTCTCTGATGGCTAGTGATGTTGAGCATTCTTTCATATGCCTATGGGCTCTTTGTATGTCTCCCTCAGTGAGTTGTCTGTTCAGGTCCTTTGCCCATTTTTTAATTGGGCTGTTTGTCTCCCTAGTGTTGAGTCACATTTGTTCTTTATATATTTTGGAGATCAAACCCTTGTCTGAGGTATCATTGGCAATTATGTTTTCCCATACAGTTGGTTCCCTTTGAGTTTTGCTGGTGTTTTCTTTAGCTGTACAGAAACTTTTCAGTTTGATATAGTCCCATTTGTTGATTTGTTCTTTTATTTCCTTTGCCCTTGGAGAAGTATCAGTAAATGTATTTCTGTGTAGGATATCTAAAATTTTACTGCCTGTATTTTTCTCCAGGAGCTTTATGTTGAAGAGACTATTTTTACCCCATTTTGTGTTCCTTCCCCCTTTGTCGAATATTAATCGACCATAGAGTCCTGGGTTTATTTCTGGGCTCTCTATTCTGTTCCATTGATCTATATGCCTATTCTTATGCCAGTACTGGACTGTTTTGATGACAGTAGCATTGTGGTATACTTTGATGTCCATTATTGTGATTCCTCCTACCTTGTTCTTCTTTCTGAAGATTGCTGTGGCTATTTGTGGGCGTTTTTGCTCCATATAAATTTTTAAAGTACTTTTTCTATCTCTGTGAAGTATGTCATTGGTATTTTAATTGGGATTACATTGAATCTATAGATTGTTTTGCATACTATGGACATTTTAATGATGTTAATTCATCCCATCCATGAACATGGTATATGCTTCCATTTATTTGTACCTTCCTTAATTTCTTTCTTCAGTGTTCTCTAGTTTTCTGAGTACAGATCTTTTACCTCCTTGGTTAAGTTGAATCCTAAGTACTTTATTTTTCTTTTTGCTATGGTAAATGGGATTTGTTTTCTAGCTTCTATCTCTGATGTTTCATTATTGGTATACAAAAATGCTTTTGATTTCTGGATATTGACTTTATATCCAGCTATTTTGCTAAATTTGCTTATTAGGTTGAGTAAGTTTCTGGTGGAGCCTATTGGGTTTTGTATGTACACTATAATAACATCTTCAAATAATGATAGTTTGACTTCCTCCTTTCCAATTTGGATACCTTTGATTCCTTTTTCTCTCTGATAGCTATGGCTAGAACTTCCAAAATGATGTTGACCAGAAGTGGAGAAAGTGGACAGCCTTGCCTCATTTCCAATCTTAGGGGGAAAGCTTTTAGTTGTTGCTCATTGAGTATGATGTTGGCTTCAGGCTTCTCATATATGGCCTTTATGATGTTGAGGTATTCTCCCTCTAATCCCATTTTGCTGAGGGTTTTTATCATAAATGGTTGCTGTACTTTATCAAATGCTTTTTCAGCATCTATTGATATGATCATATGGTTTTTGTCTTTCATTTTGTAGATGTGGTGTATTACATTTCTCGATTTACGAATGTTGTACCATCCTTGCATCCCTAGGATGAAACCCACTTGATCATGGTGTATGATCTTTTTCATGTACTGCTGAATCTGGTTGGCCAATATTTTGTTGAGAATCTTAGCATCTATGTTCATCAGAGATATTGGCCTATAGTTTTTTTTCTTAGTTGTATCTTAACCTGGTTTTGGGATTAGAATAATATTGGCCTCATAGAAAGAGTTCGAGAGCCTTCCTCTTGGATTTTTGGAATAGGTTGAGATGAATAGGAGTTAGTTCTTCTCTAAATGTTTGATAGAATTTACCTGTGTATCCATCTGGTCCAGGGCTCTTGTGCTTTGGGAGATTTTGGATTACTTCTTCAATTTCACTAGTTGTTATTGGCCTATTCAGGCTTTCTGCTTCTTCTGGATTCAGTTTTGGTAGTATATACATTTCCAGAAATGTGTCCATTTCACCCAGGTTGTCATATTTATTGTCATATAGTTGTTTGTAGTAATTTCTTACAATCTATATTGCTGAAGTACAGAATCTGAAGTCCTTTCTGATTCTGCTTATTTGGGTCCTTTCTCTCTTCTTCTTGATGAGTCTGGATAAGGCTTGTCATTTTTGTTTATTTTTCCAAAGAACCAAATTCTGGACTTATTGATTCTTTGAATTGTAGTTTGAGTCTCTAAGTTATTTAATTCTGCTCTGATCTTGATAATTTCCTTCCTTCTACTTGCTCTGGGCTTTGTTTGTTGTTGCTCCTCTAGTTCTTGCAGCTTTATAGTTATGTTGTTTGTATAAGCTTCTTCTGATGTTTTTAGGTAGGCCTGTATTACTATGGATTTCCCTCTGAGGACTGCCTTTGCTGTGTCTCACAGGTTTTTGGCTGTTGTGTATTCATTGTCATTTGTTTCCAAAAACTTGCTGAGTTCATCTTTGATCTCATTGTTTACCCATTCATTACTTAAAAGTGTGTTATTCAGTTTCCATGAGTTAAGAGTGTTTTTGTTTTTTTCCCTTGAGACTGGTTTCTAGTTTCAAGCCATTGTGATCTGAGAAGATGCTTGGTATGATTTCAGTTTTTCTGTATTTGTGAAGGCTTGTCTTATGACCTACCATGTGGTCTATCTTAGAGAATGGGCCATGTGCATTTGAAAAGAATGTGTATTTTTCTTCTTTGGGGTGAAAGGTTCTGTATATATCATTTAGGTCCATTTCCTCTAAAGTGTTGTTCAATGCCACAACATTTTTGATTTTTTATTTGGAAGATCTGTCCATTTTTGATAGTGGGGTATTAAAATCCCCTACTATGAGTGTGTTGCTATCTATATCCTTCTTGAAGTACTCCAAGATTTTCCTTCTATATTTTGGAGCTCCTATGTTGGGTGCATGTATGTTTACTAGAGTTGTTTCTTCTTGATGGATTTCGTTCCCTTAAATATTATGAAATGTCTTTCTTTATCTCTTTTTATGGTCTTCATTGTAAAATTTATTTTGTCTGAAATAAGTATTGCTACACTAGCCTTTTTTTCATGTCCATTTGCTTGATATATATTTTTCTATCCCTTCATTTTCAATCTGTCTCAATATTTTCTTCTGAGGTGGGTCTCTTGAAGACAGCATATATGTGGATCATGTTTCCTTATCCATTCAGCTACCCTATGTATTTTGATTGGTGCATTTAATCTGTTTACATTTAAGGTTACTATTGATTGATACTTATTTATTGCCATTTTCCCACTTTGTACCTGTGTTCCTCTAGGTCTCTCTCTGTTTCTACATTTTTTTTTTTTTTAAAGCAGACACTTTAGGATTTATTGCAATGCTGGTTTGGTAGAGATGTATCCTTTTAGTCTTCTTTTATGTGGGAAACTCATTATTTCCCCTTCCATTTTGAATGAGATCCTTGCTGGCTAGAGTATTCTTGGTTGCAGGCCTTCGTTTCCCATTACTTGGAATATTTTTTGCCATTCCCTTCTGGCTTTTATTGTTTATGTTGAATAATCGTTTGATGACCTTATTGGAGTCCCCTTATATGTTATTTGCTGTTTCTCTCTTGATGCTTTTAGGATTCCCTCATTGTCTTTGAAATTTGCCATTTTAATTATAATATGTCTTGGAGTGGGTCTGTTTGGGTTCATCTTCATTGGGACCCTCTGCTTCCTGAACTTGAGTAACATTCTCACTCATCATATTAGGGAAATTTTCTATCATTACTTTTTTGAACAGGTTTCCCATTCATTGTTTCTCTTCTTCTGATATCCTTATGCTATGGATATTATTGCATTTCATGTTGTCCTACATCTCTCTTAAAACCTCTTCATTCTTGTTCAGCCTTTTTTCATTCTGTTGCACTGTCTTGGTATATTTTTCTAGGTTGTCCTCCAGCTCGTTGATCTGGTCCTCTGCTTCCTCTAGCCTACTGTTGATTCTTTCCACTGTATTCTTCAATTCAGAAATTGTATTCTTCATTTCCTCCTGTCTCTTACTGATAGTTTCTATGTCCTTTATAATACTGGTGTGGTTCTCAGTAAGTTCCTTGTAGCTTCCCTGGAGTTGTTTGTAGTTCCCCTGGAGTTGTTTATAGTTTTCTTGGAGCAGGCTGAGCTCGTTAACCTTCTCTGTCATCATTCTTTTGAATTCCATATCTGATAGTTTGTTTGCCTCTGTTTCATTTAATGATCTTTCTGGGGAATCCTCCTTTCCTTTTGGTGATGGACTGATTCTTTTTTCCCCATTTTGGATGTTTGTTGTTGCTTGTTTTTGTCTTGGATTAATCTGCTTTGATTCCTTGCCTTCGTGGAGCACCCTTCTGTGTTAGGAGATTTGTGGAATTCAGTGTTGCAGTCTCCTAGATTTCCTCAACTTGTTGCTCTTGGGATGGCCTTTATGTTGTTAACTTGGGCTGTGTGGTTGTATTTTGGATTGGTTGTATGTGTTGCTCCTTTCCCTCTGGTTGGCTGATTGAGAGACATTCCTTCTATCCTGTCTCATACACTGTTTTTGAGCTGCTTATAAAATAGAACCACCAGTCCATGTAAAATAACCATACCTTCAGAAATATCTTTCTCCTTTAATCCCCGTTCAACTGCCTATGAACCTAGCTATATACATATACCCTCCAAGGTAACCCCCACTTTTAATCACACCTTCAGCTGCTACTGAGCCAGTCTTAATAGGGATGTAGATATGATAAGACTGTCATAAGAGGGGAAAGATGATTAAGTTGACTAAAGTATAGATAATTTTGAAGGGTGCAAAGGAGTAGCAAAGATAGTGGGCATATCTCTTATCTCTTACATAGAAATGGAGAGGGGGAAATCAAAATGCCTCAAGTGGGAGTGAACATTATAAGCCTATATATATATATATATATATATATATATATATATATATATATATATTTAGTTGCCACATCTACCTTCCTGTCCACCCTCAATGAGACCTGATTGGTCCAGGTGGAGCCAGGACCCGTGTGCTTTTAGCAGAAAAAGAGAATGTGTAGTCCCTAGTAGTGCATCCACACCCACACCAACACACACACACAAGAAAAGAAAATAAAAGAAAAGAAAAAGAAAAAAGAAAAGAAAGAAAGGGCTTAAGCGGCTGGGGAGAGGAGGAATACTTAGAATGAGGACTGGGAATGAGTTGTAGCAGGAGAGTGAGTAGATTTTAAAACAAGAGTAGGAGGAGGGTTTTGGGTAGTTAGGTGGATTGAGATAAGGGAGGAGTGAAAATATGGGAATTGGGATACACTATCATATAAACAGTGTTTACTTAAAATGTACTAATTATGAGGGTTGGAAGTAACTTTTGAAAAGGATATGTTAGGGATTAATAGTTCATGTAGCTCTCAGTGTAACTCAAGTGCTTGAGATTAGCAGCTATCCATTTTTGAATCTGCCTCTTTTTCTTGATCATGTCTCTGTAGTCTACAGTCAAGCTGTGTGGTCTTGGAGTGGCAGGGCCTATGGCTGTCACAGTCAGGGCTGATTCTGAGTGTCAGCCCCCAGGTAGGCTGAGCCTCCAGTAGCCTAGCTGGGTTTCTGCACCGTAGGCATTTTGGGGCCCTCCCTTCTCTTAGTGGTTCTGTGTGAAGAACTGCAGGGTGCTTATGTGGTGTCAATGGCTGTTCCTCCCTCTCCATCTCCTGGAGGAAGTTTCTGCCTGCAATGGGCACCTGGCTCCAACAGGGGGCATGGAGGGTGGCCTGCAACTTAGTTTGCTCTCATGATGGCTGGCTCTCTCCTTGCAGCTCTTGGAGGAGGCAGCGCCTCTTTGCAGCCAGTCTGCAAAGAGCGCCTGGCTCCCTGGGGGCTCCACAGATCATCATTTTCCAGTGATGGCTGGCCCTCCAGGCAATCTAGCTCTTTGAGGAGCTTTTCATTGCTGCCTCTACAATGTGTGCCTGGCTCCCCAGAGGGTCTGCAGCACAGTTTGCAGGTGAAGGCTAGCCCTGCACACAGTTCAGCTTTTTGAGGTTTTCACTGCTGCTTCTGTGACACACCCCTGGCTCCCCGGGGGTCCCACAGTGCAGTCTGTCAGTGAATGCTACCCCTCCCCCTCCAGCTCTTTGAGGAGGCCTTTGTTACCTGCAATGGGCATGCCAGTTGCACCAGCAGCAAGTTTCTGGAGCACAGCTTCAAGTGGTCGTGGGAGCCTGTGCACTAGTTTGGGTGTGCAGGGTTGGGCCTCCTTTCTCACTGGGGCTCCAAGCTGCCCTCTTCCCTGGGTGGTGCAATGGCACAATTTTCAGCCCTATCGCAGCCGCGGCCAGTGCACTTCCCCACTCCCCACTCTTGCTCCCTGCAGGTCTCTCCTCCTCCACCTCTGGCCCTGAGAGGTGCTTCCTCTCTCTCAGCCTCCAGAGCACAGCTCTCCCACAGTACCTCCCCTGCACGAGTTCAATTCCTCATTCCCTCCAGAGTTTGTGCTCCCTGTCCACACTTCACTGCTCAGATTTCTAGCACCGGGGAGCCTAAAGCTGTCTTCAGTTAGAGCCGCCCTTCTGGGCAGAGCCACCACTGCCTAGAGTCAACCTTGGGCAGCCCGCTGGTGGGCAAACTGTCTCACCTGCTCTCCTGTAGATCTCTCCAACCTCTGGGCTGTGCACCCCTGAGTCCAGATGCTTACTGCTCCAATTTGCAGGGACCTGCAGATGTTTTGTGCTCCCAACCCTATCCTCCAGCTGCTCTGGCACTCCAGAATGCCATCAGCACTGCCCTCTACTCTGTCACCATCTTTTTAGCTCTAATTATTGCTAATATGTTGCTTCACATTAATAATCCCAACAGCAGTATCAGTTTGTCTCTTTAACTGGTGTGTAGGTTTTTCTGATCAGAGAACCCCTGACTGTGAGGAGCTTTGTTTCCACACCCTTCCTTAGCTTTGGGCATATAAATTTAGCTAGAACCCCTCAGACCAGAGAATTCTGATACTGGGTCAGACCTTGCTTGGCATTCAGACACAAAATCATTGTTAATCATTTTCAATTTGAAGACAACATATTCATCACTAAGGGCTTCATTCAAGTAGTTTACTACCTTCCCAATTTTATTCCTATAAATTTCATTTCAAGGCTATTTCCTATCCCCTGTTACTTTTCTTATCCATCTTCTTTCATTTATAAAATTATAAACAATGGAGAAATAATTAGACCTTTTGCATTGCTAGATGTTTGTTGTTGCTCTACAATCCCTCTGCCCAGTGTGCTTTTCTGTGCCTTCTCAAGATGCCTGGAGAACACTATTCATCTCTTAAAACCCCAGTCCAGACCATCTTTTGTGAAGCCTTTCCTAAACTCAATCAAGAAAAATTGATTCCTTCTTTCTCAATATCTAGTAGACCCTGCCTATTATTTTATTTGTCATGTGGTATTATACTCATTTATGTTATATTGCCTTGCTAATATAAAAATCTTTAAGTATAGATAGATACCATATTTTATCCATCCATTTTATTCTCAACACTTGCCATATTTCTCATCATCTAATAAAAGCTTTATTAATACTTATTTAAAAAGAAAAACAGCATGTCTTCTTCAGTAGAATTTTCTATAAAACAAGTTAGGGTAAGAAGCAAGAAATGATTACTTCTTCTTTCTCCAAAGCCAAATTTTTATATGCTTTTGAAATAAAACTATTTTAAGGAGGTTTTTGAGGGGAAATAGGACATTTCATGCTTTGATTAGGCACTGTTAGTATTTCACATGTGCATCCTTTCTAATTAGGAATCAGTAGCTGGGAATGTGTTGGATCTGTGGGTACATTGGCATTTATTCTTGGTCTCTATCCTTAAGGACATATAAGCAGGTAGGGAAAATGGATACATAAGTAGATAGTGGCAATAGAATCTGGTTAGATCTATGTTCACAGTATTTGGAGAGGCTCACAAAACTCAGTATTTGTGGAAGGAGAGAATAACTTATTCCAGGGTGTCAAGGAAAATCAATAAAAGGCCCTACTGTTTAGGCTTTTAATTTTAAGGTCTTACTCATGTTCTTATAACATCACATTTTTGTGTAAATTTAGGTTATCAACTTGTGTAAACCTTATAGAACAATCACATGCCCTAATCTATCTCTAGGCTTCAATATCCCCCCAAACTGCACAAAGATATACCAATAATATAAGCATGTGATTTAATACCTTAATTATGTTTCTGTTACTAAAATGAACAAAGTCTGCAATGTCCATTAATTGGATGGCTTCACCCATTCCAAATTGCCTTGAAGATATGATTAATATTATGAAATTATCATTTGAGTAATCCCATAAGGTCTGCTACATAATAGGTAGAATCATTTACTAAAGTATTAAATGCAATTGGATTGGGCCTAAACATTTTTTCTTTAAATACAGGTACTGTGTCATGACAAAGTTCCCCTTCAAGTCTACTTGAGACGCCTATAGCCTGATTGTGAATAAGAATGCCTTAATGGTTCCTGTTTTAAAATATTGTCATGCATTGTCACTTATATGTCTAGAAAAAAAATCACATTGAGGCATCTTTTAATACTACAAAGTGGTATTTGTGGCCTCAGAGGTATTTTTAATGGTCATGACATGAACTATATCCATACCCTCAAAACTTAACACTATTGCTTTCCTATTTAAAAGTCATAGCTTTGATTTAGTTTCATTGGCAATGCATTAATAATTAATATTGGTTTGAACCAAGCACTTTTTAAAAATCTTTACCTGAGAACATGCTTATTGATTTTTATGGAGGGGGAAGGGAGAAAGAGAGAGGGAGAGAACTATTGATATGAGAGAGAAACATTATCAGTTGCCTCTCATACATACCTGGATGGGGAGGAACCACAACCCAGACACGTGCCATGATGGGGAGTTGCATGACAACATTTTGCTTTGTGAGATGACTTCCAATTCCACATCAGCCAAGGCTTAATGGAATACCTTTGTTCTCTTGAATTAACTCATTCACTCAAATACAATTTTTAAAACTTAAAAAAATCATTCTATTTTGGTTTTCTTTTAGGATCCAGATTTTGATACTTTGTCAACCAGCCAAAATGAAGTCCAAGATGATATTGTAAATAAACACAATGACCTAAGGAGAACAGTCTCTCCACCTGCGAGTAACATGCTGAAGATGGTAAGAGGTGATAACAAAAGGAAAGTGGCTTAGGGAGCTGTGATAAGCACAGACTTCTAGTAAATTAGATTAAGACATTTGTGACAGGGTGTTCTGTCTTGGCTGTTTCATTAAAAATTTGTTATCAACAAGGCAGAAATAGTTTTTCTTTCATTCCAAAAAAAATTTTTGCTATTTTGATATAAATTGTATATCATTCTATCATCTATTTACCAGAATAATACAATCTGGCAGAACTCATTCACTATCATGTCTATTTCAGAGTTTTCCATCTGAAATTTCTCATTCCAGAAAATAAAATGCATACAATTCAATTTTAGGGTACTCTTGGAGTCCTGTAGCTTCCTTCAACCCTTGCCCTGATGTTACCATATGCCTTTGACCTTGACAAATTGACTTTTATACACTTTGCTGGGCCTTTCCTGTTCATTTTGATCCAAAACAATTTTCCAATAAGTTCAGTGACTGTAGGCAGCTCTGTTCAGTCCCTAGACAGCTCTCTATCCAGTCCCTCTTGGTACAGTCAGATGTCCTACAATATCATCACTGACAACATCCTTATTATTAATGCCCACTCCACCAAGATTTTACCTTACACCCTAGACCTTTCCTCCAAGACATATTGTTAGTTGGGGAAATTCAACTTTGGCTGAAGGAACTCAAAATGAAGTATTCCAGGTTAATATTATAGGAAATATAATCTCAATAGATCTATATGTTTATTGATATTTAGAGAAGGAACACTGCTCAAAGTCCATAGGTATTCCTTCTGAGGTTTTACAATTCCCTAGGGTTGCCATACTAGCTACATTTCTTGAAGAAACAGAAAAGGTCACATAAAAAATATATCTTTGATTATAAGGATAATCAGAATATACATTTTCAGAAAATTTTACAATGATATGAGTCAACCTACCAATCTCATTGCAAAACTTATGCTTCCTTGTGGGTTGAGTCATTAAGTGCATATATTTTTCTCTCTCTGTTTTAGAAATGGGACAACGAGGCAGCAGCAAATGCCCAAAACTGGGCCAACAGGTGCCTTTACAAACACAGTACAAAACAGAGTAGAGCCATTGGTATGTATGTTGATAAATTTTTATTGAGTGGATGAAAAAGTAAAATAATAAGGTGCCATTTTCTTGATGTTTCATTAAGAAATCTTTGCAAATCAATGTTACTTTGAATATTGTCTTTTTCAAGTTACAGCATCTCTGTGAGAGAAAACTGAGAAGCACTAGCTTGTGCTTGGGCTTTTAGCTTTTATAAAAACCGACTCACATGATATCACATTTGTATCTGTTAACCATTTCACTGTCAGCAGGAAGATAATTGCTAAGAAATGTCATATCTGGGAAATGTGAAATTAGAATTTCAGATATTTAACCCAGTGCTCTTTTCATATTATGGAGCCTATTTGTGTTTTAAAAGCAGGCTCAGTTTGATAGTAAATAACTCACCTGTTTTGAAAGTAGAACTGCCATTGTTATTTGTATTTTTGAGACAATAATATAAAGAAATTATGAAGAGGGATGACAATATTCAGTAGGAGATTAAAACAAATCATTTTGAAGATCCAGGTCAGCTATTAATATCTCAGCTTTCTTTCCATCTTACAAGAGCTATTCAAAAGTAGTTTAGACTCCCTTTGAATTGCATTGTAGGTATTACATTTCAAGCCATCCAAACACAGTAGTAATTTCAAGATTTGAAAAATACATTGAAATGTTTCTGGGCTGGAAAGCACTTTTATCCTAATTCTTTGAAGAGGAGTTGGCCTATGACATTCTGATTTGCTGATTAAGGGGAGACCCATAAACTGAAAATATTGTCCCTCCTAGCATCATCTGCTTTATGCTTGGGACTTTTAAAAATATATATTTTATTGATTATGCTAGGACGGTTGTTCTAATTTTTTTCTTCTTTGTTGCCCTCTTCCCAGTAACTCCCTTTCCTCCAGCAATCATCCTCCTTAGTTCAGGTTGATAGGTCATGCCTATAAGTTCTTTGGTTTCTCCATTTCCTGTACTATTCTTTTTTTTTTTTTTTTTTTTTTTAAGATTTTATTCATTATTTCCAGAGAGATGGTTAGGAAGGGAGGAAGAAAGGGGGAGAGCACCTGCCTCCAGCTAGGGGCCTGGCTGGAGACCTGGCTTGCAACCTGGTTATTTGCCCTGATTGGAGAATCAAACCAGTGACCTTTGGATTCTCAAGCTGGCACCAATCCACTGAGCCACACCAGCCAGGGCCCATTTCCTATACTGTTCTTAAAGTCCCCATTTATTCTGTACCTACCAGTTATGCTTTTTGATCCCTGCCTCTTTTCCCCCATTCTCCCCATTCCTCCTCCCCACTGACAACCCTCCATGTGATTTCTATATCTGTGGTTTTGTTCTTGCTTTGGTTGTTTGATTAGTTTGTTTTTGGTTTTTAGAGTCATTTGTTGATAGTCACAATTTGCATACTGAGACCTGCCTCAATGTGTTCAATACATCTGGCTTTTATTTAGCATATAGCTGACAAGGAACTCTTTCTGCATTAATCAGCAGTTAGCAACTATGGGCACTGTGTTAGAAGAGCAGCAACTCAGAGATAGATAGATAGATAGATAGATAGATAGATAGACAGACAGATAGATTTCCTTCTCTCTCTTTCCTCCTGAATGATATCTTTCTTTTTAGGTGAAAAGAAATGCGGCGAGAATCTCTTTATGTCAAGTAACCCTACTTCATGGTCACATGCAATCCAAAGTTGGTTTGATGAGGAAAAAGATTTTACCTACAACGTAGGGCCAAAATATCCTGATGCTCAGGTTGGACATTATACCCAGGTAAGGGAAACAAATGAAAAAAATTTGCTGTAAATGCCCTAAAAAGAAACCTTCTCCAAATTTTAGCTGATTCCAATAATGAATCCGGGGGAAGGTCTAAAGTAAGCAAAGGATATCATTGCATTTTGTGGGTATTTCATCTGGGAGCTGTCATTTGTCAAAAGCCTGCAGGCTCCTAGTAGGGAAACATACTCTGTGTTTTTTAAATAGTCTAAATGGATAAAGTAGTTAATATACATGAAAATGTACTATTTTTAAAGATTTTTACTTTAATTCAATAATTTAACTATTTTCATAAGGTTTATGAAATCACATCAGTTACATTCTTTCCTGGTTTTTATTTCCTATTATTTGTTTTTGATATTTCCTTCTTTAATGTACTGTTGTTTCTTCATCTATGGTCATGTAGGTGGCTTGGTACTCATCTTTCCTTGTTGGATGTGGAGTTGCCTATTGTCCCAATGAAAACGTTCTAAAATACTACTATGTGTGCCAATATTGTCCTGCGTAAGTATATGCTTTCAAGTTTTTTGTTGATGATGCTATCAGCAATTTCATATTCCAAATTTGTCATGTAATAGACAATCCAGCCTGAAAAAGCATATCTCAGTGAAGGGGAGAGATAAATCTTTAGAAAGCTTTTCTAAATTTGAGACACAATCAACTTCTTAGAACAAAAGACCAACATCCCAGTTTGAAGTATAATATTCTGAAGCTTTCCTCCCTCATGATTAAAAGTATTTGTCTTCCCTCTCAATTGCTTTCTCAAGCAAGGCTCAGGTTTGCTTCTTGGGTATGTTATGTGTAGTTCTCTAGATTTGGTACTCTCAATTCTTATTAAATTCACATTCTAGGAAGTGAAAGTGTGATGGTAAGTCCAAGGGTGAAGGTGAGGTAGTAAATGGTACTCAGATATTCCTAACCCTGCTTATCTAAAATACTTCTAGTATAACATCAAGAACTGATCACATTTTAGGCCTCAAAAAATTTTCAGGAAATCATCGATATATTTCAAATTGTCAAAGGATGGTAATAGCTTACATCTTTGCTTTTTCTTTTTGAATTTTGAGGGATATTTATGTTAATTTTCCCATTAAAAAAAATTGATTGCTGCTCTATTACAGTTGTCCCATTTTTCCCCCATTGGTTTTCCCCATCCCACCCTCCTGATCCCCTCTCCCACAGTCAGTTCCCACCCTGTTGTCCATGTTCATGGGTCATTCTTTCCCTTTATTCACCCCTTCCCCTGACCCCTCCCCTCTGGCCACTATCATCTGTTCCTTGATTCCATGCCTCTGGTTCTATTTGCTTTTTAGAATTTAACACAAAATCTCTGAAAAAACCATTCAATAAAATCTTGATTTATACCAGGAAATATACCCCTTCTTCAAGCAATCTTTGACTTATCCACAAAAATCCTATGGATATAGTGAAGACATTTTTACAATATACAGGTTATTTGTAATGTTTGAAATTCCTTGCTACTGGAGGGAGAGTTTCCCCCTAAACCAAGCTTCCTTCATCATTTATTTTAAAATTGTAGATGAGCCAGGTGATGTTGGGTTCCAGTTTGAGAAATATAACCTTCACAGTTATTTTCCCGCAAGCACTAGTTAGGGTATAATAGAAAGAATTGAAGGGTCCTAAGCACATGAGATCTGTCCTGAAAGTATCAAGCCAATGTCAATAAAATTAAAATAGTTTGCACAGCTGATGTTTTTGGGACAGACCTCATACACCCAAAAATTCACTCTCTGGCTATGGGAGGGAAGACAACTGGAGCAAGTTACCTGTGGTAAGAGTTAGAATGAATAATAAGACAACTGGAGCAAGTTACCTGTGGTAAGAGTTAGAATGAACAATAAAACAAGAGTTTGAGAACTTATCAAAGACTTTTATATCTATTTCACAATTTTTCCTAAAGCTCACACACATACATAGCTATATTCCATGCAAGGAAACTGAGATTTAGATACATTCCCAGGGTCTTTGGACCACTAGGTCAAAATGAAACTTTGACTGTACTGTGTTTTCAGATATTAACAGCTAATGGGATAATAATTATCAGCGAAGTGCAGACTAGTCATTGTGAGACCACTATATCCTGGAAACTAGTGTTAATGAAACCTTTCTACTTTTAGTAAATGTAAAAATCTCGCATACAAAACCTCTAGACATTCAAATTCCTTGTTATTACACCCACCTTCCACAAAGTACTTGAACATATCACCATCCTGATCTAGATGCCAAAAATTATCTTGGAGCATTACTTTTCTCCAGTACATATTATAGAAATGATCGATAATTATAGTTTCCTTTTAAAATTAAAAATTACATTCCACATTAAGTGTTTTCCATAATACAACCTTCTGTCCTCCAGGAGCTTATACTATCTCTTTAGGGGATATGCTTTTTGCCTCTAGTCAGCACCTTGAGGTGCACTGACTTAACAATTCAACCAAGTCCACTGAGAGATGAAGAGTGTTGCCACATTAAGCTATACTCTCAAAACTTTGGATCTTATTTATTGCATTTCAGCTGCTCAGAATGTGAAATTATGATCAAGGAAGTGAATGTTTGTGTGACATTATCTTAATTTGTATCAGAGTACACATTGGGAATATTAGTTTTTCAGGTGCTATGATTAAAACATTGAGTAAATATTCATTGAGTATCTATAAATATATATATGGATGCTACTCTTGGAGCATAAGCTAAATCATAAAATTTTAAAAATGTTTGATGTACTGTATTTCAAATTTCAGTGGTAATATTATTAGCAGACAATATACCCCCTACCTACAAGGAGCACCTTGTGCCAGCTGCCCTAATCACTGTGACAATGGACTATGCAGTAAGTTTGAAGTCATTAATTTACTACTATAATTAAATTACCTGATATTTCTTTTTAAAAATTAGGAATTCTTCTGAATGGAGCCAAATTAAGCAATGTCTTCATGCAAAAGACAACAATAAAATTAGTAGAGTGTGTTTAAGCACAAATCTTAAACCATTCAGTATATATATATACTGAATATATATATACTATATATATATATATATATATATATATATAGTTTACAATGAAAGCCTATTACCATATGTAACCTAAAGGAACCTCCACCACTGAGGCATATTTGTGACTGTGTTGAACCCATTGCATATTGGGATATATGAAAATGTTTCTATTTAAATAACTAATTGTAATTAAATATGAATTTTTCATCAAAATTAATGTTGTAGAAAAAGTTGCATTTTGAAAAGAAAATATGTACAAACATAAGGGTGTGGGACCACAGAATATGGCTCAGTCTGGACAGGCATACCAAATATAATCCCTTATATGACAATGAGTTCATCATATTTCTTTATTTTTCTCATAGTAGAGTTGGAATCTTCAAGTTTAATAATCATTTGCACTCTTATTTGGTACTAATTTTATGTACTTTTAAAATGTCTATCAAATCTGCATATAGTATTATTAACTAATGAAGGCTTCAAGGCTATTTTAACAAAAAGGAGTAAAATTAACATCATATATCTCATTTCCAGTGTTGTTATAAATTAATGTATAAAGAGTTGGTCTTTTTGTCTAGTTGGGATGTATTAGTAAAATTATTATGAACCATACAATTGACCCATTAACTAAAATTTTTGCTTCTCAAGTGCATTCACCTGACTGAATTATAGCATTCTTTCTGAATAAAATATATAGCCAGAATTTAGAATATTGGTGATACAAAAGATACAAATTAACTAAGGAACCGATTGCTGATACCTCTGATGAATACTATTTGTTAAAAAGTTTGGAATTTATTCTATTAGTAGTAAGTAGCTGGTTGACAGATTTTAGACAGAAGAGTGATGAGATCAGAATTGTGTTTTATAGAGAGCTCTAGGAAGTAGTACGAAGAAATAATTAGTTAGAAGTCAGCTGAGGGACTCTCAAGAAGCATGGGTTCAAGAACAAATGGATGTCTTTACTGTATTAGAATGAAATGAATGAGGAGAAATGGAGAGTTTATGAGAAACAGGGAGAAAGTAGGATAGCCAGTATTTATTACCTGTGCTTTCAAAGTGCTGATATATAGTAGAGGGGAATGGGTTCAAGTTGATTTTGAGTTCCTGGTTTAAATTATTTAGTAGTGGGGAATGCCATTACTTTGAGGTTGAGTGGTATTGATCTGGGAGTTGGGGAAGGATACCAAGTTTGTAGGTAGGGTGATGAATTTGTTTGAGATTTGTTGAGTTTGTAGCCACTAAGGGATATCAAAGTGGAAATATCCAATAATAATAGTAAAACTCCTTTTGGTTTTATATTTTACATTAACATCTTCTTATAACAACTATTTACTCCTGAAGGAAAGGCTGATGACATTAGGGTCTGGTAGTAGTGTCCAATATACCTTTCTGCAATGATGGAAGTGTTCAATATTTGCACTGTCCTATAAAACAGCCTCTAGACACCTTGGCTATTAAGCACCTGAAATGTAACTAGTACATGGCAATAAGGATATGAAATTTCAAAAGTATTTTATTAATTTAAGTTTAAATTTAAACAACCACATGGTTTATGACTATGTTTTTGCGTAGTACAATTTTAGAGAGAGTCATTTGAGTTCATTTTACTCTGTTTTTTGGTGGAGGAGAGTTGATCAGTTATTTTAGAAATACTTGGAAAAGCTCAAATTTTAAAAAAAATGATACTTTTAATTGGTGAATTTAACTAATGAAACTTATGTGTCCCTCAGATATCAAGTGGCCATCAAAGTGTACTGAATGAGGCCAACTTGTTTGTTCTAGTCCTGCCTCCTCCTCATTCATGTGAAACTTACTGGTTGTCTTACTGCTGTGGAGGAAAATGATAATGAAGTGACTAATTTACTTATTTTTATTCCAGCCAATACTTGCCAGTATGAAGATGTTTATAGCAATTGTCCAGATTTGAAGAACCAAGTGGGTTGTGAACATAAGCTCGTCAAGGACAGTTGCAAGGCTTCCTGCAATTGTTCAGACAAAATTTATTAAATGCGCAATGCAGGTTGAACATGGCTAAGTGGAAGAGAGCCACATCTACTTACCCTTGACATTTATTAACAAGGAAATCATAGACATGTTAGCTATAAATTTGATTCCAAATAATAATGACTTTTTTTTCTGAATCTGTTCTTAACATTACAGAAATCTTTTATCCATAGAAAAGTTCACATGTAAAATCTTTAATTCTTCATCTGCAATTCATTCTTCTTTTCATTCATCTAGCTTCCATCCTTATAATTAAATAAAAATCTTACTTCTTAAGGTAATTTGTCAAAATTCTTTATTTGCATAAAAAAGTAGAATGAATCTTCCTTAAAGAAGAATTTGATATAATATACATAAATACTCTTGCTTCTGGGAGATAGAACTTAATTCCCTACCTTTGAAGTCTGGGCTGAATTTAGTGACTCATTTTCAAAGAGTAAAGTATTGAAAGGGAACAATATAACTTTACAGTAGAGAAATCTGGCAAATGTCATCTTAACCAAGTGATCAAAGTTAGCCTCACCTGTAATGATTCTTGTTGACTCATACTTCTTTGTATGATGGGATCAGAAGGGCTTTTCACTTCTGGGATGTTCTTCCTAAAAATTTATAACCCAAGTGTCATCATGAGATAAAACATTAAGCAAACTTGAATTGAGGGACATTCTTCAAAATATGCCTGACCAGGACTCCTCCAAACTGTTAAAATCATGAGCCATAAGGAAATTTGGAGAAACCATTATAGAACAGAGGAGACTAAGCAAGCATGAGAATTAAATACAATGTGGTCTTTTGGATTGAATTCTGGAACAGAAAAAGGGTCATTAATTGAAAAACAGGTGAAATCTCAATAGAGTCTGTAGTGTTTCTAATAGTAATGTTGATTTCTCAGTCTTTACAATTTTATCAGGGTAATAGAAGATGATAACATTAGGGGAAAATGAAGCTGGATGCAGAATATATAGAAATTCTCTGCACAATCTTGGCAACATTTCTGTAAATTATAAAACCCTGAATAAAAAATGCATTAAAAAAAGAAAATGTAGTTTTCTTGGTTCCATGGCACTTCATAATTGTTCTCTAGATTGTCTGGTTATTTTTTTTTTAGACTCCCTGCCCCTCAAGTTGGAATTCCACTATTCTGCTAAATATTTGATTTTGTATTTTTCAAGAACTTTTAATTATCAATGATTGAGATTATCAAATTAAACTCACATAGTTACACAGTGTCAAGCTCACTAATTATTTCAAGAATATTTGTCATAAGGCAAAGAAAAATGGCAGGTCCTAGACCACCAATACAACTCCCAGTTGATGTTTCTTTTTTTCCTTTTCTTTTCTTTTCTTTTCTTTCTTTCCTTTCCTTTCCTTTTCTTTTTTCTTTCTCTCTTTCTCTCTCACTGTTTCTCTCTCTTTTTCTTTTTCTCTTTCTTTCACATATTTCTTCATCTCTAAAGTGATAAACTTCCTAATTAGTCTACTCAAAAACTTCCCATAGAAGTCTCAAGTACGGAGGATGATATTTATACTCAAACTGATAGGCAAGAAGCTTAATCATCTTTTCTATATGTTCCTATTTAATCTCACTCCAATCCACCCTTCCTTAATTCTTACATTCAAATCCAAGGATCTTAACTTTTCTCAACAGTCTTAAGATTTTTCTTGGCCAAGGGCATTTGTGTTTGCTATTGGCTCTGTCTGGAAGAGTCATCCCTCTATTTGCTAGACTAGCTCCTTCACATTAATTATCACTTCATCCAAAACATTCCCCTTTATAAGTAATCTGAAGAATGTCCCCTCATTCCCTCTTATAGCTCCCTATGCCTCCTTTCATAATAATCATCACAGTATGTAATAATTTATTCCTGCATTCAAACAAGTATTTGTTGGAGATGATTATGGCTCATGTATCTTTGTTGTTGTCATTCTATTGCAGTTGTCCAAGTTGTCCTATTGCTCTCCTCTGCCCCATCCACACCTTGCTCCCACAGCCAGTCCCCTCTTGTTGTCCCTGTCCATACCTGTTCCTTGACTAGACCTTTCCCATTTCCCTACTCTTATCCCCTCCCCTCTCTGGTCACTGTCTGTTCCTTGTTTCCATGCCTCTGGTTCTATTTTGCCTGTCTGTTTGTTTTGTCCATTAGGTTCCTTTTATAGGTGAGATTATATAGTATCTATCTTTCACTGCACGGCTTATTTCACTAAGCATGATACTCTCCAGTTCCACCCATGCTATCACAAAAGGGAGGAGTTCCTTCTTTCTTTCTGCTGCATAGTGTTCCATTATGTAAATGCACTATAGTTTTTTGATCCACCCCTTTACTGATGAGCACTTAGGCTGTTTTCAGCTCTTGGCTGCTATTATAAATAACACTGCTATGAACGTAGAGGTGCATAGGTTCTTTTGAATTGGTGTTTCAGAATTCTTAGGGTATAATCCCAGCAATAGAATTGCTCAATCAAAAGGCAGGTACATTTTTAGTTTTTTGAGGAATTCATACTGTTTTCCATAGTGGCTGCACTAGTCTGCACTCCCACCAACAGTGCACTAAGATTCTCTTTTATGTCCTCACCAGCACATATTCATCAATTTGTTAATGATGGCCATTCTGACAGGTGTGAGGTGGTATCTCATTGTGTTTTTGATTTGCATTTCTGATGACAAGTGATGTTGAGCATTCTTTCATATCCCTATGGGCCCTCTTTATGTTCTCCTTGGAAATCTGTGTGTCCTCTTCCCATTTATTAATTGGATTGTCTTCCTGGTATTGACTCATATGAGTTCTTTGGAAAGCAAGCCCTTGTCTGAGGTATAATTGGCAAATATGTTTTCCCATATAATTGGTTCCCTTTTCATTTTGATTATCTTTTCTTTATCTATTCAGAAGTTTTAGGACATTTTCTGTCATTACTTTTTCAAATTTGATTTCTATCCCTTGCTCCTCTATTTTTTTTTTTCCTGTAGTTTTTATGATATGGATAGTATTACGTTTCATGTCCTGAAGTTCCCTTATACTCTCTTCACTCATTTTGAGCCTTGTTTCATTTTGTTGCTCTGTCTAGGAATTTTTTTTTCTATCTTGTCCTTCAACTCACTGATTCAGTCCTCTGCTTTGTCTAGCCTGGCTTTAATTCCTTCTATTGCATTCTTCATTTCATATTCTTCATTTTTTCCTGGGTCTTATGTCTATGTCCTTTTTCATGCTCATGCAGTTCATAGCAAGTTTCTTGTGGCTTCCCTGGAGTTATTTGTAGTTCTCTCTGAATTCATGGAGTATTCTTATAATCATTATTTTGAACTTAATGTGAGATAGTTTTCTTCTCTTTGTATAGTTTAGCCCTCTTTCTGGGGATTCTGCTCTTTCTTTGGATTTGGAGTTGTTTCTTTTTCTCCCCATGGTAGGTGACACTTCATGTTTGTTTCTACTTCTTAGATTGATCAGCTTTGACGCCCTGTCTTTGTAGTGTGAACTTCTGTGGTGGGAGGCCTATGGGATTAAGTGGTGCATTCTCCTTAATGTCAAGAATTTGAGTCTCTTGGGGTACATTTTATGCCATTTACATGAGCTCTCTGGTTGTAATTGAGGTTTGATTGTTGGGTTGTTATTTGGTGGGTCTTTCCCTCTGACTAGCCGACTAAGAGTTACTCTGCCTACCATCTATCTCTTGGTGATATCAGATAGTGTCCCAGTCTGACCCTAGGCAGTTTGTTGGAAACTACCAGGGATCCATAGTTTGTGGCTGTCTCTTTCAGTTGTTAATCTAGTTAATTTGTAATCAGCAGTCAGGCTTAGGAACCACAGAGTGGGGCAGAGTAATCCCTGCAAGTGGTGCTATTGCTTCCCCTCAGTCTGATGCCACTTAGAGAGGACTGCTCTGCCTAAGCAAGATGGCTCCTGCAGTACAAGGAGTGACTCAACTCAGGGAATGGCAGTTGTTCCTTTAGTTCTCTCCAAAAGCCACCAATCCCAGACTCTCCTCAAGTGTTTCTAGTTCACTCTGTCCCCGCTTTGCCAGAGCCCAGGGTAGGTGGCTGCAATCAAAGTTTTATTCATTGGCTTTTTAAGGGACTCTCTGTGTGTCAAGCTATCTCTCCCAGGCACACAGAAACTCCACCACTTTTCACAGTGGATGTTATCTAGTATCTTTTCCCACTCTGATAATGTAGGCTGGGGAGCCCAGCTTGGTTTTAGACCCCCACACTTTTTAGGGGGAACACTCAGGCCACTAAAATTACCCTCTAGCACTTTAGCCACTGTTCTTGGGAGCCCTACCAGCCTTCATGCTCTGTACTAGTTATGTTGTGGTAAAGTGGTTTCTTCTGTCTGTTTGTGGTTATAAGGCTCTATCTACTCTAGCTATTGTTCAGTTGGTGATTCTGAACAAATGCCCTACAATTTAGTTGTAATTCCAGATTGGTCCTGGGAGGAGGTTAGTGTAGCTTCTACTTACTCTTCCACCATCTTGGATCTCTCTGGTTCAGGTAATTGATTAGGTTCTTTGAAAATAGTAAATAATGAAAAGGCCAAGTTCCAAACTTCATGGTTCACACTCTAATCTGGCAGACAGAAATAAAACTAAATTATTTTCAAATAAGTCTTAATATAGAAAGTGATAAGTGCTATAAACTAAAATGGGCAAGAGAATGAAGAATAATGAGGATAGGCTAAGAGGAGAAATGTTAATTTAAGTAAGAGAGGTGAAGACATTGGGTTACAGGCACTATAGAAGTGATAAAATAGTAGTGATAATGATTAAGAAACTTTTAGGCAAAGAGAATAGTGAGTACGAAGTTGTTGAAGTAAGAATAAATTTGGTATATTTAAGGAAAGCCAAGAATCCTAGAATGGCTGAAGCATAATGAACAAGATAAAGATCATTTTAAAAGGGGGTCAGAAACACACATATAGCCACAAGGTTTACTCTAGGGAAGGTAAAAAATTGTGACATTATTATAAGTAAACAATGAGATAAAAACTGTAAGAGGATAAGATAAAGCAAAAAGCTGGTTAAGATACTGTTGACTAAAGAGAAAGTTAAATTTCACTAGATTATAAATGGGTGTGTATATATACATACTGTATATATACTCATATGCCTATTATGTAAATTCCCACAATTAATTTCAGGTTATTTTTATTTATATCATGACAGGAAACAAAATAACTATTTCACAATGCAGGCTAATATTACTTCATGCCAAGGCCAAAGGCATCACAAGAAAAGAAAACCACAGACTATTATTTCTCATGAACGTAGATGACATATATAGAAAGTATTATATACCATGACAAAGTAAGATTGTCCCAGTATAAAAGGTTGTTTCAACATTCCAAATCAATTAATGTGATATAACATATTAATAAAATAAAGACACAATTATCAGAAAATGTGCAAAAAAATGCATTTGACCTTTCATTTAAACAATTTTCAGGAACCTAGAAATAGAAGGTAACTTAATTTCTGTTAGATGTTCTATGGAGCATCTAACAAAATTCTCTAGCTAACATTAATTTAGTGATTGAATGCTTTCTCTATATGTTACTTTATAGGCAAATACACTATTATAATACTTTTCAATCTGGAATCCACTATCAGAAATAAGGCAAGGATGTCAGTTTGCACTACTTTGTTCACATTTTAAGTTTATAGCCAATGCAATATAATAAAAGACATTAAAGATGTATAGACTAGGAAGGTAAAAATTCTTTACTTAAATATTAAAATGACCTTTCTTGTAGAAAATCCAAATGAATCTATAAAAAAATCTACTAGAAATAAAAAGCAAGTTTAGAACAGTCACCAGGTTACAAGGCAAAATGTGAAGCATCTTAAAAATAAAGCAATAGGACAAGAATTGCAATGGCCTTCTCATCAGAATCCATACAGGAACCTACTTCTTTCAACCCTCAGGCTCCTAGAGCATTGCTCTTTTCAGCTCAGCACTCTGCCAACTTTGGATTTTGCACGAGTCTTTAGAGGTGTCTGCACTGTTCCTTTCAATAACGAAAGGTACTATACATGCTACACAACATGTATAGACCCTAAACCAACAAGCTTTTATTTTAATTTTGGATTTGCTTTCTGTACCAAATTTACCAACACTGATTTTTTAAAAAAATTTCTTCACATCCCATCCTTTTGTACTATTTCTACTACTCTTATTTTTTTTTTTTTTTTACTAAAAATAGATATCCACAAATCACCTGAACAGTGCTATCAGGTAGCTTTTATGAAACAATAAATTTGATCACGTAATTTCCTAACTCTTTAAACATCAGTGAAATTATTACTTTTACATGTTATACAAAGAAGCAAATCTCCTTAGACTTCTATACAAGGTTTCCCCAACATTTTCTATAGTTTCTCATTCTAACTTAAATATGCCTTTGTGATACATTAACTTTTCTATTTCTGCTCTTCATACCAATCATTCAAATATTTTTTTATCCTTTCTAATCAAGTCATATACATTTTTCAAAGAGGTTCAAATGACACTCTGCCATCTAGTTTTTACCCAGGTAATCTCAGCTCACAGAATTCTCAATTGCTGTATGCATTTCCTGTTTCAATGAAGCATTCAACTGCACTACCTGGTAATGTTCATATGTATTTATCAACATCTTTCCCATTAGCCTGTACATTTTAGGAGAAAGGGATGGCATGTCCTTATCTCTGCATTCCCTAAGAATCTAAGCCAGGCCAATATTTATTAATGAACTAATATTTACAAACTGCCACCTATGTAATTAGTATTATGTTGAGCTTTATAGCTACAGTAATAATGAAGAGAAATATAGCAAATTTCTCAATTACAGAGATGGGCAAAAATAAATTTACAGTTGCGAGTAAATGAAACACAGTATTTATTTTTGTATTACTGTATTACTGTGGATTATTGTGTTATTTTCCATATTAACAACTTTAAACTTACTTTTACCCACCCCTGTACATGTGCAGTGACATTATCTGTGACAATACCCAAATTGCTCTCATTCTGACATTATCCGTGGGAACATGTTGTAATCTTAGAGGTATTGTGTCTCCAATAATGAAAAATAGGATATTCACAATAAATTATATAGAGTATTATAGGATAACAACTTATTGTTTTGTACTGGAAGAAGAACAAATGTACAAAGCAATTATTTTCCTAAAAGATGAGCAGCAATTTCATGGCTATAAGTATGTAGAATATTAAATTAATAATCTAAACAAAATACGGTGAAAACATACAAATAGCAGCGAGAGATATCTGGGGATGGATTTTATAAATATTTAGAAAAAAACAACTGTCAGGAGTTAACTTTGATTTAATGTAAATCAAATAGACTAAAGCAGTATAGGATGGCTTCTAAATTCTAAATATTTTAGTCAGTTGTAATGGAACTGAAATAGTAGAGGAGAACTAAAATAATGTTTGTGCATTTGTTACTTGAAATTTTAACGTTGCAAAAGAAAAATGGCACCCAACACCGTCAAACTAGGCAATGATAATTATAGCTGTGTCTACATTGAGTTTCAAATGCTGAAACTTCAAGCCTCTTTGCATTGGGTACTAAGAGCTAAGTGTGATAGATGATAATCCTTGGTTTGACATCTTTTGACCCAACCCACCTTCCATGTAATAAATTAACTAATTCCTTTAAATCTGGAAAACAACTAAGCATAGAAGAAAATGAATCTATTATTCAGCTGCCCTCTGTGAAACTAGGCAGCACGTCTTCAACCAACACCCTATATATACCTGCTGAACCTGAAGCCCGTAGCCTTGGATTAAGAATTCTGGGCATTTTCCTAAAATGTGTTCCAGTTATGCTCCTTGAATTTCCTGACCACAAAACAGCTGTGGAAAGGAAAAAGCCAGACCAGAACAGGAAGTCCCTGCCAACTTTATCTATGTAACCCTGAGTGCCTTGTTCACACTACAGTTATTGCACTGAAAACTTGAGTATCTATAAAATTTTCCAGTCTACTGTTTAAATTCTGACCTATGTTAATTTAGGAGATCTTGTCTATAAAGTGACACTTCCTTTTCAGCCACACCCTGAACATTTCAAATCCTGGTATATTTCCATCCTCCTCATACTATTCAAGTGTGTGAACAGGCACTTAATCTTTCTCATTAAGTAATAGTAATCAGAGAAAAAGTAGAATACTGCATAGGATTTGCTCCAAAGCCTCCCTAGAGAGGGCTGGGAAAGTTGCAGGAAGAATCGTGAAGGGCGATGAAGGCACAAAGCAAGCCTCGGCATTGTGACGTCACGCTCAGGTGGCTAGGTGGCTGGCTGGCTGGTTTACAGGGGCTGTAGGGGTAAACCAGCTGCAGCCAATCTCTGGCTCCGCCCGAAACAAGAAGACCTGGGCTCAGGAGCCAGGGTAAGAAGTACAGCAGCCTAGGAAACTGGAAATGACCAGGGCCCGGGAGGCTGGACAAAGACAGGGGAGGGAAAGATCTGTGAGGTTGGTCAGGGGGTGTTCTGGTCCTTAGTGCTTCTAGCATTCCGGTGCACATCATCGTCTGAATCAGTGCACAGGGTAGACTGTTTCCTTGATTAGTGTCCATCCACCAGCGACACTTGATGTTCCTCCTTGTTTATTCTATGGAAACTCTTCACCTATCTCAAAAGATAAATCATTCTATTCATGTGGAAAGCTCTGAGTCATAGTAGAAGGCTCAAGTCATTTCTAAATCTGGCCTTTCATATGGTCAAATTGAGAAATGTGGCTCCTTATGTTTAGAATGCAAATAAAGGTGTGCCCCCCAAATATATGTTGTAAATGTTCATGTGGGTGCCTACTTACAGAATTTATATTCTAAACAGTATTGAGTTAGAGGTCTAGGTAAAGAGTTGGGAGTCTTGAAAACATGCTCTGATATTCCAAAAAGTCAACAACCCAATTGTTTTGTTAGTGTTTAAATGAAATACTGGGACATCAAAATCATCTAATCTCAGAACACAATTATGAGCAAATTAATACAGTAAAGTATTAGAGAACAATATGAAACAGTTGTGTCAAGTTTTAAATTTGTGACAGAGATTATTGGACTTTTACCTATTCTTCACATCTTTATTTTAAATGTCCTCTTACTCCCTGCTCCAGGATTGTGGAACCATACATACACCATGCTCTTCCTGTAGACACCCCAGCAGAACCGTGATATCCTGGTTTTAAAACACCTCCAGCAAAGGGCACAGTACTTTTCTGTTAGTAAGTAGTGAGGAGAAAAAATATCAGCCAACCTTTCAACTATGTATGAATATGGGTTTAAAGGCATAAAATATAATCTTTTTTTTTCTGTAAGTAAACTCACTGAAAATGTTATTGCTTTCATGCAACAAAGATGATTATAGATTGGGTGAGTTAAGTATCGGGGGAGGGTCAGGAAAGGGTATATGGTATTGTGGTCTATTGAATGGTGGAATCATGGGTCATCTAGTGCAAACCTATTGGATTACTGGGCTATACAAAATCTTCAGGCTCCTGTATGTCTTTCAATGAGCTGATGAGGATACAATAACCAAGTGTTTGATTGTTTTTCTAAAGTTAGCAAGGAGTTCTCCACTAAAACTGGGCCTTACCCATTAGAATCTTTGATTAGATTATACTGACTTTTTTTTTTTTTTTTTTCTTTCTTTCTATGACACTTGGAATTATAACCACTTATAAACACAGGTCTTGGCTACAGGTGATTCCCACCTCCAGACTGCAGTCTCTGTCCATGGCTGGGTGGGGAGGTGGAGGATGGAAATGGGCTTATAGCCGTTGTATTCTGTCTAGCCAGTGCCAGCAGCCCTGAAGTGGTGACAACGATGGACCTGGAGCCAGTGAGCTCTTCAGAAGAAGAAGGAGTCACAGACTCAGAAGCTGCCACCCAAGTGTTCAGGGACTCAGCAAGACAAAGGAATAAGGAAAGAGGCTTTGAAAATGTAGAACTGGGAGCTATAGGGACAAAGAAGAAAGTCCCAAGGAGAATCATCCACTTTGTCAATGGTGAGACAATGGAAGAATACAGCACAGATGAAGATGAAGTTGACAGCCTGGAGAAGAAAGATGGTTTACCTCCTGTTGACCCCCAAAAACTCCCATGGGGCCCGTATTTATGCTTTTGTGTGCATCGTGCTGCCACATCCACCCTCTCAGTATGTGACTTTCTTGGAAAGAAGATTGCATCTCTTTTTGGCATCAGCACCCCAAAATACTCAGCTGCCATTGATGAGTGTTACCAGAAGAAAAAGAAAGAGGAACAAGTAGAAAACAGGATGTGTGAAGAAACAGAAAGACAATGCCAAAAGAATAAGCTGCAGGCTGATTCCATTGTTCAGACAGAGCAACCAGAAATGGTGGTATCCAATTCATTTGTAAATCTCAATTTTGAAATGGAGGAAGATTTTGAAGTAATTGCAGAAAGCAAACAAAGTCCAGTCTGTGTCCCACCATAGAGTGCAATAACTCTCAAACATCAAACTTCAAAGGTGGTTTTTATACCAGGAGCATTCACATTCTCTATTCATTGGGACTTAATATAATTATTTATATGTTAAATTATTACTGGAAAGGGGAAAATATTTCTTTATTCTTAGGCTCTAACAAAAGTCAGATCTGAAATTTGGATATTCGTACTATGCTTTTACTGTGTGTAAAATTAGTGCTTTGGTTTTAATATGATCTTTATAAAAATGTTAAGTTCATTTTACAATACTAACTTCCAATTAAGAGCTAGGTGGTCAAGCTTGTCTGTTAATTGTGTTTGAAAAAAAAAAAATAGGGAAGTTGCTGATAAAAGCTGATTGAAGTTGATATTCCTAGTCTCACAGATGAAAATGAGGGTTTCCCCTCCCTAGACATTTTATAGTGTCTTTAGATTTATATGTCTAACCATTGATTTTATACTAAAGATGGTTCACTGAATCTGTAATAAAAGAAGCAAAATAAAAGCACTTTGAATTTTCTTTCCTTGTGAATAGCTTTATTTTATGGAAAGGTGATTGAGTTTACAACACCAACTCTTAAGATGGGTTTCTATTTTATTTAATGCAGGCTACTTAATCATTCTCTTTTCAGTATTCTCTTTTCAGTAGTTATTCAAATTAACAACTAACTTTGAACATAATGTTAAAAGTATTAGCTAGTGGATGAATTTATTCATGTATTTGTTTTCAAGTGGTAACACCTAGTGATTATCCAGATGGCATTCTGGTTATGGGCCAAGTAGTTTCAGGGAGGAGTGGAATGGAAGCACAGATGAAGATTCAGTCCTCCAGAGACTCATGTTAATTAAATATTGTACAAGGAAAAATGATAGCATAATGAAGGTACTTGTGATTTACCATTTCAAAGTAACAACAATAAAGTGGAAAGTTTACCTGACCCAGGTTGGCCTTCTCTCTTCTCACTGTTAGCTAAGCTTACAAAAGTATGGTATGAAATTAATTTTGAAAGTATTTTAAAATGTGTTTAGAATCTTATGATATATCTGTATGATTTTGACTTATAACTAAATGTGGGTAGGGAAGAATGTGTGGCATATTTCAGATAATGCTGCTCTTAAAAGCCTATTCACATATTTAAAGAGCTTTTAGAAATTAATAGTTGTTAATAGCCATCTAGACAGCATTAAGCTTTCAATCTTAAATATATTTATGTAAAATACAAAGGAACTCAAAACATAGATAAGCAGGCCTGTTTTAGAACTCTGTTATCAATGAATGTGAACATCTAGTCACTCAGTTCAGTTTTTTAGCTGAAATTTGAAGGATTTATGAAAGATAATTCTCCATTAGGAATCACTGGTTACATAGATTCATGGTGAGGTGGTTCATGACATGTGATATTAATCTTTTTGGTCATGGATGTAAATTCTACACTTAGTCAAATAATATGCATTTAAGGAAGATAGTATGAGCTGAGAAAACAACCACACATTGTAAAGGATAATACAAATATTAATAATTTTCATTTATTGAGTATTCTATGCCAGGCATTGTATTAGGTATTCTATGTATATTATGCCTTTTAGTTTTCAAAGCAAACCTATGATAAGATAAACTACATTTTATAGAAGATAAAATTGAATCTTTAAGGGGGTTTCCCAGCACTAATGTTTTTAAAAACTATGTTCTTCATCAATTAGACATAGAAAGTTGTTAACTAAGAAATAAATGTCACAGAAAGCTGAGCCATAAGAGTTCTGCTACAAGGTGGGATCCTGGTCACCTTTGCAATGATTAGCCAGTCTTGAGTAGTTATTATAAAAATACTAGACCAAAAAGGCAGCAACCAAATTTTATTTGTTTTGCTTAAGAAATTTTATTTGTGCTTAAGAAGAGAAGGGTTGTTAGGGAAGAAGGGTGCACTTTACTTATTCAAAGTAAAGCTAAATGGAAACCAAATAATGTCAAAGACAATATCAGACAACTGGCAATGAAATTTGAAACCATCGTTGTAAAAATTTCTGATCCAAAACTTATTGACTTAGATTTACTTGCACAACCAGAATTTGCTTAAACAGAGAAACATACAATATGTATTGTGTGCTAACTTTCTCTTCACCTTCTTCTGTCAGATAAAGCAGGTACTTACTTCATCCTGCTTTGAGAACCAAATATAAGTGACATCTCATTTATTTTAATGTGAACATTAAAGCATTTTATTTGTCAGTCAATCATTTTTATTTTGCCAATGCTAAAATGATATATTTAATCCATTCATGTTTTTCATAACCTTATGGCTAAACTTTTATTGAGAGAATGATCTCAAGTAAATTTTACTCTTTTACTCAGTATATCAAATTGAAACTCACTATATCAAATTTTTCACATAGTATTTTAAAAGATAATACAAATAAGTCCCATGTTTATGACTTTGAAACAATTGAACTAGAAGTATCTTTAATAGAATAATGTGAAAGTATGGCAATATGTATCATATTTATTTCAAGGGCATCTCTCAGGTTCTTCAGTTTATATTCTATTGTCCCTATCAGAGACAAGGTTGGGTCCACTAAGATTCTGCTGGCATCATATGACAATCTTCTCTTGTTACATTATGAATTTGAGAATCACAATTGCTTTGAGATGACCATGAGCATTACATTGGTTTTCCCCTCTTAGTCCATGAACTACATGTTCAATGCAGACCTTTGTTCTCTTTGACTTAGTTACCAGCAATGGCTTTATTCCCAGTGGTGGTGTTTCTGCTTGCTGTGCTGCTTCCATCTTTACCTGCAGAAGGAAAGGTAATGTTAGAGTGGAGGATCTTCCCAGAGCTGTCCAGGCCACTTTGTGGGATGACAGGGAACTTGGAGAGTGGAAAAGGGCAAGAGTGTCTGGTATATCAAAAAGTATTCACTGGTTGCTCAGAGCACTTAACACAATTGTGTAGATGAAAGTCAAGGCTATGCTGCCTAGCACGGTAGCTACTAGTCACATGTGGCTTGTCCAAAATAAGATGTACTGTAAGTGTAAAATACATATCAGATTTCAAAACCTTAGTACCAACAAAAAGAAGAGGAAAATGACACATTAATAGTTTTTATATCAAATGCATGATGAAATAATATTTTAGATAATTGAAAATTTAAACCTTTGGAACAATTCCCACATTCAACTGTGCCTTCAGACTTAGACTTCCACACTCCCACACACAAAGATAAACCAAAAAAATCAACACCTGATTTAATACTTTTTTTTTTAAGATTTTATTTCATTATTTTTTAGAAAGGGGAAGGGAGAGAGGCAGAGAGGGAAAGAGACATCAATATATGGTTGCGTTTCACCTGTCTCCAGCCACAGACCTGACTGGAGACCTGGTTTGCAACCTGGTTATGTGCCCTGGCTGGGGAATCGAACCTGCGACCTTTGGGTTCGCAGGCTGGCGCCTTAGCCACTATGCTACCAGCCAGGGCCTAATACTTTTTATTATATTCCTGTTACTAAAAAAAAAAGAATCAACAGTAGTCCATTAATTGGATGGCTTTGCTTCCTCCAAATGCCTTGGAGATTTGTTTAATATTGTAAAATTATCTTGTGGCTGACTCTACATATTCTAATCTAATCACAATAGGTAGAATGATTTTCTAGAATTTTGAATGAACTTCCACTGAGCCTAAATATTCTTTCTCTAAAATATTCTAAATACATTCTGTTTCTAAATACAAATATCATGTCAGGTCAAAGTTCCCTTAAAGTCTAGGATGAACCTTAAGCTCCACCCTTATTCCCCCTGCTAAAGCCTGATCAAATGTAAATTAATATGCCTTCATGATCCTATCTTAATGTTCCTTTGGTGCACTTTTGTGGTTATAAAATATTATTACTCATGTCATATTGAGTTCTCTTGAAGCTATAAGTGGTCATTTTTGGCCTTAAAGGATTTTTAAAATTTATCATGCCATGAATTGCATTTCCAGTCTCAAAGCTTCAAATTATTTCATTGCTAATTTGTCCTAGCTTTGGCTAAGATTTAGTAGCACTGCTTAACAACTATTCTGGCTTAAACTAAACACTTCTAAAGTGATCCTTGCTTCCTTGAATTAATCATTTAGTCTTATATGTTAAAAAACTTCAAAATGTTTTTTTTTCAAATTTAATTTCCCTTTAGGATCCAGCCTTTTCTTCTTTGTTAACCACTCAAATGCAAGTCCAAAAAGAGATTGTAAATAAACACAATGAGCTAAGGAAATCAGTCTCTCCAACAGCCGGAAACATGCTAAAGATGGTAAGAGGCAATAAAATAAAGAATGTGGTAGGAACAAGTGGTGGTGAGAGGAGGCAGCTGGTAACTGGCATTTGTTAAGAATTTGTGGCTATAATACTCTGCCTTTGTTTTACTGTTTCATTTCAGCTGTGTTATGGGCAGGAAAGAAATTCTTAATTTTATTTTATAATAGTTAACTAACTCATTAAGGTTGGACTATAAAGTTTGGAAGGCAGAATTAGAGACCAAATCTTCAGGTATTAAATGTGAAGCTGTTACACTTTTTGCCGTTTTTCCTAGTCTAAAATAAACTGTTCTTTCAGGACCAGGGCCATTTAGGGCAAATCGCCCACTTTCTAAGGCACAGTCCCTGAAAGCTAAATATCTCCTGTATAAAATCAATGGGCTACAAATGGAATTGCGAATAATCCTGGCCAGCTAATAACTACAATTGAAACATAATTAAAATGATAATACTTTACATGTTGATCAGTATTTAGAATAGCACCATTACTAAAAATCTTGAATGTGGCTGCTGTGTAATCCATATAGTCAGATATTATTTTATTAGATTTTTGTTAGATATGTTACCTATTGACTGTTCTTGTGGGAAACTGGCACTGTGGTAGATAAAGACAAACCAAACAAGAGATATGTTAAGACCTGTGACAAATAGATTATACATCTTACAGATTTTTAAAAAATCCTTTGCCAAGAACATGCTTATTGATTTGAGATAGGGGAAGGGAGGGAGAGAAAGTAGAAGAAAAACATTGATGTTAGAGAGAAACATCTATCAGTTCCTTTTGTACACACCCTGACTGGGAACAAACCCACAACTTTTCTGCTTATGGACAAGGCTCCAACCAACCAAACCACTCCAGCCAGGACTCCACAGAAGATTTGAGGTAGTGCAAGTTAATCTGTCAATCAGATTATAATGCATATGCTTTTCTGGAGCTGAATACTTAAGTCTTTTTTTTTTTTTTTTTTCTTATGACACTTAGGAATGGAGCCCAGAAGCAACAACAAATGCCCAAAAGTGGGCAAACAAGTGCACTTTAGAACACAGTAATATAAAGGACCGACAAACCAGTATGTAAATTAATAAACATTTGTTGAATAACTGAAGAAATAAAATAACAGTGGACAAATCAAATAGAACGGACCATTCTAGGGTGTTGCATCAAGGCTGTGAATAAATCTTGCTTATGTTTCGCTTTTTGAAATCAAAGTATCTGTATATAGAGAGATAATTATGATGCTATTTTGGGCTTATAGATTGTTCATGTTATACAAATAATTTCTCAGTCATTTGTTCCTCTCAATCAGCTCATGAGTAAATAGGTTCATGTATCACTATTTTTCAAACATAAAGATTAGAAAACTAGGACTGACTTACCTAAGAGCACAACCTGAAGTAGTGACGTATATTTGAAAGTTAACCAGGCTGTTTTCTAACCCACTTCCCTTTTGTGATATTGTATAGCCAGCCGCTTGATGTTCTGAAATCTATTTTGTACTCATAAAATATATTGAATTATGTAGAATTGTTCCTGATTTTTTATTTAAAAATACTAAACCTTTTAAAATCAGGATAAATATTTTGGATATATTAAATCCATTAAAACATTTCTATTAGCAAAACATCAAGTATTTTGTATGGACTATGTGCCTATAATGCATAGACTAAATATTAAATTAAAAAACACATACAATATATCTTACCAAGGATGAAACAATTGAAAGGAAAAACACATATGCATAAACTTCACATACAATATTGATTTACATTATAAAGCATAATATACATACGGGCAAGCCCAATTTGAATATAGTGAATAATGTACTTGTAATTTCGGTAGAACTGTTATTGTTTATATTATCAGTGCTCACATTATGATGAAATTATGAAGAGAGATAACTGCATTCAGTAGACAATTGAAACAAATGGTCTTAAAGATCCAAGTCTCCAGTTAAAGTCTTAATTTCTCTCTTTCAATATTAAAGAAAATATCCAAGAATTTTTATACTCTAAAGCAGCATGTAGAGATTAAATTTCTAGCTACCCAAAGTATAAATATTAATTGAGGGCTTGAGAAAATAGGGAAAAGTTTCTGGGCTTCTTTATTTTTAAATTAATTTTATTGTTTAAGAACACTTAACATGTGATCTACCCTCTTAAATGATTTTAAGTGTACAATACACTATTGTTGGCTGTAGGTACAATGTTGTACAGCAGACCTCTAGAGCTTATTCATCATTCATAACAGAAACTTTATGCCCATTGATTAGCAACTCCTCATTCCCCCTTCCTATCAGTTCCAGGAACAACCATTCCACTCTTTGATTCTGTAAATGTAAGTGTTTTAGACATTTCATATAAGTGAAGTCATTCAGTAGTTATCTTTCTATGGCTTATTTCACTTAGCATAAAGTCCTAACATTCATCTATGTTGTCACATGTTATAGAATGTCGTCCTTTTATAAAGGATGAATAGTGTTCCATTACACACACACACACACACACCCTATTTTCTTTGCACATTTATCTGTCAGTAGACATTTAGTTTTCACATCTTGGCTATCATGAGCAGGGTTGCAATGAACATCAGAGTGCTAATGTCTCTTTGAGATTCTGATTTCAATTATTTTGGATAAATACTCAGAAGTGGAATTGCTGGATCATTTGGTAGTTGCTCTACTTTTAATTTTTTGAGGAATCTCCATACTATTTTCCATAGCAGCTATACCACTTTTCATTCTAACCAACAGTGTGTAAGAATTCCCATTTCCCTACATCCTCACCCACACTTGCCTTAAAAAAATAATAATATTAGACATTAAGGTAATATCTCATTGTGATTTTGACTTACATTTCCTTGAGGAGTAGTGGTGTTGAGCATATTTTCATATACTGATTTGGCCATTTTTGAAGAAATGTCCATTCTATTCCATTGTGGTCAGTCAGAAAAGATCCTGAGTTTCTCAGGCAGCCTCCACAAATAATAGATCCTTGGACATGCCACTCAGTTCCTTGCCTCCCCAGGGAGAGGCTAGGAGCTAAGATTTTTTGCCTGCTCCCTTTGTGCTGGACCAGAAAAGGAAACTATGGCTTCTATTAGACAAACCCCTGCATCTGTTTTCACTAGCCCTGGGCAGCTAGGTTAAGCTGGGTCTTGTTAGCATTCCCAAACAGGCAAGTCAGAAGTCAGTTTTCTAGGCAGCCTCTGGAAATTTGAGCACTGGATGCCCAGATCAACTTTATTTTTCCTTTGGGAAGACTAGCAAACAGCCGTGGTTTTTGTTGCTTGCTGTGTGATGAACTGGAAGAGGATCTATGGCATCTACCAAACCAAATAATCTTCTCTCTTCTTCCCCAGAGAAAAAGACTCTGCTAATCCCACTAGAGATCCAAGAATGGCAAGACATTTGCCTGTTCTTTGGGTAGCAAAATTAGAACATTAGAGGCACTGATCATCACTCTGCCTCCCCAAGGGGAAGCTGAGAGTTAAGATTTTTCATTTTCTTACTCTGTGTTGAGCCAAAGAGACAAGTTACAGTGTCTACCAGCCCAAGTCACCATATCTGTTATCCTCAAGTGGCTCGCCAGTGTCCGACCCTGATAGTTCCAAGGCCACCAAAACAGAAGCCAGCCCTCTGGACAGTCCCTTTGGAAAAGTTGGAATGCTGGACGCATGAACTAATCATTCCCTCCCTGGCAGAAGCAGCAAGGGTTTCTTTCTGTGTTGAGAGTAGGGCTTCTAGGAAGTGTTCCAATCTCCTTACAGGCCTCAGTGAGTCCGGTTTCATATTCTGTCTCATACAGGAGCCTTTCAATTAGCATTGGGTTTCTCACAAGGGCAATTTGCTCATGCGGGATTTATGTGTTGAAGGCAAGAAAGTCCAGGCTTCCTACTCCACCATCTTGCTGATATCACACTCTGAAAGTTCTCCTTGCCTTACTCTCTGAAGGGAAACTTGAACTTGTGACATTCTTATTTATTGATTAAGGGAGGATCCCAAGTTTTAAAAACTGCCAACCCTCCTGCTGTCAGTTGCTTTTTGTCTGGGGCTCTTAAAGACTGTCTATAGTGTTTTCTCCCCCAAAGTTGAGTTGACACAAAAATCATAATCATAAGCATTTATTCAGGGTCTGTATGTGAAAAATCTCTGGTGAAGCTAATCATGGAGAGGAAGGAATAAAAATTGTTACCTTTTACAAGCTCACAGTACAAAGCTGAGAGCATACAAGGCATTATACACATGAAGAATTCAACATGAAAAAAAAAAAAAATGCATCTTTGACAACCAGAGGGAGGAAGGAAGAATAAGTTGTATATGTTGTATATGTTGAGGCCAGGCTCACTGTAATAGGCAGGCCAGTTTTCTATACAGCTTTTTAGCTAACAAGGAATGGAACCACTTTTTTTGTGTATTAATCAATAGACAGTATAGGCACCATAAAAGGCAACAACCCTGATGGTCATATAGTAGATTTATTTTGCCATTGTTGCTATATTGCTTCCTTCATGATTTGTTTCTTCATAGGTACAAAATGTGGTGAGAATATCTATATGTCAAGTGACCCTACTACCTGGTCTGATGCAATCCAAAACTGGTATGACGAGAGCCACAATTTTGTCTATGGTACAGGGCCAAAGAGTTCCAGTGCAGTTGTCGGACATTATACCCAGGTAATGGGAACAAAGGAAAATACTTCTGCCACAAATGCTCTAATAGAGAAAGCTTCTCCAAATTATGACCAACTCCAGTGTTTAATTTAGGGCAATGGACCTGAACAACACAGTCCTGGCAGTGGGCTGACCCTTCGTCTAGAGCTGTCATTTTCTCCCCATGGCATGCAAAACTCTTGGTTGGGAAGTGCATTCTGTATTTTTTAACATTAGATATGAATAAAGTAGTGAATTTATATAAAAAGTTTAATGTTTTAAAAGTTAGTGATTTTATTTATTCACTTTTTAATATTTTCTCTTCTTTTTAATGCATGGTTTATAAATTCCCTATGGTTTTGTAGGTTGTTTGGTACTCATCTTACCGTGTTGGATGTGGTGTTGCCTATTGTCCCAATCAAGATAGTCTTAAATACTACTATGTTTGCCACTATTGTCCTTCGTGAGTATACACTTGAGTATAATGTCAATAATGCCATCTGCAATTTAACATTTATTAATTCTCATATAATAAACAAACCAGAATAAAAATGTATTTTGGTCAATGGTAGGAATAAATCTTTGAAAATTCTTTTTTTAAGGTGAGCTACATTCAACTTATCAGAGATAAAGAGACTTAAGTTCTCAGGTCCAAGTATAAAATCTGAAGCTCTCTTTTCTCAATTATAAAATGATGCCTTGCCCTGGCTGGTGGCACATTGATAAGGCACCAGCCTGTGAACACAAAGGTCACTGGTTTGATTCCCAGCCAGGACAACATAAGCAGGTTGCAAGCCAGGTCTCTAGCCAGATCCATAGCTGGAGGCAGGTGAAAGGCAACCATACATTGATGTCTGTCTCTCCCTGCCTCTCTCTCTCCCCCTGTCTCTAAAAATATTTTTAAAAAATGATGTCTTTTCTCTCAACTGCCTTTTCCTAGGGCTCAATGTTATTCTGTAAGTATATGGAGTATGCATTTCTATAGATTTGGTATCATTAGTTCTGACTCATTTTATATTCTAAGAGGGTGGAAACTTGATCATTTAGCAAGGGGTGATAGTGCAGGGATCAAAAATTGTGATTTCTGCCTTCTCTGCTAAAATGTTTTCATTTCTGTCTATCTAAAAACCACTTACATTTGTATTATTGAAAATGATTCATTCTTTTGAATGATTTGAAAGATTTTGAAAGATTTTTTTCTAAGAAATCTTTAATATAGTTTATCAAACTCCGGGAAAAGTTAATTTCTTAAGTCTTTGTTTCTCAGTATTTTCTCTCTCTGCCTCTCTCTCTCTCTGTTTGTCTGTCTTTGTCTCTGTATCTCTTCCTCACACACACACACACACACACAAATACCTCCCTAAACAAACCATCCCATGCTGTCTTGATTTTATAGCAGGAAACATGCTGTTTCAACAAACAATATATTTAAAGTCATCCATAATAAATCCTATGGATATACTGAAGAAGATCTAATCTCAACATAGCTGTTACCCCTAATTTCTTTTCTTTTCTTTTTTTTTTAAGACTTTATTTATTATTTTTAGAAGGAGGGGAAGGGAGAGAGGCAGAGAGGGAGAGAGACATCAATTTAATTTCTTTTAATGTTTGCAATTCCTTATGACTAGAGGTAGGGAAACACCTAAAACCAAATCTCCCATAGGATTTATTTTGAGATTGTACATGACCTGGGGGTGTGGATCTCCCACTTGAGAAGTGTGGCCGCTGGTGTTATTTGCCCTCAAGCACCTATTAAGTGTTGCTAAAAAGAAATGAAAAGTCCTAGGGAAATGCATTCCAACTCATTGTCTGATTGTGAGAGGGAAGGTGTCTGGAGCCAGGCATCTGAAGTGAGGGGTGGAGTGAATAATGAGGGAAAGCAGAGGTAAGAGAGCTTCCAGAACACTTTTGTGTCTATTTTACAATTTTTTCAAGGGCTCACACACATGTAGTTCTATTCTCTGCAGGGTGACTAAGATTCAAGAGCATTGCCTTGGGCCCTTGTCCCATTTAACATGATGGAGATTAGGACTCCCATGCATTTTCAAATGAATTAAGTGGCCAATATGATAACGATCATCAGAGAGTTACAAGGTAGTTTTTGTAAGGTGATTACACCTTGGATATTGATGTTGGATTTAATACAACAACAATAAAATTTAAAAAAAAAACAACTTTTTAAAATTGATTGTTTCTTTTTCAGTAAACAAAAATATATAGCCTCCAGAAAATCACAAATTTTCCCCAACTTTCCCTTCCTCACACACACACACACACCATTAAGTATTTAAATACCATTACCCCATCTATATATGTATATATATACACATTAGAGCTTTACCGATAATATATGTAAAAAAAATTATGGTATTTATGGTATTTTATAATTTTTCAAATATAAATGATATTGTAGTATTGAGTATTCTTTTTCATACTACATCCCCCTGCCCCCAAGAGTTTCTGCTGTCTGTCTAGGAGATACGCTCTTCCCTAGCTAACACATCAGCTGCACTCCCTTACCAATTTGCACTGCCTTACCATCTACTGGGAGATGAAGAAAGTGTTAAAATATACTCTAAAAAGTTTAGACTGTGGTTCAAATTTAGTTGTTCAACCTGCAGATCTATATAGTCAAGGATATGGGTCAGTATCTCAGGATGAGATACATCAATATGTGGTTGCCTCTGACTTGCAACCCAGGCATGTGCCCTGACTGAGAATTGAACCTTGACCCCTTGGTTCACAGGCCAGTGCTCAGCCCACTGTGCCACACCGGCCAAGGCTGAAGTATTTTCATAGTTTGGAATCTCTCTTAATTATATAGTAGAAATTATAAACTAAACAGCAAGGAAGAAAATATTTGACATTGTATATTTTAAATTTCAGTGGTAATAATGTGAATAAAAAGAACACCCCTTACCTACAAGGAACATCCTGTGCCAGTTGCCCTGAGAACTGTGACAATGGACTATGCAGTAAGTTTAAAGTGATTAACCTACTATTATTATAAAAAGTTGATATTTTATTTTTATTTTATGAATTAAGAAATCTCCTAAAGTTACCAATCTATATAATATCTTTATGCAAAAGACAGATTCCTCAATAGAATGTATTTTTAAGTAAACATTTTATACCCTTTACTAACTTATAAATTTTTGTAATGGAAAGAATATTACTATATCTAACATAATGAAACACCTACCATCAATGACTTTAGTGGCTATGCAGAACTCACTAATATTGATTATGCATGTTTCTGGTAACTAGTTCATTCCATTGAAGTATCATTACATTAAAGGTGGTATTTGAAAAGAATGAAAATGTATGACTCTATGGATGTGAGATGACATTATGACTCAGTCTAGATAGGCAAACTAAATATCAAGTTTCTTTTGTGCCAATGGGTTCATCATTTTTATAGTACAATAGGAATCATAATGTTTGACTTAATAAATGATATAAGTTGATAGCAGTTTTATGCACTTCTTAATGACAAAATCTAATCCATAATATTGGTTCATAGAATCCACAAACATATTGCTGCAAAAGGAGAAAATAAAATGTCATATATATCATTTCTAAAGTTATCATAAATATAAGTAAAAATAGCTGTTGGCCTTTTATATTTAGGATAATTATATCAAAATTATGAATAATAGATTTGACTTAGTCACTGGGATATTTACCTTTCAAATGCATTCACCTTTAAGTAGCATTCTTTCTGACTGAATTCTAAAACTATAATTCAGAATATTGATGATATCAAAGCTATAAGTCAACTAAAGAAGAAAAAAATTAAATTTTTATATCTTGAGTAAATGCCATTTTCAAAGAGCTTGGAATGATCCTGTCAGCAATAATCTCTTAACTGAAAGATTTTAAACCAAAGAGTGACAAGGTCAGAATCATGTTTCAAAACTTTCTAGCAATAGTATGTAGAAACAATTAGATCGAAGCCAGCTAGAAAACTGTTGAAAAACACTGGTTGAAAAAAAACGGTGGTGTTGACTGCATTATTGACAAAACAAATGAAGAGAAATGAACAGGGTTGTGAGACAAGAAGAACAGTCAGTGTTTGTTACCTGTTGGTTGAATGTTGGTCAGAAGTAGGAGTTCAGGTGGATTCAGTTCCTGACCTAAATTACTGAGTAGAAAGCTATTTCACTGAGATTGGGAGGGGACTATAGGAAGACAAAACTCAAGAATTATCTACCTTATGGGTAGTATGCTTAGTTTAGTTTGAGATTTGTTGTGTTTGGGGCCCCTGGAGAGCATTCAAGAAGAAATACCAGAAGGGAGTATATTATCACTGTTATACATCTTAGTCTTCCTACAGAAGTCACTTTCCTCTGAAAGAAAAAATACAGGAGTCTAAAGTGCTGTCAAATAGCATAAATGGATGAAAATATCCTCTATCACAACATGTCTTAAAGTTCTCTAGTCATGTGAAACATGACTAGTAATATTAAAGAAATATTTTAAAATCTAATTTAGAATAATTTAATGTAAATCACTACATGTGGCTAGTGTCTCCCAAATTAGACTCTGCAGATGTATTTACAGAGATGTATTTATATTCATTTTATTTTCTTTGCAAAGGGAGAAAAGTAGGTCACTTAATTTTAGAAACATGTCACCAAGTTAAAAGTTTTAGTGATGGATTAAATAATAAACTCAACTAATGCACCTTATATGCCCCTTGAGAAATGAAAAGCCAATCATAGTGGAAGAGACAGTGATTAATTTGTCCAATCCTACCCCCTATGCATTTTGAATGTATAAATTGTTTTGCTTCTACTAAGCAAAATGATAATAATGTAACAAATCCATTCTTCTTACAGCCAATAGTTGCGAGTATGAAGATCTTCTTAGTAACTGTGATTCCTTGAAGAACACAGCTGGCTGTGAACATGAATTGCTCAAGGAAAAGTGCAAGGCTACCTGCCAGTGTGAAAACAAAATTTACTGAAATATTCAATGTGCAATGTGCAAGTCTAAGTAAAGAAGGACTGCATCATTTAACCGACACACCCCGGAGGGGAAATGGTAGGCATGTTGGTTGCAAATTTGATTCTAAACAGTAACACATCTTTTTCTCTTGCAACTTCACAGAAGTCTCTTTCATGCATTGATTTACAAAATCAGCATAGTCTATAAGGACAACTTTGGACTTTGAGATAAACTTGATACTTTAAACTTAATGAATTCAAACAAGTTGAAGATTTTTAAAGCTTTATAACCACAGGTTTTTAGGTCACTAGAATTTTGGCCTAAAATGAAGAATCACATGTTTCCTGAAACAACTTAAAAAAAAAAACCAAGCACCTGTAACATCGTCAAAATTCTTACTACATGGTTGTTTTACATGTATAAGGAATAAATTCAAAGATTAACATCTACCTTTGTCTTACAGACCCCATAAAGAAGAATTAATTGGATTTTAGAATAAAGAACATTTATCTAAGCAACCACTTAGATGTGATTCCTGTGCTGTATTTCATAGAATCCATAATTAATCCAGTTAGACAGCCTAGATCAAGGATTATACAAAGCAAAACTTCCAAAATGTTTGCCTGGAAAACTAAAACTTTAACAAATAAACAGAAAATAATCAGCGTATGTATTTTTACTTGCTTTTTTTTTTTTTTGACATTGTCATATACCCTCATAAATTAAACCAATTTATCCTCTATTGGATACATTTTTAAAAGAGGGTATTACCCTGGACGGTGTGGCTCAGCTGGTTGGAGTGTCATTTTGTACACCAAAAGGTTGTGGATTTCATTCCTGGTCAGGGCAAATACCTAGGTTGCAGGGATAATTCCCAGTTGAGGCATTGGGAGGTAACCAATTGATATTTCTCTCTCTCTTCCTCTCTCTCCAAAATCAATAAGTACATATAAATTAAGAAGTTAATGTATCTGACAACATATACAAAAATATCCCCCTCAATAGTAATAAATATTTGAGAGATTTACTATTTATAATTCTTTCTCTATACTTAAGGTTGCTAAAATAATGAAGTAGATACATTTCATGGATGACAAAATACACTATGAAAATCTAAAATAGGTGAATAGGTGTGATAGTAGCCAGAAAAATAGGTCTGGCCAGACAAATGGTGACTAGCTATTGATGTCCCCAAGATGAAATAGACCCTCTAAAACATCTCATACTCATTAAAGTAGTTGAATTTATAATTCTAATGCTTCTATAAAAGAAAATTTGATATAACTCATTGAAGAGTTCTATCAAAAATTTTAAAAATAATTAATACAAATTATGCACAATCTCTTTCAGAAAATTGAATGAAAGAATACTCTCAATTCATTCTTCGAGACTAATATTAGGATAATACACTCTAATCACATTGGATTCACTCTACAGGTGCAGGGTTAACATTCAACTCTAACTTGTGTGCCACCATATTAACTGACTAAAGAGGAAAACCATGTGTTTACCTGAATAGATAAAAAATAAACACTTGCCAAAATCTGATATCCAATCATAATAAAACTTTCAGCAAACCAAGAATAGAAGGAAAATTTTTCAAATTGAAAAAGGAAACCTATAAGCAAATGTATCCTTTTAAGAGAGATACAGAAACTATAAACCAATATATAACACTTAGTGCTAAAAGACTGAATGTTGTTCCCTTAAGTCAGAAATGAATCAAAGATATTCACTCTCATCTGTATTAAACATTATAATAGTTCTGTCTGGTGAAATAGATAAGACAAACAAAAAGCATCATTAGAAAGTGGCAAAACTATTCTTATGCACAGAAGAAATAATAGACATAATTATCAATATGAAAATAGATACACATGTATATGGATAGCTGATTTGACAGTTGGGGAAAGAATAGTCTTGTCAACAAATGGTACTAGAAAACTCAAAATTCATATCTTTAAAAATAAACTTTGATTTAGACTTTGCACTGTACATACAAAGTAACCCCAAACCTATCATAAACCAAACAAAAAGAAAGAAAGAAAGAAAGAAAAAATAAGGAAAAAGAAAGAAATTAGAAAACATTTAAAATAAATAATAAAAGAAAAGTCTGTGAGTTCTGGTTAAGTAAAGATTTCTTATATATAATGTTAAAACAATATAAAAGAAGAAAGTGATAAATTGTAATTAAAATGAAAGAGTTCTGTTCTTTAAAAACCCCATTAAGAGAACAAAAGGGCAAGTCACAGACTGTGAGAAATAATTTACACAGCATCTATCTAAATAAAAAAGACTTGTATGGGGAATATATGATGACTCTCAAAGCTCAATGATATTTTAAAAGCAACACAATGAAAATGGGTAAGAGACTTGAACAGAAATTTCACCAAAGATAGTGTCAGGCCAGAGGAATTTCACAGTCATGGCTGGACCTTCCTCTGGGTCAGCAGAGGAAATGGCTTTGGAGTTAATCTTATCCCAGAGCCCTGAAATACTGAGTCCCAAGGGTCACCAATTTAGCAACTTTGAGCTAAATGATGTCACATTGGGGCATACAGTCTCTTTGTTCCAAGGTACATAGAGCCTCCTTTGTTCTAACGAGTATATAAGATTGCCCCTGCTGTAAGCTCCTTGTGCACACCACTGTTGTGGGAGGGCGGAAAAGCCATGTGTAGCAATGCTGACACCCTGCAGCACCCAGCCACATGGAAGCAGGAGAGTGGGTGTAGACACATCTGGACGCTCTGAGGTCTTTAACCTAAATGCAGCTGTGAGAGGAGTGGGCTGAGTACGCCAACACTCCTAGCTACCTGGCCACTGTACTAAATCATGCAGACCCTCCTAAAGGCTCCACATAAATTCTGCTTTGCCACCAGACCAGAGGCCTTCCTGCCATCATCACTTGCTGGTCCTGCACCCAAAGCTATGGGACCTGACAACTGGTGCCACAAAAAGGATAGCAAGGTTCTGGGACCTGACAGATACAAATAAAAATATGAAAAAATGTTCATCATTAATCACTGTAGAAGTGCAAATTAAAACCACTATAGAAAATCACTACACAGGTATTAGAATAACCAGAATGAAAAAAGACTGACTCTACAAAGTGTTGGTAAGGTTGTGGAAGAAGTAGATACATCATACACTGCTCTTGAGAATATGAGATAGTGCTGTATAAAATTTAACATGTCTGCAGGTTCTTAATAAGTTATATACCTATCATATGATCCAGCATTTCCATTTCAATATACCCAAGGGAGAACACATGTTCATTCAAAGACTGGTACATGAGCATCCATAAGTTTAGTTGTAATAGCCAAAATTTAGAAACAATTCAAATGTTCATTCACATGTGACTGTATAAGAAAGTTATAGTATATACATATAATGGACTACTACTTGGCAAATCAAAGGAATGAACTATTGACATATCTAACAACAAATGAATCTCAAAATAATTAGGCTAAGTAAAAGAAGACAGAAATGTACATACTGTGTGATTATATAGAATGAAAAGCAAACTATAGTGACATGATTCTCAACTTTCTCATTTATAAAATGAATATAATCATTATATGCATTGCATAAAGAATTTGGAAAAGTTTAATGATATAGGTACCCAATTAAAACAGTGTTGGATGCAGGGTAATGTCAGCAAAATGGTGGCATAGGGATTTCTGGTACCCCAAAAACATAATTTTGAATAACAACCCACACAACAAAATACCTTCACAAGAGCCAAGGGTTTTAGGTGAGAGATTACAGCACCTGGGTAAAGCATAAGAATTAGAAAAGATGCATTGAGTTGTATAGAAAAGAAAGATTCATTCTACACACAGTTCTGTCCCCTAACCCCAGGCACCCTAGCACAGACACATATTCTTTTGTGGGAGTAGAGTGAAGTGAGCACCTGACTTTACTACAGACATCAGAACTTGCCCACTAGAGTACTAGACCAACTCATGTGGCAACTAGGGGCCACCCTGGGGGCTCCTGCAAACACAGGTCCTTAGTTCACCCAGGACTCAAAAATTTTAGAGGTTCCAGGCAGCTCCTATGGCTCCAGGCTCCTGGTAGGCTTCTGTGATCCCAACCTCTTGACCCACCCTGGCACCAGCGGGCCCACATAGGACCAGGCTTCCAGTGATCTCCCATGAACCTGGTTTTCTAGCTCACCCCAACATCAGCTGGCTTCAAAAGCCCTGGGAAGATCCCATAGCACCAGACTCCCAATCAGCCTGGCATACCAATGATCTAGACCTTGTCTGTCTTTAAGAAGTTCACATTGTCCCTATCCAGAAAGTTTATATGCTAGTGTGATCTTACTTGACTTGTTCACATAATAGCTGTGTTTTCAGTGCCTAACAGAGTGTTTCAAACATAAGAGGGCCTCAATAAATAATTGTGGAATAAATGAATACCAATGAATAGGTCAACAAACAAGATATTATATACTATGAGTGTCATAGATAAAATAAGCAGGAGCATGTAACAGAAAACAGAAAGAAAAGTAGGTGGGCCATTTATTATTATTATTAATATTATTATTATTAATTTTTAATCCTCACCCAAAGATATGTCCATTGATTTTAGAGAAAAAGAAAAGGGTTGGAGTACGGGAAAGGGGGAGAGGGAGAGAGAAAGAAAGGGAGAGTGAGAAAGAAAATGGATATGAGAGGCATACACTGGTCAGTTGCGTCTCATATACACCCTGATCAACCTTAAATATAGGCCCTGACAGGGGATTGAACCCATAGCCTTTTGGCTTAGGGGACAATGCTCCAACCAACTGAGCCACTGGGCCAGGGCTAGGTGGGCTATTTAAACATCATCATCTTCTCTTTAAAAGTATAAGAAGCAATTCTCGGCTATGTAAATTCACATGTAGGATGCATATACTATATGCAGAAGCAAGCAACCTCATATCATTGGTTACCACACACTAAAACTGAGATTAATCTAGAATTAAAAGGGAAAGGGAAAGGGGAAGGTTAAATTTTAAGTTATACCTATGAATTCTGTAGAAATTAATGGAATTTGTAGGCATATAGTGAGAATATGGCAAGTACAAAATTAGGTCAAATGTGCAAGATATATCAGTATGTAAAATATGTTTTCCTGATTTAGTAAAGTTATTAAAGTAAAATTTTTAAAAGACATAAAATTAAATCCAATGAGTTTCTTTTTTATTTGAAAGGATAAATTAATTATCTATATACTAGACCTGTAGACATGTAGAAATACATGACTATATAAATACTAGATAGTATAATAAGCATTTAGGATAGGAAAATTTTTGGTCTGCAAAAGCAGGCTATATTTCTTACTTTCAACTAAAATAGATCTTGTGGTTTCAAAAAACGGTGAAAACAGACAGATAAGTCATTTTATTGTATCTTTTACTGGAGATTTCTAGGTCAAAAGTTAAGTTTAATTATATTTACACAGTTAAATATAGTTCAGAGAAGAATAAGAACAGAAATCAACTTAGTGTCTACAAAATTAAAAGGCAGATATACACATCATGCACTTAAAGAAGCAAAGCTGCATTCATGAATCCATAAAGTATTCAGGAGATGTTGCTGAGAAGTGCAGCACGTGAAGCGTCCAGTGATGTAAACAGAATCAGAAACAGATTACATTACCTCTGGCAGAATACAAGATAAGAAAATGAAAATGTTAGTGGCAGCAATACAGTAATTAAGGATTTTTCAAGTTTTATCGCACATAAACTATCCAATACATTGATTCAACACATTCAATGTTTTATACATTATATTTTTACTAAATATAATTTAAAGTAAAAGTTTTAGATTTATAGTGCTGATAGTTGTATTTATAAATAAAATAATGGTCTTATTGATATTTTCATTTTGAAAGTGAGGAAATGTTGGCAAAGGGAGATGATCCTTTGTAAAACTATTTAGATCCAGACCTAGTTGGATGTCTCAGTTGTAGCATCATTCCAAACACCAAAGGGTTGTGGGTTGGTTTTCTGTTCATGGCACATACCTAGGTTGCAGGTTGAATCCCTGGTCAGAGGCATATAGGAGGTAAATGATGAATATTTCTCATCTCTTTCTCTCTTTCTCTCTCTCTCTCTCTCTCTCTCTCTCTCATCAATCCTCTCAGGTGAGGATTATAATAATTTAGATCCAGAATGGAGAAAAAGTAGAATATAGTTATATGTTGTAGTATACTCAATAATTAAGAGCTAAAGGATTCTATTAATAGCTGATAAATCCACTTGGAAAATGGCAAATAATACAGGATTAAAGGCACTATAAAATAAGTATAAAAATAACTACTAAAATAAAAAGTAAAATCATTCTGATTCATATGTCATTTTTTTTAAAGAGCAAAGAAAATACAGTATGTAAAGGAAGTATTGGGGTGACATAAAAGTTCATTTAGTTTTTTCCATACAATGACTGTCATAGTGCTTAGTTGTCTTTAACTTCATTAGAAACAATTTTGTTAAGATTGTATTGTGACAGCTGTCATTTGTTTGCATTTAAAAACAACATAAACATTAGTGAATTTTTGCGCAGCCATTTTGATATTGAAGATGGAAGAAGATATGCAACACTTTTGGTGTATTATATGTTATTATTTCAAGAAAGGTAAAAACAACTGGAATGCAGAAAGAGATGTATGCAATGTATGGAGAAGGTGCTGTGACTTATCAAAGTGGTTTGTGAAGTTTCTTGGTACCCTTGACATTTTGGCCATGTACTGATTTGCTCTGGGGCTGTCATGCATCAGAAGATGTTCAGTAGCATCCCTGGTCTTTACCCACTAGAAGCCAATAGTGGGAGATAGCGACATACTCAAAATATCCAAATCAAGCCCTGGCTGGTGGCACAGTGGATAAGGTGCCGGCCTGCAAACTCAAAGAGAGAAAGAGATGAGAAATATTCATCATGATTCCCCAGCCAGGGCACATAACCAGGTTGCAAGCCAGGTCTCCATCCGTGGGAGCCCCGCCAGCCTTCTCGGGTATCCGTACTTCCTACTGGTCACATTGTAATGAATCAGACTCTTCTGTTCTGTCCATGGTAACAAGGCTTCTCTCCTGTTGGTGTTCTGTTGGTTATTCTGGATGATTTTTACCCAATTAAGCTGTAATTCCAGTTTGGTGTTGGGAGGATATTGATGTAGCTCCACTTAGTCCTCTGCCATCTTGGTTCTCTCTCGCAAAAGTGTTTTTATAGCATTCTATTGTTGTGTTAAATGAATGGTAAATGCAAAAATACATGTGAGAATGGGTGGGCAAGATGGAGGGTGTCAAATGGATAGGAATAAATGGTTGGAGCTCCGACTATTCATTTTTGTATAGTTTTAGCTTACAAATTAGGTTAAAGTTTCACATATTTTTAAAAATAAAACATAACCAACGAGGGTGGGGGGGGGGAGAGGATCCAAAAATGTAATAAGCACAAAAACACATTAAACTACATTTAAAATACATAAAATAATTACCATAAGAGATAAAAACAAAAAGAAAAAAAATTAACTGATGTTTGAATGCCATTTTGGGCTATATGTCTCCTATGTTTATGTAAACAAATGTTCAAGTCTAGTGAATCAGGCTTTCTTGTTTGTCTTTAACCTTACATGCAAGTGAAACCTCTGTGTATCTTATGATTGAACAAAAACATACATTGTAAATAGTGAGAGCCAGGTTTCTCACCATTGGAGAAAGGATTTATATATATGGAAGGGAAGAATGCAGAAATAAGCTCTGTGTTATATTAGAATTGGGAGTATTGTTATGAATTGATGATTTTTAACATATATAGATAGCTATAATTGCTAAGGAACTAAGCAGAATGAATCTTTGCCCTCATGAATGCATGATTTTTAAAAGGTAGAGATTAAAACATAAGGGTTCCCAGACAGGAGGCACACACTATTCTTTAAGATGATAAAAATTATTCATAAAACAATATAAAATATAACACCAAAGGGAGAAAGTCTGTCTCATCACTTTTAAATGGAACATATCATGATATTGAATTAAAGAAGGTTACAGAAAATACAATTTTTTGTTGTCTGCAGAAACCATTCACTCTATCCAACATTGGCAGCTGCCAGCAAAGACAATGGTGGCAGATGAGTGGCCACTGGAGGCTTTTATGGTGTTCAGCAGACAAACTCATCTTTGAGGTCTGGAGTCACTACTGGCCACATGCTCACCAAATGTTTACAGCTATCACAATCCTTAAAACCCCAGATCTGGAAAGGGGGTTCAGTTAGGTGAGTAGGAAAAAGCAGATGCTATGGAGGAGGTAATAGGCTCTGTTTGTACACATGAGAAAATCCCTAGGGTCCTTGAGGCACCCAGCAGGGATTGGGTAAAAAGTTTAGGGTTTATGGCTCTTAGAAGAGCAAGTAAAGAGAAACACTACCTTAATCTGTCACACACATACATGTATGCGTGCGTGCACACACACACAGCAATTAATGGGAACTTTTGTGAAACCAGAATCTCTGTTATTGAGATATAAAATTATAAAATAAGCCTTGGCTGGTGGCACAGTGGATAAGGTGCCGGCCTGCGAACCCCAAGGGTTGCTGGTCCGATTTCCCAGCCAGGGCACATAACCAGGTTGCAAGCCAGGTCTTCAGTCAGGTCCTTGGCTGGAGGCAGGTGAAAGGCAACCGTACAGTGATGTCTCTCTCTCTCTGACTCTATCCCTTCCTCTCACTCTGGAAATAACAAATAAAATCTTTTTAAAAAAATTATAAAATATACTCTTGATTTGTATGATATATAGCAGTTAAAAATGTTATCAGCTATTTACTTCAAATTGACATGATTTTTTTCCTTTTTTGATTGTGAAATAATGTATATAAAATATTTAGGAGTAAAAGATATTAATGATGCTTAATAAATTTTAATTGATCTATTTTCACTTATTGCTATTAATTAGAAACGTATAACATTCCAGGTACTATTCTGGAATGGATGAATTTTTTATGTTCATCTTTGCCCTTTGTCTTCACAATAGTCCTTTGCCAGAATCCTGCAGATGAGTAAATAAGGATAAGAGCCCCAAGTAACTTATTCAGATATAAACAGCCAGCAAATGTCAGAACATGGACTGAACTGCAATATACACATAGCCTGACAAAAGCCTAATGGTTTTAAGCCACACAATGCTGTGTTTTGGTCTAGACTAAAATTAATTTATAATTTGGACTAAAAAGGTATCCACACTATTTAATTTTAAAAGATTTTTTTTTTTAATTTTAGATTTTGAGGTGCTACTCATTCTATAATTACAGAAATGTGTTTATTTTTGATGATGGTGACTTTTGAGACATGAAGTGACTCAATCCTGTTGATTTCAATTGCTACTATCCTGGAAACTGGATCTATATATAATTATTTTCTTTTTAATAAACAAGAAATAGATTAAACCCTGAAGAGTACTAATGGGGGAAAGGCATGGGAACACCTTTCAGAGCAGTGGTTAAATAGCTATACACATAAGGAAAAATTAAATTTGCTACAAACCCTTGAGTTTATACATTACATTACAAGCAAACTATGCCTCAATTTTAAAACAATAAACAGGTGCAGAAAATAAAGAATGGATGGAGGAAAAAAGAAAAAAGTTAAAAAAAAAACAAAATAGATTATCATGATATGGTATGGAAACAGGTTTGGGAAGAAAATCAGGTGAATAATAAATAAATAAAAGTAAAATTAAAAAAGGGAAAAAATGTGGAAGTATGGAGTGGCAGTTGAATTTCTGAAAATATAATTGGGAATCATCATTATATAGATGATACTTAAAGTCATGTTGTTCCATTATATTTTTAAAGAGTGAGCGAAGCAGTATGCTAAATCCCAGAATATGCTGAAACTTGTGAATATAAGATGGAAAGATCCACCAAACATGTCAAAAGTTACTGTATAACCCCTATTTTTACTTTTTTTCTATCAAAGGGATGACTCTTTAAACTCTACAACCCAGCATCATTATCTGAAAGAGGAAACGAATAATTTAATTTGTGAGGAGACCAGTCACAAATCATCTATATACTTGGGGAAACGGGAAAGCTCTTTAAGTCATCATGGAATAACCATCAGTTAACCTGAAAAATGATGACAAAGGAAAGCAATGTACAGTGACTAATATGTAACAAATGGAAGAGCCAAAAATTACCATGAAGGTTTGATATTAATCTGTGGGAAATAGCTACAATTTAAAATAATTTTTCTTTTAACCTTTTGACATTCTTGAGCCATGACTTCATATATGTATAAAACAAAATAATACATTGACCAGTGCTTAAAAAAAATGTGCTAGACTAAATTTGTTTCTCTTTTTCATAGTATATGCTAATAAATGAAGACTGACCCCATTTTATAAAACTGTGTGTGCCCATAGTTTATCTATATATTTAGCAGGCTTTTACTAAATTCTTATTAAAACATGGGAACTGTTTGCAAATATAATGGGTACTTGAAACAGGTTGAAAAACAGCTGAATAGAGGGAAAATGTCAATCTACAGTTCTCTGTACTGGCGTTGTTCAGCACAAAATTCTGACCTTGATTGGATATTATTAACCCCAGTAGTTATTCTATTCTGGCAGGCAATTAGGCGGTGCACTGGGTCAGCAATGAGCAACCTCTCAGGCATTTGTAAATGCAATTCCATTTCTAGTTAAACCAAGTTATGTCATTAACTTCAGATGATATGTTTGGGAAGCCCCAAAATTCCAGTCAAGGTAACCTAGATCTACTTTGCTAGGGATAAGATGAGAATGTAATTGCAATTTATTAAATGGAAACTTAGTTAGAAAAGAATGTGGGATTGGAAAGGGTAAGTCTCTAAGATAGTGGCCTGTAAAGAGTTGTCCCTGAGCCAGTAGCATCAACATCACCAAGAAACTTGTTAAAACACACTGAATCAGAAACTGGGGTGAGAATAAAAAATAGGTGTTTTAACATGTCTCCCACGAAGATGCTTTAAAGTTTTGGGCAGCCTGTCTTGTGGTGGAGCAGGGAAGGCAGACACTGCATTTGGCAGACCCCAGTATAGTCATTACCTTTCACATTAGCCCCATCATGACTTGAATGAAGTGTCTCTCAAAATTCTTTTCCGTTGTTGTTATGTGCAAAAAACATTTTTATTGCATTTTTGGCCTTCTAATTACCTTGTCACTGCAAAGAAGGAGCTTTTAAAGGGGGACATAATCATGCTAAATTCGGACAGATAGCTAATGCTTTAAGTGACAGAATCAAGGGCAGCAAGCATTGAAAAGCTGGAATGTGGCAGTAGTTAAGAAAGAACTTACTACATTAAAAAATCAACTGTGGAAGAACAGGTCAAGCAATACTTGGCATATGAATATCTTTTTTGGAAAAAACCTAAAACTGTTCACTAATTACAAATATGACATGACAACAGAATGATAGTACTATTAAAGTGTTGACACCAGCCTTGGGTACTTTTATAGGAAAATGTTCACTCAAGGAAAATAAAGGGCCCATTCTACTGTGTGTGGTGAAGAATATGACCAGAACATTAGAATATTATATTCTTTTCTGATGTCAACTTTTTGTTTGCTTGTTTGTTTTATTATTGTCTTGTAATGGGTGAGATCATATGGTATTTGTCTTTCACTGACTGGCTTATTTCACTAAGCATAATATTTTCTAGTTCCATTCATGTTGTTGCAAAGGATAGGAGGTCCTTCTTTCTTTCTGCTGTGTAGTATTCCATTGTGTAAATGTACCAAAGTTTTTTGATCCAATCATCCACTGATGGGCACTTAGGCTGTTTCTAGCACTTGGCTATTGTAAATAGTGCTGCTATGAACATAGAGGTATATAGGTTCTTCTGAATTGGTGTTTCAGGTTTCTTCAGGTATAGTCCTAGTAGTGGAATTGCTGGATCCAAAGGCAGTTTTGTTTTTAGTTTTTTAAGGAAAACCCATACTGTTTTCCATAGTGGCTACACCAGCCTGCACTCCCACTAGCAGTGCACTAGGGTTTCCTTTTCCCCACATCCTTGCCAATACTTGTTGTTTGTTGATTTGTTGATGATTGCCATTCTGACAGGTGTGAGGTGGTATGTTATTGTGGTTTCAATTTGCATCTCTCTGAAAGCTAATGAAGTTGAGCATTCTTTCATATGCCTTTGGGCCCCTTGTGTGGCTTCCTTAGAGAGGTATCTGTTCAGGTCCTTTGCTCATTTTTTAATTGGGCTGTCTGTTTCCCAGGTGTTTAGTAACATTAGTTCTTTATATATTTTGGATATCAAACCCTTGTCTGTGGTATCATTGGCAAATATGTTTTCCCATACAGTTGGTTCCCTTTTAATTTTGCTGGTGTTTTCTTTAGCTAAACAGAAACTTTTCAGTTTGATATAGTCCCATACGTTGATTTGATTTTTTATTTCCTTTGCCCTTGGAGAAGTATCAGTAAATGTATTTCTGCGTAGGATATCTAAAATTTTACTGCTTATATTTTTCTCCAGGACCTTTATGGTGGCACTGCTTATGTTTAAATCCTTTATTCATCTTGAGTTTATTGATGTCAGCTTTTAATGGGGTATTTGAACTGATGTCCAAATGACAGTGATAAAGAGGTAAGGTATATTAAAACCCTATCATCCATGAGACAGCCCTCAGAGCCATTGGAACACCGGTCCTGCAGCATTCAGGAGCATGGCTGACTATCACTCCATGATCATTTCTGGGAGTCAGAGACATTCTTATGGTTTGACCACTATGGAAAATTAAGTGGCCATCTGTCTCCTTTTGCAAATAGCAACTTTGGTAGAATAGATGAACATGGGAAATGTGGTGATTCAATGTTTCTGCTTGAAGTGTGGTGATCAGAACTACCTATAATGATAAGACATGTGGCAGTGAGATCTGGCTGGAGATTCTGCTCCCATACTTCCCTAACTTTAAATCCTCAGCTATCATGTTTGCCTCTCCACAGTTACAAATGCCCCAGCCATAAGAAGAAACAGAAGGTGGACAGGGGTAGAGGCAGATAGTTACAATAGGAAACAGCAAGCCTCAATACATAACTTGTTCTTTCTTCCTCTTCTCAGGTTTAAAATAAAATGAATAATAGATGTATCCCTGTAGAAAAGCACAGTCTGTTGTTGTACTGACATTTCTTGTAATGTGGCCCCTGCATTGCTCATGCAGGTTGTGTTTGTCTTATCCACCAGACTGGGTATATAGATAGCCTCTTTGGAGTGGTGAAGGACATTTCCCTAAGCATGTAATGCCCTGTAGAATTGTATTTGGTCTTTAGGAAATATTTGTTGTGTGAATCGTTTCTAAATACCTTATCTTGTGTTCTGTTTCTGGTGTTACTACATTTGTTTTAAAAATCTGGATGCATTTTTATTATACTCACCCTACAAGTATGAAAATTAAGAGCTTAAAAGTATCTTGAGATGTTCTAAGGCCTACATGCCTTGTAGAGACAAGAACACTAAGACTCAAAAGAGGTTATAAGTCAAACTGACTCTAAACCCAAGCTCCCTGACTTCAATTTCAGCAATTGTTGCACTAAAACTGTACTTATTCTTGAATATCATCATTTTTTAATTATCTACCATAATAACACCTATCTTTATTATCAATTTTCTTATTAAGCATCAATCACTTAAATGGTTGTCTGCTGGGCTTTTTTTGCATTTCTGTAAATATATCCCTATTCATTATTATATTTGATGTGTATTTAGTTCAAATTCTGTTGAGTATTCCACCCCCAGTTCTCTGATTGACGTTAACTGCTGAGTAGTGTTGATAATTTAATGACTACATGGGAAAGTAAGTAAATGAATGAAAGAATAACTGAATAATTACATAGTATTATATTTTGTGAGCTGACATTGATACTCTAAAAAGCCAAGTGATTCCAAATAATAAGTATTTAACAAAGAATCCTTTGGCAAAGAAAGGCTTACTGCCAAAGAAATTCTTAATGTAATTCCTGCTACAACTGTATGTGAAACAATACTACCTGTTCTTTATTAAAAATATAGAAGAGAATTGTCATCTTCATATCTTTGGAAAACATGGAACATTGTTTCTATTTCTGGGAGGAAGAAATAAGAGCCAACTTCCCTTTGAAACATAATAAATAAAATAAATATATCAGAAGAAATCATAAAAGTTGACTCCAAAATATCAGAATAAATCATAAAAGTCAACTTCAAAGTTCTTGCTCTCTCTTTAATACTATGTTTATTATTTTAAAATAAGTTGATATATTGGTGGTTTAGTATATGTAAAATTGAAAGAGAAAATAAAAATATCTGAAAGTTTAATTTAAAGAAACATATCACAACATATTTGATAGAATAAAAACATGAAAATTGAAAGGAATCTATGGGCATTGGTACATATATGAGGTCTGTCCTGAAAGTATCGAGCCAATGTCGATAATTAAAAACCGTTTGTGCACCAGTACTTTTGGGATAGGCTTCAATATAAAATTGTATTTTTAAATGAATATTCACTGGGTATCCAGTACCATTATGTTTGTTTCTGGTAGTCAAAAGATATTTTTTGACTCAATAAAATAAATTGAATGTACAGTATAATGAGGATTTATTATTCCCCACATGTGCTGATTACTTTCACTGGGAAATCTGGACTACGTGGAATGTGTAAACCTTCTAAACATCTTAAACAACAATGCCAGGCTTTACATTATTTTTGAAATATAAGAAACTCCAAACTCCATTACTAGAGGTCATCATTATTATCATGGAAGCATATTCAATTCCATTTTTTTTTCTTTTACTGGCAATCTGGAGTTAGTTATGAGTTAGGTTGCTTATAGTTAAGAGTTAGGTTGAACAACAGCTGACAAGACTAACAAATAAAGTCAAGAAGAAAGTGATCATTGGGGTAAAGCCAACTCATCTGGAAAAAAAGAAAGAAAAAAGAATAAAGAAAGAAAGGAAAAGCGGATAAAAGGGCTTTGACCACTGGCCAGTATGGCTCAGTTGGCTGGGTGTCATTCCATAAAGCAAAAGTCGATTGGTTTGATTCTCCATCAGGGCACATGCATGTGTAGCAATTGGATCCCCTGTTGGGCTGCATGTGGGAGGCAACCAGTCAATATTTCTCTCCCTCTCTTTCTCCCTCCCTATCCCTGTCTTTAAAAAAATAAATATAATTCTTTTTAATAAAAGAGCTTTGATTCTGGGACACTTCCCAGTCAGAGTCAAGACGATAAAGAGGTAACTGGGAAATGAAATGCATTTCAGTGTTCCTTAGTGAAATAAAATGGGTGCTTCCCCTAGTCTGCCTGCTTTGAAGCTATGTGCATAACTGAAAAGCCAAGGATTTCTAGAGAATGATGATATTCACATGTTGCCATTCTCTGAAATTACATATAATACAATCACTTATGTCTCTGAGCTACCATTTTTCTAAGCTTCAAAATGAAAATTCTTGCCCAGTTATTTCAGTTTTATGATATTGCAGCATGATATTGCTCTATATTTCATGACAGAAAAACATATCACATGGATATTGTTATTTTTTTCAGACTATATGAGCATTAATTTCTAATGTATGATCCTATATAGGAAATGTCAATAAAGGATGACTCAAGGAAAAGTACCTGAAAACCATAGATTATTATAAATTGTTGAAACAACAATTTTAAAAAAATAATTGAGCTAGAATAGGATATAATGTTGGGAATCACCAGCATATAAAAGTAAGTATTTAAAGACATGAGATTTGTTGAAATGACAGAGTGAGTGTAAAGAGAAAGAGAAAAGGTCTAAACATAGCCATAGGGTACTATCACAAAAACAGTCTGAACTGAAAACATATCCACAGATATTCCAGTTACACATCAAGATTGCACAACATCCAAGGGAAAGTAAAGTAATGCTTATATACTGGCATGTAGACGTATATCTTTAAGTTCATTTGAACTGGACATGCTTAAGTCAAATACTTGTGCCCATCACAATGAAATGAGACGGCCTGACTAGAGGCCTGATGAGCTTAGCTGAGGTTACGTGTTCTTCCTCCTTTGTCAGGAGGCAGGTGTGGAGTCAATACTCCTGGAACCACAAGAGACCCTCAATAGAAGTGGAGTCTGTTGGGAAGAAGGAAAGCTAACATAAATGTTGAGAGATCATAAAAATTGTTTAGGAAAATGGTGTTTTATAAATCTTAGTCATAAAAATACAACTATAACACAAAACTGGACTGGTATGGCTACACCAAAAATGGTTGCTATTAAGACAGAAAAGGATAAATTTTAAGATTGGCTTAAACATAAGTATGCACACAATTTATAATCTTTATATAATACTGAATAAAGTTGGCAGATACACTGCATATTTTTCATCTAAATAATATCTGGATATACTACAGTATATATATATCACATGCTAAATTTTCTATAGTTTAAGTAACTATTTTTGTGGGATATCACATACCTCAAATTTTGTTTTTGTGTAATTCCAGGTACTATTTTTTGTTCTGTTGGAACTTTCTGGTACCAGTTAGGCTGCTGCTGATGGTTTAAAATTTTTCATGTAATCAGATGAGGTCATGTGCCAGCAGATCTTAAGAATCAAATTAATCTATTGTTAAAGGTTAAATGAAACATTTTTATTAATTACCATATTGAAATAAATCACTTTTGTTACTTTGATTTCCAGTCTTATAATAGTGTCCATCCTATCTGCTTCATTTTAAAGTCGTATTATCAGTTTTCTCTTTATTGACCCAACATCCATAAATCCAAATGGAGATTATTAATAAGCACAATGACCTCATTGGGATGGCAAATCCAGTGCTAGCAATATGCTTAAAATGGTGGATCATGTTTTATTGATAGATCACTATCAATTAGCATCTAACCATTTAACAAGAGACACTGAAGTAGAATCTATACATGTAAAATACTCTAATCCATTTATTCCACTGGAAAAGTTGCCATATTGGCTGGTAGTTAAACATAATATACTGCATATGAGCTGGAAAACATAATGAAACTCTCAGTATGAGATAAAGTTATAATTACCGGGCAGTGGAAGAAACCTTGTAAATTAGATGACTGGAAAAATTAGATGCTAACAGACCTAAATTACATAATAAAATATGGTGTCTATGCCAAAAAGGTAGAGTTTGACTCTTCAGCTATGGTCATATCATATGTTATAGGATGCATATGGACTGGAAAATACATTAATAAATGAAGCATATACAGAAGATATGGATTCACATGGCGGGAATCCTGGAAACCAAAAAATAATGTAGTAGGAGATATTTAGACTTAAAACTATCCTAGGAAATTATGATCCTTGACTCCAGGCTAATTACTTAATCTGGAAGAGCCTCAGCTTTCTTGGCTATTAGGGGAAATTATAATCAAACTTGGCTACCCCTTTGTGAGGATTAATAGTGAAATAATAATGTAAATAATATGCCAGAAACATATGGGGTATTCAGTAAAAATTAGTTACTGTTTCTTTTCCCATTTAAGTATTTAAAGTGTTATCATATGACAAGTGAATTAAATTTGTTCTCCTGGCTGGTGTGTCTCAGTGGATAGGCACCAGCCTGGGGACACAATGGTCAACGTTCAATTCCCAGTCCTGGCACATACCTGGGTTGCAAACCAGGTCTCCAGCCAGGTCCCTGGCTGGAGGCCTGTGAAAGGCAACCATACATTGATGCTTCTCTCCCTTTCTTCCTTCCTCCCCTCCCATCTCTTTAAAAATAATGCATAAACTCTTTTAAAAAAAATTGTTCTGAGTTTTTTGAAAAAGCTGAGCTGCAATCAATTAATCATAGACATTTGGAAGTTATACTATACCTCAGGAGATTAAAAAAAATCTATTTAGTAATTAGTGCTACAATTAGTTCTTTTAGGAGGTATTGAAAATATACTTCAATTATAGGCAAAATGTATATTTTTTGGATGTGTCACCTATAAAAAAATTAGAAATAGAACCTCTTTCTGGTTCATTCCATTGCTGAGACTCTGAAAGCTGTTGCTTAATCTAGGCTATAGGAAGAAATTTTCCCACTGACTCTTAACTTTAGCTTCATTTCTGAGGAAGTCTCTTGTGCCAGATGTACAGAACAAATATCTTGTGACTGACATTGTCTTCTCAAAGATGCAAGGTGTCTGTTATATCCTGAACATCTCTTCTCACCTTAGATGAGAACTTTTCTTTCTTTCTTTTTAGAAAGTAACGTCTAGCCTTGGCTGGTGTGGCTCAATGGATTAATGGATTGAGCCCTGGCCTGCCAACCAAAGGGTTGCAGGTTTGAATCCCAGTCAGGGCACAAGCCAGAGTTTTGGGCCGGGTTCCCAGCTAGGGGTGCGAGAGAGGCGACCACACATTGATGTTTCTTTCCCTCTCTTTCTCTCTCCCTTCTCTTTCTCTAAAAATAAATAAATACAATATATTTTTTAAAAAAGAAAATATCTAGCAATCTTGGTTTTACTTGTCTAAATTATGATAATACTAGAGTCCTATTTACATTGATTTTCCTGTATCTTTCCTATTTTTGCAGATGAGAGAAGGGTAAGCATTTATTTTTTTCACTGTTATATTTCATTTAGTAAAATGCAGACTTACTATAGCATCTGGCAATATATTGATGTATATGAAGACTGCCATAAATGCAATAGACATTTTTGGGGAAAATAGCACAGCACGTACTAGTTCTCATTTGTAATTAAATAACCATAGCCCAAACTGTGATTAAATAACATGGCTTGGTTTTAAAATGTTTGTTTTGTTCTTGAGAAGCTGAATGGCTATTTTTTTCCCTAAAATATTTCACCAGTGACCCTGTATGTAAAGATACTTCTTGATAATTAAGTTGCTTAAAAAAGTGATAATTGTGTCTTTATGTAGAACAATGGGAAAATAAATATTAGAAAACAATTAATCAAATAAACTTTGTTTTAAGTATATCATATATATATATAATGACTATGTCATGAAAACATATTTTTATCAAAATATTTGTCATTTAATTCAAGACATGAATTAAATAAATTCATAAAGTTGCAAAGAATGCTGAAAAGTGGACAAACAAGCATACTTTGTGTCACAGTCCTTCAGCTACATGACAAATTGGCTATAAGTCAGACTTTCACAATGAATAGTGTGGATTTTAATAAAAATTTAAAATTAAGTAAAAATCACTAAAGTGGCAAGATCATAGAATGATGATATAAATTTTGTTTGTTGGTTTTAACTTTATGACTTATCCCCACACCCATCCTTTCATTTTTTATTTCTCTTTCTTTCTTTCTTTTATTATTTTTAAAAGATTTTATTTATTATTTTCAGAGAGAGGGGAAGGGATAGAGGCAGAGAGAGAGAGAGAGACATCAATATGTGGTTGCCTTTCCCCTGCCTCCAGCCAGGCATCTGGCTGGAGAACTGGCTTACAACCTGGTTATGTTGCCCTGGCTAGAAATCAATCATTTTCTTTTAAACCCTCATCCTAAAATTCCATTTCTCCTGCTACTCCAAGCAAAAAATGTACAATGAGTCCGAGTAAGTGGTCCAAGGCAAAAACTCTGGGGAAGGAAAACAACAAAATAAAATTGTTTAAAATTTTTTTGAACTTTATTTAGATACTCATCATCCTTATTTAGCCACAAGCCAAGTTTATTCTTGATATCTAAAAAAAATCTCACTTAATACATTGTAGTCAACGTTACCAGACCACAAATTATTGGTAAAAATAATTATTTTTCTTAATAGAACTTTCCAGGATGTAAGTGTAAATTATGTTAATGAAGAATTAAGTCTCTACCTCACTTTCAAAATTCTCCATTTGCTTCATTCCACAAGCCTACTGTACTCCAACCTGTCTTACACTTTCTTGCAGCCATGGCTTTGATTTCATTTTACTGCTGCATATCCCATCTTAGGTCTCATCATTTGCTATCTGCTTTACATGTGTCTTCTTATTTTGCTGGCTGAGGCGCTAAAGGTCAAAATCATGTCTATAATTTTAATATCCCCTATATGTACACTCTGAAGCATAATAGATAATAGATACTTACTGATTAACTGTTAATCATTTTTATAGGGTTGCCAAAATGGTGACTGTGACTGTATTAAGCACTACAAATCAGTTTAAAAATTAACCATTGACTTCCGGTCAAGATGGGTGCATAGGTAAATATGGCTTGCCTCTTTACCATATTGCAACAAAAATATAGCATATATTGTTCTTTTTTTATTTAAAGATTTTATTTATTATTTTTAGAGAGAGGGAAAGGGAAGAGGCAGAGAGGAAGAAAGACATCAATGTATGGTGGCCTTTCACTTGTCTCTAGCTACAGACCTGGCTGGAGACCTGGCTTGCAACCTGATTATGTGCCCTGGCTGGGAATCAAACCAGCAAGCTTTGGGTTCATAGGCCGGTGCCTTATCCACTGTAATTGTTCTAAATTACAACTAAAATATAGAACAACCATCACTTAGAACCATCACAAATCAAGTTGAATGGGATCTTGCAACTATGGAATTGATGAAACCTCATCCACCCAGATTGAGATGGGTGCAGATACATGTGGAATGGGCTGGTCTCTCACCTATGTGTGGTGGACAAAAATTCAAGGGGGCTATCTCAGGAGTGAGGAGTTAAATTCCCCTTCCAGCCCCCCATCCCCACCCCTAGCCCAAGTTTCCAGTGCTAGGAAGGTAAGTCCTCATAACTTCTGACTGCAAAAAACAGTGGGGATTGAGTCGGTGGAAAAAACTGCTGGAGCCTCAAGCAGTTCATTTTAAAGAACCCACACATGGAATCACCTACTCAGATTCACTCCATCTGAGCTCCAGCACCAGGGTAGCAGCTTGAAAGGAACCATGGTACTCAGGGAGAAATGGAAGTATCTGGCATCAAGGTGATCTGTGGTCATTTTCTTTTCTAAACCTTCCTCACACAGAGACATAGAGCCTGTAAGCTAGTGCTATATCTGAGATTCCATCAACTAGGCTAATACTCTTGGACTTGCCTTGGAGATCCCCAGAGACTCCACCCAACCCAATTTACAGCTGCTTTTCCATATGAATGGCAGGTCATGGCTCTTGCTTCACCTTCTTAAATCCTTTTAAACAAGCAACATCTGGTTTCAGTGAGCCTCAGGACCAGTTCTGGTAACTGTCAGCCTAGTTTAACAGCTTGGTTCCACCTGTGAATATCCAAGCCCAGTACAACTAGCAGCCATCTCAGGCAGGGTGGCCCCAAGGCAAAACACAGGTGGAGGCTGACCTTAGCCTGCACCACCCAGGAAACCCCAGGACCAGCACACCAAGCAGACAGCTACAGATGATGTCAGAGAACCACCACCTTGCCCCTGAACAGCTGGTCCACCATGAAGGGCAGATGTCTGTGGTAAGTGGTTACAGCCAGTTCTTGCTATTGAATGGCCTGGATAAATCCCTTCCATTGATCTGCCAACAGCAACCAAGGCTCAATTACAAGAGAAGGGTGTACTCTGCACACTTCGAGTATTCAGCTTGGGTGATAGAGGAGGCTGTAGGTGGACCCTAGAGGACACCTACTACATTAGGTCATGCTAATAAGACACAGAGTCAAAGCAACTCTACCTCATGCATAGAAACAAACAGAGGGAGGCTTCCAAAATGAAGAGACAAACAAACATGGCTAAAATGAAAGAACAGGTCAAAACTCAAAAAAAAGAGCTAAACATGAAGATAAGCAATCTATCAGATACAGAGTTCCGAATACTGGTTATAAGGCTGCATAAGGAACTCAATGAGGGCCCCAACAGCATAAAAAGAATCCAGTCAGAAACAAAGCATATGCTAATTGAAATAAAAAACAAGTTACAGGGAAACAACAATAGAGTGAATGAAGCCAAGAATCAAATCAATGATATGGAACATAAGGAAACAAAAACAACCAATCAGAAAAATAAGAAGAAATAATCCTAAAAATGAGGATAGTATAAGCAGCCTCAGGACAACTTCAAGAGGTCCAATATTTGCATTATAGGGGTACCAGAAGCAGAAGGGAAAGAGCAATAAATTGGAAATCAATTGGAAAAAATAAATGAAAAAATCTTCCCTAATTTGGTAAAGGACATAGACATGCAAGTTCAGAAAGCACATAGAGTCCCAAATAACATAGATGCAAAGAGCCCATTCCAAGACATGACACACCATAATGAAAATGCCAAACATTAAAGATAAAGAGAGAATCTTAAAAGCAGCAAGAGAAAAGAAGTTAGTTACCTACAGGGGAATTCTCATAAGACTGTCAGTTAATTTCTCAAAAAAAACTTTGCAAGTTGGAAGGGATTGGCACAAACACTCATCTGGTTATTATAATCTTGACTTACCACAATGCACTTTTAAAATGACAGCTCTGGGAATAAAGTAATGGAATTACCTAAGTTATATTTAAGCAACACTAAATAACCCTTGAACAAGTTTTGAGCTATTTTTCACTAGGCTAGTACAGGATGAAATGCTTAAATGAAAAATAATAAAAAAATATTAACTCATATACAAATTATTTTAAATTGTTGAATAAATATTTTTGTATTATGTATAAATTTTTTTAAAAGTTATATTGGAGCCTCTATGATTATCTGCACACAAAAACAAAACTAGGTCAATGTTTCTTCTTTTTGTCCTGCAAAAATCAAATTGCCCCTAGGTGACTATCTCTTTATTGCCCAGCACCCCATTGTCTACATATTTATGAGTTTGCAGATGATTCACTGTTATAGCAGCCTAAAGTCAAAGTCAGAGGTATGAAGCACTGACCTATATACTACATGCCCCAAAATGCTTCCAAACACCTCCTTTCCCAGCTTATCATAATGCCTAAAATTTCAGAGTATAGTTTTTATCCTTTGGGTTGTATTAGAATCTTCAGCGATCCTCTTTTATTTTTTTTATTTTTATTTTTATTTATTTATTTTTTAAGATTTTATTTATTATTTCCAGAGAGAGGGGAAGGGAAAGAGGCAGAGAGGGAGAGAAGAACCAATGTATGGTTGCCTTTCACCTGCCTCCAGCTACGGACCTGACTGGAGACCTGGTTTGCAACCTGGTTATGTGCCCTGGCTGGGGAATCGAACCTGTGACTTTTGGGTTCACAGGCCGGCGCCTTAACCACTGTGCTACCAGCCAGGGCGTGATCCTCTTTTAAAACATCAAAACCTGCTTTGGCAGGTGGCTCAGGTGGTGAGAGCATCATCCCATGCACCAACAGGTTGCAGGTTTAATTTCCAGTCACAGCACATACTTAGGTTGTGGGTTTGATCCCACAGGATAGCGTATGTAGGAGAGGCAACCAACTAATCAATGTTTCTCTCTTGCATCAATATTTTCTTATCTCTCTCCCTAAAATCAATAAATATACCCTCAAGTGAGAATTAAAAAAGAAAAAAAAAGATAGTAAATGCTTCATACTATAGATAAACCATAAGTTTTGACTTTTTTTTATCCTTACCCAGGAAAAACATCAATCAGTTACCTTTCCTGTGTGCCCTGACCAGGAATTGAACCCACAACCTAGATATGTGCCCTGATCAGGAATATAACCTGAAACCTTTTGGTGTGTAGAATAATGCTCCAACCAAGTGAGCCAAACAGCCAGGACATTTTACCATCTTTAATAATCCAGGGTAAAACTGATATTTTAAGATATATGGTTAAACTGTATTTGAAAAATAAAAAAAAATTATTTAAAAATCAAACACATAAATAAGACATAGTTACATTTTAAATAAAAGGGTATTATAATATGATGTTATTGATATTTAAAAATAAGGTGTATCTATTTATAAGAACATATTTATATACAAATATATAGCAAGAGATCAGAAAGATGAATACCAAACAATTGATGTGGGAGTGGAAGTGAATGTATAGAAAGTTCCTTATGGTGTGAATCATTTAAAAAGGACAATTTGTTTATAACTTTCATAATTTAAAAACTGAAACTAAATATAAACATACATACATGTGTATATACACATAACAAATTGTTGCCATTTCTATGTGGGGGTACTTTTTCTAGGGTGTGAGAATGTCTGAACAATTTTGGTTGAAAAGCACCAAAACCAATTAGTAGCATAAAAAGAACAATACTTTGAGTCAGATAAATTTGCATTCTACTTTGGGCCCTGAAATTTTCTGAATGTTATTAGACTTTGAAAAGTCATCCAGTTTCTTGCTTTTCCCATTTGTAACATGACAATGAGAAATGAAACTCCCTTGCTGGGAGTTTAATTATAACGATTATAATTAGTATGTGAAGAGCCTGGCAGGTATTAGGTGCCTGGGATGTTAAAAAGTCCACAAAATTCTTCTCTAGAGACACATTGGTGCCTAAGGCTCGGCAAGCTGAGGCACAATGATAAAATGTGGTGGGGAAAGAGACCAAGTGCTGGAAGAAAAAGTAAAGTAAAGATCTATCATACTTACTGGGAGGCCCTCAGTTCCAACCTTATCTTTGCAGAGCAGCTGGCCTGGCTTATGCGACTTCCCTTTCATTGAAGCTGTATACTCCCCTGGGTGCAACGGCCACTGCACTGATCCGGCGGGATCTCTCTGGAAAGGAGATGCAAGTTTCTGTCCCCTGCCATCCTCCTCTACCATCTCCTTTCTCTGTTGTTCTTTATTTAATTGTGTACAGTGGACAGCAGCTATTGCGTATATTTTTGTCATTCGAGAAGCAAGGGAAACATGTTTGGGATGTAGCCTTCCTTTGAAAGACTGTGGAGAGTGAAATAGTTCCCCAGTTACAGCTGACATTCAATATTGTATTAGTTTCAGGTATACAACCTAGTAGTTGGACAATTGTATATTTATACATGTAAATTATATGCATGTATGCAAATTAGATGCATACTTGTACATGCAAATTATATGTAATTTACAAAGTGATATAGCCAATAATTCTAGTGCCCACCTGACACCATACACAGTTATTAGGATATTATTAATATTCCCTATGCTGTACTTTACATCCCCATGACTATTTCGTAACTCAATTTGCACTTAGTCCCTTCACCATTTTCACCCAGTCTCTAATCCCCTTCCCACCTGGCAACCTTCAGTTTGTTCTCTATATCTATTGGTTTATTCCTGTTTTGTTTGTTCATTTATTTTGTTCTTTAGATTCCACATCTAAGTGCAATCATATGGGAATTTTTTTCTCTGACTTTTCACTTAGCATAATACCCTCTAGATTCATCTATGTTGTTGCAAATGGTAATATTTCATTTATTTTAATAGCCAAGTGATATTCTATTGCACCACTTCTTTATTCAATCATGTATCGATGGGCATTTAGGTTGCTTCAATATCTTGGCTATTGTAATTAATGCTGCAATGATCATAGGATTTCATGCATTTCTTTAAATTAGTGTTCTGGATTTCTCTGGATATACAAGGTTTGTTCCAAAAGTATCTACGGAGCAAACTTAATTATATTGAAATTGGCTCAATACTTGCAGGACAGGCCAAGTAATCCCAGGCATGGAATCACTATATCATAAGGCAGTTTCACTTTTAATTTTTCTAGGAATCTCTGTAGTGTTTTACATAGTAGCTCCTCCAATCTGGATTCCCATCAACAGTGCACAAGGATTCCTTTTGAGAAAGAGGCAATTTAAAAGAAGCAGTGGCCATATTTCAATTAGTCATTGCCAACAAAATTAAGCAACTCCAATAAAAGTTTCTGATATCCAACTTTACATGTATTCAGAAGTTAAGGTAAAGAAATTATGTCACTTTCTTAAAGCCATGAAGCAAGTTAAGGATCAGCGTAGGATGAGAATATGGCCTAGTCATGCATGATAATTTAAAATTTACCTCACCAACTGAAAGCATGTGAAGGCATTAGAAGAGATATGTCTCTGATCATTTACACATTAGAACTCCCCTGCTCTCCAGCATGTTCCTTTTGTGGTTAAGAACTGTCAGGAGAGAGATTTCTTGAAAGGCTCTTAGAACTTTCAAGGTCACATACTGTTTGCCTGTGTCAGATCTTTGCTTCTAAGCTTCAGCATTTGAGCTTGATCCTCAGTGTTGCTCAAACTGAAGAGATCCTGATGATAAAGCCTCCCTGACTGAAATGAGAGAGTGAACAGTGATATTAGAGTCGCTATTGGGATTCTACATATTTATAATGTAAATGTAATTTATAACAGTAGGGCGGTCCCTATTTCACTATGACAGGATTTGGACTGCTTTCTGAGTTTATTTTTTCCTCTTCCATACTTCCCTTAATTTAATTCACTCAAATAATATTTAACAATTGTCCACTGTGTGCTAGTCATGGTATTGACTCAAGAAAACAAATAACGTAGGAGTCAAAATGGTGAAGGGATTAAGAAGCATGAATTGGTAGTTACAGAATAGTTATGGGCATGTAAAAGTACAGCGTACAGAATATAGTCAATAACATTGTAATAACTGTGTATGATGGGTGCAAGACTTAATGAGGGATCAGTTTATAAGTTATATAAAAGTCTAACCATTGTGCTGTACATCTGAAATTAATAATGAAATAGAAATTTTAAAAAATTATATAATGTGCAAAATAGACACAGTCTCTGACCTCCAGGAGTGAGAGGCCAGTGAAGAAAACAGCCATTTTATTTATTTATTTATTTATTTATTTTCAATGTATGGTTGTCTTTCACCTGCCTCCAGCTAAGGATTTGGCTGGAGACCTGGCTTGCAATCTGGTTATGTACCCTGTCAGGGAATCCAACCTGCGACCTTTGGTTTCGCAGGCCTTATCCACTGTGCCACCATCCAGGGCTGTAAACAGCCATTTTAAAAATGTCATATAGTCCTGGCTAGCTATATGTGGCTCAGTGGATTGAGCACCAGCCTCTGAACCCAAGTGTCATTGGTTCAATTCCCAGTCAGGGCATATACCCTGGTTTCCAGCCTGGTTCTCAGCTGGAGGCAGGTGAAAGGCAATTAATTATACATTGAGGTTTCTCTCCCTTTCTTCCTCCCTCCCTGCCCTTCTCTCTAAAAATAATGAATAAAATATTTAAAGAAATAAAATAAATGAAAATTTCATATAAATAACAAACACCACATAAACATACACAAGCAACCAACTGTGAGAAATGGTATGAAAGAGAAAGGTGATTATTCAATGAGAGATGATAGTGAGAAACTGGGTTAAACTAGGGGTTAAAGGAAGGCTTTGCTGAGGAAGTAACCCTTGATCTGAAAGCTGAAGGATGATGTGTTGGGGGGATGTCTATAGGGAGAGAATGTGTGAAAAGAATGCTACATTTAGAGGGAACAGCTTGAGTGAAGGGTTAAAAGAGAGAGGCCATTGTTTTCCCAGATTGTACATGACTCAGTTTATTTCAACACAAATGTTTCTGCTCAAATGAAGGACAACAAATCTGGACTACTCAACAAGTCTAATACTCCCATATGTAATATGTATACTTTATCATTATATTCAATAGTATTAACCACATTTAATTATTATATTGTTTAGAATTTTTCTCAATGTATAATTTGTTACTTATTGTTTTACAACCTTAGTGTATGATTATTAACACACTTTGTATTTATGATTTGTTGGCAGTCTCATGAACACTAAGACCAGATATCAAAGTGAGTATTCCCACAATTTGCATGGAAACCCATTTCTGTTTGGCCATTCTGTAAGGAACAATGGAAATAGCCATTTTCAAAATATCTGAGTGTTTGATTTATAAGATGTCAGAGATTATTCAGTCCTAATGCTTTACATTCTCATGTGGAAAAATATACCAGCAAGATAAAACAAAACAAAATGAACTTGCTGCTTTCTTTTATAATAATTGGTTTTAACATAGAATTTGACCCACCAGTCATGTCTGCTTTCTCTCTCTTTTATATTCTGAATAGAATTTTTTGAAAATAGTTTAGTAATAAGAATGCTATTAACTGCTGGCTATGATTTATCAAACATAGGGTCTATTTTGCCATGAGAACAATTCCCGGATGGAGGCAAAATGATCTTCATGGTTTGAATCATTTAGCATCTTATTTACATGTGACTATTTGTGAAGAGAGAGGATCAGCCATATCCACATTTACATTTACTCTCTGTTTTTTTAAGGCCATTTGTGTTATCCTATATTTACATTTGTGTAAAGCAGAGTAAGGATTCAAGAAAAAAAAAAAACATTATTCTAAATGAGCAAATCTGCTCCTTATGGTGCTTTAAATTTCCCCAAGGCCCATAGGCTAGTAATTAACATCCAGCATCTGTAATATTGAATTCAAGGACCTTTACAAGCCAGCCCAGTGATAATCAAAGCTTTCTGCCCTATCTCTCCTGTATTCCAACTTTATCAAATAATTGCTATTCCTCAAACATTCCATGTCCTACTGTTATGCTGTTCTATGTGTTTTAATGTTGAAGGGTGAAGCCTATTTTAAAAAAAAAACTGTATTTCCTGATTAGAGAGAGAGAGATAGAGAGATAGAAATTAATTTGTTGTTCCACGTATTTATTGGTTACCTCTTGTATGTGCCCTGACTGAAGATTGAACCCACAACCTTGGCTTATGGGGATGACACTTAAGATAAAATAAATTGCTGCTTTATTTATGTTCCCTAGCACTTCTAGAACCACTATTATAATATTTACCTGTATTATACAACCACTTCCTTATATTTTTGTCTTACTAACTAGATTACTTTCTCAAGAAAGTTAGTTATAGACACATTCTATATTTTCTTTTGTTTTGCCTACCTGTGCCTGTCATACAGGAGGCACTCAAGAAGTGTCTGTTAGATGGCCAATAGATATATAAAAAGATGCTCAACATCACTAATTGTAAGAGAAATAAAAATTAAAGCCACAATAAGATGTCACCTCACCTCTCTCAGAATGGCTGTCATCAATAAATTCACAAATGACAAGTGTTGGCAAGAATGTGGAGAAAGGGAACCCTGGTGCACTGTTGGTGGGAATGCAAACTGGTGTAGTCACTATGGAAAACAGTATGGAGTTTCCTCAAAAAATTAAGTGGAACTGCCTTTTGACTCAGTGGTTACACTTCTGGTAATATACCCAAAGAAATCCAGAACCCTAATTTGAAAAAATATATGCACTGCTATGTTCATTGTAGCATTATTTACAATGTCCAAGCTATGGAAACAAAGCAAGTGCTAACAATAGAAGAGTGGGTAAAAAAAGTAGTGGTACAGATATACAGTGGAATATTCTTGATAATAGAAGAGAATAAAATCTCACCATTCGTGTTACATAGATGGAGGTAGAGGGCATTATGCTCAGTGAAATAAATCAGTCAGAGGAAGACAGATACCATTTGATTTCACTCATATGTGGAATCTAAAGAACAGAATGAACAAAATTTAAACACACTCATAGATACAGGGAGAGGACTGGTGGTTGCCAGAGGAGAGAGGAACTGGGGCCCAGATGAACGAAGTGAAGAGACTAAGAAGTACAAATTGGCAGTTACAAAATAGTCTTGGGGATGTAAAATAGAGCCTAGGAAGTACAGTCAATAATATTGTGAAAACCATGTATGATACCAGGTGGGCACTACAACTATTGCAAGAAACCTTTATACAAAATAATTATGAAATAAACTATAATTGAAAGTTAAAATTTTTTTTAAAGTGTCTGTTAAGTTTAATAACATTCAAGATAACTTTGTGCAATAGATCATTTCCATAACCTGGCTGCTTCCCATCTAACCCGAATATGCTTCAAACCAACCTTTAGAGCAATTTGATAACAGAACATAACTCTCCCCAATGGGTGGGACATTTTAACCAGTCTTGCCCACTTTTTTTTCTTGTGGTATCATTGGAGTGTCTTTTACATGCAGTCTAATTGCACATGTAGAGCAATCTCTCTGTTTTTATCAACCTCCCACAGCCTGTGAGGCACTCAGTGTGCCTCTGGCCTTGGCCACAAACATGAGGTTCAAATTCCCTCTCATGGCCCTTGGCCTGGAGGTGGCCATGATCGTTTTATTTTCGTTATTTGTTCAGTATGAAGCAAATCAGAAACCTGTCCAGCAGACTAACAGCACCCTGCCATTAGATGTGAACAGATTCCTGGAGTTATACCCTCGTGAGTAGGCAATCTACTTTTTATATATTTTAGGTTCTTCTGGTTCTCAGAATTTAAAATCTTCAAATAATATAATTACTGGAGCTCCACCTTGGAGCTTCTTATAGAATTATGTGATAGTTATGAATGCTATGGATATTATAAGTTTATACTATGGCATCTAGTGTCTAATTAATGTGTTTAAATAGAATATACATTTATTTAAATATAAGAACAAGCCAAAAATTAAAAGAATTGATCAATTTTTTTATGTTGCCTAACTGCTGCTAAATGACTTTATTTTTTCCTTGAATCATTCATTAGTTTGCTTAGGTATAAAAATATCACTTCCTACAGAAGAAAATAAAAATAAAAGGCCGAACATACAAATGCAACTTCAAAGGAGAGAGAGAATAGGAACAAAATGTAATATTTAAAAGAGAAGTCAGAATTTTATGTGGGGGTCCTAAGATATAATAAAGAGTATTTAGGGTGATATACGATACAAATAGAGTTTTAATAAAAAGAAAGTGTTCATGGTTTTGTAATATTCTGAAGGGAAGGTAGTTTGTTCCTTTGAGAGGAGAAGTGTGAGTACCCAACATGTTAAAAGTAAAATTCTTCCCTGAGAATGGTGACAGGGGAAAGAAAGAATTTAGCTTCCAGCTAGGAAAAGCAAGCTATGAAAGAGTTAATATAACAATAATTACTACCATACATGCACCAACTACCTATGATGAAGCAGCGTGTTTCTTACCTCATTAACCATGAAGGGAGGTGTACTATTTTTCTATTATAAAGAGTGATTATTTTAGAATGAGGCACAAATAGTTTTAAACAGTTAAAAGTATTTAAAATGGTAACAATACTATTATAGCTTTATAACAAATGTATAAGCTGTTAAAAAACCATTTGACATTCATTTCTCAAGCCTGTACATTTTGAGGGAGTTTGTAAAGTGCAGAGTATTTACATATAGACATGATCTAGAGCTAAATGACTCAGCTGAAATGCATGATTCCAAGTTCAGAGTTAGACCATAAGTGGGAGAGTTATATTCCAAGTCTAGTTCTCTTTACACTGCTTAGATGTCCAAGAAGGTTCTTGATTAAATAATTTTATAATTTTCAAACAAGAGAAAACCAACACAGAACAGAATTCTGTTCAACTAACTCTATATGCTTTTGTACATTTCACTTATCCATATAATAAATATTTTCATTCTGTACAAAGCATGTGCTACAGCAAACTTATTCAAAGATAAAACAAATATGATCTCTTTTTTTTTAAGACTCTACTATCTGGTCCACCTGTAAGCAAAGAGTTACAACACAACATAAGAAACAAAAATGCCAAAATATGATTTAAAGTGAGTGTTATTGAAATAAAGTTATCTTAAGAGCTTTCATAATTTGCATAATTCAAGCTGAATTCTCTAAGTTCCAGCTTCAAAGTTCCTAGATAATACTTTATTTAGGATTCGAGAGGAGAAAAAAGCTGGAGAGAATTACTAAACATGATCATTCTTTCATTTGCCTTGCAATCATACTGCCCTTATTGCAAGGAACATGAAAATTCATTCATTTCAAGATTTTTTAAGAGAATATTTACTAAGCTTACAATTCTTATAAAACAATCTTCAGGGCCTTAGGCCATGAATAAAAAAAAAAAAACAAAAAAAAAAAAACAGAAAAAAGCAGGCAAAATGCTTGTTCTTGTGAAGTTTATATTCCAGCAAGGACATTTAAATGGAAATAAAATGCTATAGCAATGAATGAAATGATATTAAGGAAATAGATACATCTAGACAAGGGAGGATCTTTTCAGCCTCTTACAACCAGGTAATGTGAAACAATTAAGTCTTAATAGCCCAAGGTACCCACTGCATGCAATTAATTAATTTCTATTGTATGCTAGAAAGCAACCAATGTTGTATTGTCTTTGAGAGAATCATAAAATAGTCACATAAATTGTTTCAATTTTCTGTGGTTTAAATGAGAAACCTAGTTGAGATAGGCAGTTAATATATAGTCTAGATCAGCAATTTTTAACCAGTGTGCTGCAAGAATTTTTAAAATATGCAATGCCTGACTACTTAGAAGCACTGACCTCTTTTCCCTTGGATTGTTAAAAAAAAAAAAAAAAAAAGACTACAGACAGCATAACAATAACCATCTAGATGAATGCTCTGACTTAAACCATAAATATTCAGGTTATATAATAGAGTTGCATCTTATTGTTCATGTCTCATAATGAAGTTGCATTTGATTGGGTAATTCTTGGTAGCAGAAATCCTTATATAATACAAGGAGTATACTATTATACTAGTATAATAGTAGTATTATACTAGTATAGACACCTGGTTTTTAAAAAAGTCACTGTGGAACAAAAGGATAAGTAATTATTATTACTATTATTATAAATTAATCAAAATTATATTTATTTTTGTCAGATTGGCAAAAATATATTTTTGGTGTGCTGTGGAATTTTAGTAATTAGCTTATACTACCATGAGATGGAAAGGTGGAAAACCATTGGTCTAGATAACTCTTTATGATATGAAATGACAGTAACTAAAACTAAAAGAAGCAAGAGAGCAAATCATATGGACAATGAGACAAGAATATTTTATGTGGAGGGAATAGCAATCTATACAGTGTACAAGTAGAGAGGAGCAAGGAGGAGGGCAGAGAGCCTGCTGGACCAGGACTTTGTAGACCTCTACACATTGTTTTTATTCTGAGAGAGTTGTGAAGCCATGGGGGTATTCCGAGAGGAGGAACTGATGTGACTTAGGTCTTAAGAGTATTCTTCTGGCTGTTAAGTAGAGAACAGATTTTAGAGGGGGAAGGGGATCAGTAGAAACGTCTATTAGGAAGACAATGCATTCACCCAGCAGGCTGGACCAAGGCAGTAGCAGAGGTAGTACTTTGAAATGGTCAAATGCTGGCTATAACTGAAAGTATACATCAGCTGTGTCAAACATGAAAAAAAGAGAGAGGAATCAAACCAGATATCAAAGGCAATATTCTTTTTTACCTTTTAAAGAAAACTTCAAATTATAGTTGCTAATAATCATGATAAATAACTATCAATGCATGTTGTATATGAATCCAACAAAGTTCCTTATAAACAGCCAAACTACATACACACACACACACACACACACACACACACACACACACTCCACTGTGACCTCTTCCCCACAATATAAGGGCAGTCAGGCCAGGACATGGGCAAAAGTAGGGGAAGGGAAGGAGATTTCAATCAATAGAGGCCCCTGGAGACCCAGAAGAGCATTAAACAGACACAACCTGAAGTTTCACCTGCAAGGCAGTCTTCATTCATTCAAAATGCTGCCCATAACCCAATCTATACACAATGAAAAATTCTCTGTCCTGGAAGGTGGCCTAAAATTGTGGTGAACACTAATCTTCTAGATTAGCTATGTCATCTCTGGTTAAAATGTTTTGTAGATTAGCCCTAGAAACTACATGATTGTGGTTCTACATGTACATTGTTTTCTACATTTCAAGCAATTGATTTGCCCAAAAGTTATAAAACAGCATAAGTCATTGGGGGGAATATTATTAAATATTAACTTATTGAAAACAATGGTTAAGTGTATAGGCATTTTGGGATGCCTTCCTAGTGCCATACACTGTGCCAAGCGCAGTGATGCAAGCTTAGAGAAGGTTCAGCCCTGCCTAAAAAGCTCTCAGTGCATTACGAGAGTTCTCAGTTGTAGCACAGTGGAAGTTGTATGAGTTTTTCACAATTAAGTAGGATATTAATTTGGATTTTAAACAAATTCAATCAGATATAAATTTATTCATCTCTCTCATGTCCTTGCATACTGCTGTGCTTCTTTGATTAAGAATGATGTTACTTACACAGCCCTGGGATGAGTACCCATGTACCCATCCCAGGACACACCTGTGAAAGAATGTGGCACACCAAATGTCATAGCTTTGATGGCATCTAGCAAAGTGTTGGTCATTCTGATGAGTCAAATAATTGGATAAGGAATAAAGCCTGACCATGACTGTCAGCTAATCCTTGCTAACATGTAGACAGACCAGAGAAAAGTAAAGTTTGAGAAGGAAGCCCTTCAAGGACTGTTAACATTTTATTAGAAATTCTACAGACACAAGGTCCTTAATATCTATGAGATGTTAAAACTATATTAATGATCTTTTTGTACTCCATTAAAAGCCACTAGTCTATCTTTCACTCAGAGTGAATCTTTTACCCATGTGCGATCTTATAATGTTGTACATGGTTCTTATACAAAATGTTAATTCATAGCTCTGCAGATATCTCAAGGATTGACATATTTCATCATATAATATTTTTCAAAGGACACATGGTAATATCACCAACAATATCACCAGGAAACCCTTGAAAAGTATTAGCAAGCTGATAAGCTTCTAGTGGCAGAAACAAACTTTCCAAAATTTCAAAAAAACTCAAAATGTACTCCTGGCAACAAATATTGTCAGTTCTTTTAATTGAAACAATAGCTTTAATTCTTTTTTTTTTTTTTTCAGGAAATGTTAATACCTATCTGAAAAACCATAGTTTAGTCGGTCTTTGTTCCAGGTGAAAATGGAGCTCCATGAAAAAGTTGCTCATTCATTTTGCAGCTCCAATATAACAGAAGCACCTTCTTTTTTTCTGAGAAAACCATCATGTTAGAGTAGTACTTTGTATGCATACTGATGCATAGATAATATTAAAAAGTCAGTAATTAAAATGAACAATTTTATTTCTTTATCAGGGAATTCTTAAGAAAAATTGGATTTTTTCTTTTTGCAAGTGTATGGTGGTGTAACATGCTGTCTGTGGTTTATGACCTTACAATAAGATACCAGCTTCCAGTAGAACCCTGTTTGTTGCCTTTGAATTGAATAGTTTTGTCTGCTTAAAAACCTTGGAAGCAATAGGCACAAATAGAGCCCAAATCTTGGTTTCTAAAAACCATTTCCCACTCAGGGTCTCATGGGAAAAATTGCAGATTCCAGGTCAGGGCAAAAAAAGCACAAGATAAGCCAAGTGCATAAAAGCTAAAGGGATGGGAAGATCTAAAAAGAACACAAGATCCTGCTTGAAGAAGCACCAAATAAACAACTTCAAAGAAAACAGAGTGTTCAAAAGTGATAATGATGTGCTGGTAATAGATTATGACACATTGAAATAAGTGAAAAAGGAATCAATGTGCTCACAGAAATATTCCTAAAAGGGAAACAAGAGGAGTAGGAGGAAGCTCTTCTTTAGAGAAGATTGCCAACTAATTAATATAAAATAAGTAATAGATATAGAAAATTATCATTTGAAATTAAAAGTGTAATAATTGATTTCAGCACAGTTTATTAATGGGTCCTAACACTATTAGGTGATAAATTATTTGTGAACTCATGGTTTAGCCCTGGCTGGTGGCACAGTGGATAAGGTGCTGGCCTGTGAACCTGAAGGTCGCTGGTTCAATTCCCTGTTAGGGCAACATAACCAGGTTGCAAGCCAGGTCTCCAGCCAGGTCCATGCCTGGAGGCAGGAGAAAGGCAACCATACATTGATGTTTCTCTCCCTCTCTGCCACTCTCCCTCCTTTCTGCCCCTCTCCCTTCTCTCTCTGGAAATAATAAATATAATCTTAAAAAAAAAAAAGAGAGAGAGAGAGAGAACTCATGGTCTGAAAGAGTTGTGCAGAACTTGGATCCCCTGAAAATAGGGAAACCAAACCCACAATCCTGCCTCCAGGGAGGATGGAGGAAGGAGGGGTGCTCACAGAGCAGGACATATAGCATTTAAGACACATGACATAAGAAAGGCAAGTTAAGAGCCATGCCTTCCTGAGGGGAAGAAGGTAGCCGCCCAGGACAAATTGTATACAGAACTCTGAGAAGTTGCAGTGACTCATGACATAGCCAGAGGGTACATTTCAAGTGCACATTCCAGAAGGAATGGAGATCTGTTTGCATGACTGGGTGATGGACAAATGACGATATGGGGAACTCCTGGACATGGTTTTGGCTTGTAGCTTTTTGGGGAAATAAGGGAAGTGCTGGGTCTTGTGGGATAGGAGGGTTCTGAGCAGGAGTGCTTGCAGCCCCTCCAGGTTGGAATTTTGTTAATAAAAACCTGTTTCCTTCAACACTAATTGTTGGGTCACATCTGAAGGCACCAAGTGGCCAAGCCCCAGTTTGCATGGTTAGAGGCTAACTCTAGAGATTGCTTATAGTTTATAGGGCAAAAGGTACATTTATAAGGAAGAGATCTGGCGAAACTATCTTAACCAGGTGATCAAACTTAGCCCCACCAGTAACAAGACAAAAGAACCGTGTGTCACCTGGTATGATGAAGTGGGAAGTACACAACACCACTTGTATAATATTCTTGCCAAAATATTTTGTTGGATCCTAATTACAGTAAAACAATGAAACAAATGCAATTGTGGGACATTCTATGTTAAAGACAGAATATTATGACCAATGAAAAGCATGTGGGAGAACTTCTTCTAAATTAAGAGTCTAAAGATATTTCACAAAAGAAATGTATGAAATTTGAATAGATAATAGGTCAAAAAATCTTATAAAAGGAAAATTTGGGAACAGCTGGAAAAATTTAATATAGGTTCTATATTAGATACTATAGTGTATCAATATTGTTAGTGTTGTATTTCTTGGATATGAGGATGATATTGTGGTTATTTGGGAGAATGTCCTTTTGCTTAAGAGATTTATGCTCATTGTATGGGGTAAAATGTAATTTTAATTTCAAAACACTTAGAAGAATGCATACATATATATCTGAGGAGATATCAAATACAGCTGATAAATACAGTTTATTTTATTATTTCTCTAAACATTTGAAATAGGCAAAATTAAAATATTTGGAAGGTGGAGAAGAAAAGATTCCACCTTCAGGATACTATTCTTCAAGCAAAGAGTTTAGAATACAATCTCAGTTGCTCAAAAGACTGGGACTTACTCAGAGCGAATATTCATAACAAACACCTTGCTGACTCTCAACCATTAAAAAACAAAATAAAACAAGAAAGCCAGCAAATATCTAATTAGAGAATGAGCTAGACAATTTTCAACACTTGATCCAGAAAAACAATATTTCTGAATAAGAGCCCTATAGTCCCAATTATCTAGATGAATTCTCAGTGGCCCTCACCAGTGATTCATTTATTCATGCATAAGTGAGGTAGTTTCTGAAAAGCTTCAAGTGCCAGATTTTCTCCTGGGGTCTATCATGGACGAGCCACCTTATGATTTTGACCTTCAGACTTGTATTCACTTTTTTCTGAAAGTGTGCTTAACTGACAGTACCCACTCAGTGGCCTTTTTGCATAAATGGTAAGTGAGCGCATAGAGTAACAAAAGTGATAAATACATAAACAGATGACCAGAAATAAGGACATGCACACTGTTATAGCTGTGTCTGATAATGCTGTGTAGAAGATATGGTTGGCCAGGTAAAAAAGGGTTGGGTGAGGCATGGAAAGAATATTCTAGAAGGAGGCATACATAGAAAATAGAGGAGAAGAAGGGTTCTGTTTCATTTTGTTTGTCTCTTGATGATGGTGGAGGTAAGCTGGAATAATCAGTTGATTTTAAACATGTCACAGATCAAGGTATCTAAGTTTATAAGATATCCTATTGCAAACTAAATGTGGAAGTAAAATAGAACAGATATACCATATCCTGCCAAATTTATTCTGGAGGCTAAAATCACCCCCTGTTGAGAGTATCTAATGCAGACAAGTCTTTGAATTCCTTAAAACCTGTCAAAAGACTTCGGAAAAATTTAAAGCGCTAAAGAAATCCCTTTTTCTTCTATAGAGATTATTCCTTTAATGGAAGTCTTGCATCCCAAACTAAACTTGTGGCCCTATTCCTAGTCCCCACCTACAAATTCTTAGAGCAGAATGAAAAGGTAATACATAATCCTAATTGTTTATAAACCTTTAATTCATGTATTTTATACAGCATCATCACCTGTCAAGAGCTTTCACAAAATTGTGAACAATCTATAGTGAATTTTAATAGACGAAGTTCTTAAGCTCTTTGTAACATTTAAGCAGAAAGCGTAACAAGAATTTGATCAGAGGAGAATAAAATAAGAAACATTGGAGCACAGTTAATACAGGAAATTCATCCCTCCATAGAAAGGGCCTGTTTTCCATCACAGTGGGTAGGGACAGAATATGAAAAATTATTACCAGTAGGTGCCATTATAAAATTATATAAGATGACCATTTTCATTAGTTGGTTACTAATGGCTGTCAAATTGGTAGGTTACAGGAGGAACAAAAGTACTCAAAAAATGTTCAGAAAAGTAACCTGGTCTAATTAAATAAACATTGAAATCAGTAGAACTGCATCTTTTATTTTTATCCTATTTCTATGGAGCTGAAAGAGACTTTGGACTTCATGTAATCCAAATGTTCCTTTAAGAAGGAGAAACTATTCAAGAAACGTTTAGTGAAACCACTGCCAGATAGTAAGCTGTACCTATTCTTTAAATTCTGCTCCACTTAGTTTATGACTTATTGTATATTAAATATTTACATATACAAATTAAGTGATAGAAAAATAACTTGTAAAGAAAGACAAGTATGTACAGTCACCTATGTTTCAAAGATAAAACAGGTTGATGTTAGTTGACTATACAGCATACTATTCTGAGATTTCCCTCAAAACTGCTGCCTTAATTATCCTTATACCCCTACTGTTCTCAAGGCATGGAGGAATTGGTGGCATCAGGCCTGAATTCAAATCCTGAATTCACCCTTTGGGTAAATTAATTAGATTTAAAAAAAAAAAACATTTTATTCCATTATTTTTAGAAAGAGGGGAAGGGAGAGAGGTAGAGAGGGAGAGAGACATCAATGTATGGCTGCCTTTTACCTGCCTCCAGCCACAGACCTGACTGGAGACCTGGTTTGCAACCTGGTTATGTGCCCTGGCTGGGGAATCGAACCTGCGACCTTTGGGTTCGCAGGCCGGCGCCTTTATCCACTGTGCTACCAGCCAGGGCTTAAATTAATTAGATTTTAACATTAGTTTCCCTGAAATGTATCTCCTAAGCATGTCTTCCCTCATGCCTATTTGCACTTAAACATCTCACCACAGTGGTTAATATTAATTCAACATTTACATGTTTTATTATTTTTATCTCTGGTTTTATCAATATATTTATTCCCAACTTGGTTGCAATTTTCTTTGTGTATCTATTAGGTTGCGCTGTGAGAAATTGCCAACTGTTAGGCCATTTTCATTGGCAATTTCAATGCAAAAAACTCAATTTCAGATGGTTCTATCAGATATATGCCTCACCAACAAAGCTATAAATTTCTTGTTGGAAAGACCAGTATCTTCATAGTCTCCCATTTGGTAATATGTTTTACTTATACAATGTATTACTGATACTCCCTCCCACAGAGGGTTATCCCACTCAAGAGTCACTCTGAAACAAGGCATTTTCAGTATTGCAGATGAGAACACTGAAGCACGCAGAAAATAAGTGACTTGCCCAAGCTCCCACAATCATGTGATACTTGGGGGACCTAAGCCTATATCTCCAGATACCAAGTCAAGTATTTGCTCTCCAAAAAAATAGAGCCTTCTTTATGTTGGTTTAGAAATTGCTAACGAAGTCATTGTCCCTTTTGACTTGCATAATTTGGTGAGATTTCCAGGACTGGTACTATTATTTATACACATTTGGTAAATGGAGACTGTAGCTTATTCATTTAGTCATTCTTGCTTCTTTTATTATATGCAGGCTTTTATGCCTAATTCTGATGAACAATGGATAAATATGTCCTTATCTCTTTAATAAGGAAACTCACTACCTATTGCAGAAGGGCACCTTATAGAGTACTACAATGTAATGCATGCTAAATAAATGCCAATGCAATGTGACAGATGCTAAAGCTGAGGTATATAGAGAAAGCTGTGTGAAAGAGGAAATATTGGGAAAGTCTTCAAGAGTACATGAAGCCTGAACTGTGCTTTGTAAAGATTTCCTCAAGTGGAAAGTGAAGGGCAGCTCTTCAGAGAGAGGATGAAAGACTCACTGTATGATAGTACATAATGTTCCAAGACAAGGTTCAAATGTTGAAAATCTTGCCCACAGTCTCATGGCAGGTAAACAGCCAGGCTGACATTGGAACCCAGCCTTTGGGTACTATCCCTTTGCAGTGTCCTAGGCAAAGGCTGCAGTAATTTAATAAATAGGGTATACTATGATATAGCACTCTCTTACTGCCCTAAATACAGATATTTCCCCATTTGCTCTTTTGCAGTGTTCCAAGATGTGCATGTTATGATATTTGTTGGGTTTGGCTTCCTCATGACCTTCCTGAAGAAATATGGCTTCAGTGGTGTGGGCATCAACCTACTGATTGCTGCTCTGGGCCTCCAATGGGGCACACTGGCTCAGGGGTTGCTGCACAACCATGGACAGAAATTTCCCATTGGAATAAAAAAGTGAGCATCATTTACTTTTCAACCATTGTGCTTTCAGAGCAATTGTTTTTCTGCTTAGTCTCTTGCAATCTCTGAAGTAGCTGGCAAATTTTCTCCCTTAAGCAATAGAACATTGCTAGGATCCCAGAAATCAAATCTATGCCTTGCTCTGATGAGCTGAATTACACCTGAATGTCTATGCCCTTTCTGGTCTGAATTTAAGGGTGTAAGAAACCCCCTTGCATAAGATTATTATTCTTTCTATCCCAGTTACAAATATATCATTAGTCACTTTTCTAAGATTATTTTTGAAATGTGAACACTCTAGAAAATGTCATTTATCAGATCAACAACAACAATAAAAAATTAAAACCCTAAATGAGATAATAAACAGGTAGGCTAAAATAAAGGAAATGTTACAGCAACTAAAGAGCATATAGTGAATGAAGGGGTAAGGAAGTGGGAGAAGACAAAAACAGGTCTGGGACAAAGTGACTGATGGGGACTGGCCGGGGTAAGGCAATGCTCCAGTTTTTACAAGTCACAGTTTCATTTGGGGTTTGCATTTCCTTTAATGTATTCTTTCTTTACCTCTCAGCATGATAAATGCAGACTTCAGTACGGCCACAGTTCTGATTTCTTTTGGAGCTGTACTGGGAAAAATAAGTCCAATCCAAATGCTGATCATGACAATCTTAGAAATTACTGTCTTTGCTGGCAATGAACATCTGGTTGCTGAGGTGTTTAAGGTAAGTGTTAGAGGATTTGTACTTACCTAACTATGGATATCAGTTGTGCTGACAACTTATTATGGAAGCTCTTATGCAGGGATGAACCTGGTAAAAGTGATGCCACAGCAAATAGTAATAATAGTCCTCATTTACTTGAATGCCTATTGTAAACCAGAAGGTTTATAAACATTATCTCATTTCATCATCACAACATTGTAAGGTAGGTATTATTATTGTTACTATGTATACCAAAAAACAAACTAACTAACAAAAAACTCCTGATGACCATAGATGCTTAATGATTTTCTGGAACCTGGATTCAACCTCAGATTTTTCTAACTCCAAAACCCTTTTTATTACATTATGTTTCCTATCAGTGATCAATTCCTATTTCTATTTCAGCTAATAGGTGAACAGCCTTTCCTAAGGTTTTTATTAAAACTTAGGTAAAATTAATTTTCCTCCATGAAAATCTCATTGACTACTCCAAGAATTATAAAGCAAGTATTTTTAGGCACTCTCCAAAATGTTGTGTATGTTTCTATTGAACATTTAATCCAACAGCAATTATTTTGATAACTTTCTAGGTGTCATGTGTTAGTGATTCAGTGACAGACAAAACAGTTATAAAATTTACAATCTAGAGGGGGAAACAAATGTCAAAAAAAAATCATACATCCTCCTACCCACCCATAGGCATGTGCACATAGTCATACGTGCTATGAAAAATAAGTAGAGAAGGTTATGGCAGAAGGCCTAATTTAGATGCGAAAACAAGGAAGGTCTTTCTGAGGAAATGACAATTAAGCTGGACCTGAAAGGTACATAGGAATTTATTGAGTATGAAAATATTAAGTAAACTAATGAAGTTATGCAATGCTACAGGTTTGGCATTCTAAACTTTCCCTTTAGAGGCAGGAATATAGGAAATTGGATCAAATCCATATGGTATCTAAAAAGGGACCTAAAATATATTTCTTCAAATGAATCATGGAACTCAGGTGGTTTTCATGTTATCATGAGTGAATAAATATGAGAAAGACTAAGTATTTTTGAATCTTCACATCTTTGAGCTGTGATAAAGTGAGCTTTACTTGCAATGTCAAGTAAATGGGAAAATCACCTTTGTTTTGTATTAAGTGTAAGAACAGATAATCCTTCTATCCTGGAGATGCAATCTAAAATGTATTGAGTGTCCACTAAGGACCTAGTACTTTATGAACGTGGTTTAATTTATGCTAGCTGGATAATATTTCCCCATCTACAGGATTTGAGATTCAGAGATGTATAGCCATTTGTCTAAACTCACAATACAAGAAAGTACCTGACCTAGGATTAAAAGTCACTCTGTGAGGCTACCTTGTTCTGTCCCCCTTTGTCTGGCACATTCCTTCTATATCAATCTACTTTGTTGAATTGCTAAATCAATAAAGCAGCCTTTTCTCTGAGTTTCTCCCTGTAGCGAGATTCCGTTTCACCTCTTTTGCATGAATGTTTTGCCTTGTCAGGCCACTGACATCGGAGCATCAATGACAATTCATGCCTTTGGAGCCTACTTTGGCTTGGCTGTAGCCGGCATCCTCTATCGACCAGGCCTGAGAAAGGGGCATAAAAATGAGGAGTCTGTGTACCATTCAGACTTGTTTGCAATGATTGGTGAGTAGAGATGAAACTTGTCCAATTCTTTCATTTGGTCAGGCATGAGGAAAGGCAAACTCCAACATAGCAGTTGAGGTCTTCAAGAACAACCTTTGAATACTCTTGGGTTGGCCAATAAGTTTGTTCAGCTTTCAAGTAACAATAAAAGACACATTTTCATCTTCACCAATAACTTCATTCATCATTTTGTTCCACTACCTTCTGTCATCTTTCCAGAACTTCATAATTCCTTCTTCCCAAAACTGTTCACCTTTTGGAACAAAGAACTGTTCCTGGTGCCTTTTGTAGTCTTCCAGGGAATTGAAACATTTTCCCTTCAGAGAATTTTGTAAGGACCAAAACAAGTGGAAATCCAATGGTGCAATGTCTGGTGGACATAGCAGATGAATTAGAACTTCCCAGCCAAGCTGTTAACAGTTTTTGTCTGGCCAGAAAAGGAACATGCATTCTTGCATTACCCTGGGAAGATTATGTGTTTTATCCTGACTAATTCTGTACCCTTTTTGTCATGTGCTGCATCCAGTTGGACTAATTGGAAGCCATGCTTCTTGGGAGTAACCATTTGACTTTCCAGAAGGAGCTCGTAACAGAGGACTCCCTTCCAATCCCATCATATACACAACATCACCTTTTTATGGATGAAGACTGACCTTTGGTGTGGTTGATGGTGGTTCATTTCACTTGCTTCATGATCTCTTCCATTCCACATTATTATAAAGTATCCATTTTTTTTTTTTTTGCCCATCACTATTTCTTTTAAAAACAGAACATTTTTATTACATTAGAGAATTACATGCAGAAATACAGTCAGGAAGTTTTTTGTTTATTTTTCAATGAACTTATATGGAACCCAAACATCAAAGCAATTAACATAACCAAGCTAGGGCCAATAATTTTCAATGTTTTATTTGTATATTTTGAATATTGTCAGCTCTCTTCCATATGATATAATGTTGATTTTTCTCAATGTCTCTATCTTGATTGCTATCCATTTCTACTGGTCCACCTGACTGTGGAGCATCATGTAGTGAAAAATCTCCAGCATGAAACTTTATAAACCACTTTTGACACATTCGATCAGTCACAGCACCTTCTCCATACACTGCACGATTTGCATTTTTACCTTTCTTGAAATAATAAAGCATAATATGCCAAAAGTTTTGCTTCTTTTCATCCATCTGCAATATTAAAATGGCTACATAAAATTTCACCAATTTCGATAAGTTTATTTTAAATGCACACTGATATGACAGCTGTCACAGTCTAACAAAATTGTTTCAAATGAAGTGAAAGACACCTAAGTAAGTGTTACTAGAGCCATCTTATGTGGAAAAAAAGAATGTATTGTTTTGGCCACCTGATACTTCGGTTTATACTGGCTTTCCTCCTCTCATATAACTAAGCCTAAAAGTTGAGACATTGCCAGTGTTCAAGGCAAACAGCCTCTCCTGGACTGTCTTTCATATTAAGAACTAATATCTGTTTTTGTGGTTTACTGCAGGGACTCTTTTCTTATGGATGTTTTGGCCCAGCTTTAATTCAGCCATAGCTGAGGCTGGAGACAAGCAGTACAAGGCCATTGTCAACACATACTTCTCTCTTGCTGCCTGTGTGCTCACGGCCTATGCCTTCTCCAGTCTCCTGGGCCACCAAGGCAAGCTGGACATGGTAAGTGCCATAGTGACCCCTGGGCGGGGAGGGGAAACTTCTTCTTTCCCCTCTTGTTTCTTCTGGCTGAGCTATGAATTCAACTGACATGAGGCAGAATAACAGGAGAAAACAATGTAAGTTTATTATGTATATACATACAGGGATCCATGAAAATATGGGACCTGAGGTTGACTGGGACAATTGAGGCTTATACACAATCATTTTGAACTGAGGGGATGAGTTGAGAGTGGACTTCGAAGGGGAACTTTCTTCACATGGAGGTGGAGAAGCAAATGCTTGGTAACCAAATGTCTATTGGGTCATCTTTAACAATAGGATACAGAAAGGACTTTGATCAAAGTTCTTCATAGGTTTCTCCTTGTCTATAACAGCTCATTCATATTAAAATGTAGTTATCGATAATCATAGTTTTCTTCCTGAAGTAGATTCTCTATCTAAATTCTTTAGGTAGTTGGAGGGAAGGACAAAGGTTGTCCCTGAGCCTTTTGTTTCTTAAAATAAGCCAACTGAAAAATAATCAGTATCCCAAAATAAAGCATATTTGGAGGTGGCAATCTGCTTAGCCCCATGGAAGTTTTAGTATCTGAGAAACCCTGGTTCTTCTCACCAATGCAGTAAAGGATTACAAATCAGCGAGCCAGTTAGCAGGCACAGAAAATTTATTAATGAATGGGAGAGCAAAAACAACGGTGGCCAAAGGCCATGTTGGCAAGCTTGCCTTTGTGTGGCCAGAGGTGGGGGCCAGAGGACCGAGGCCCAAAGGCCAAGGGCACCAAAGGAGAAGGCAAGCCCAAATCCTTTGTTTGAAGGACTTATATTGTTGGGATGAGAAGGAGGAAGTTACTTATTGAAAGGGTAGTGCTAGCTTTCCAGGACTTGGGGGCATGGATACCTATAGGTATTGATGGGCTCCTTATTTTAGGAACAATGGGCCCTTTCCCACCTTTAGGGCCTTGGGATGCCTTTCTGGCTCTGGGATTTAAACAGTCACAAAAGATTTTTCTTCCCAGGTAGTGGAAACAATACATAGAATTCCAAAGATTTTTCTCCTCCCTAGCTAACAGTGTTTCTTGTGGTAGTGAAACACTTGGTGATGTTATTGGACCAGGTCCAGGACTGCTGGGTTAACAAGTAAGACATGTCTTCCTCTGCTCCAAGCCTCCTGTAACATTTTCTCTAAGTAACACTAGTGGTTGCTCAGGTACATAGATCATTTTGGCATCTCGACAGAGCTGCCAGGACAAACCACAACACTGCAGACCTTGAAAAACATTTTAAACATAACCTTATTTATTTCTTTATTCATCAAATTTGTACCGTGAAAAATTAAAAAAAATATTTAAAGAAATAGTCTAGGAGGGAATGTAGTCATGCAAAAATAAAAGCTATCAGGCATTTTTCTTTAATAATAAAGTTGTCTCCCATTTCTTAAAAAATGTGAAACGGGAGATGTCAAGAGTAGAAAAGGAGAGTGTATTTAGAATCAACTAAAGGAAAGTTGATTCTATTTTTTAACTACAAATATTTGTTTCAAAGAAATAACAATTACATGCAATGTGAGATCCTGAATCAAATTCTGGAAAAAAAACAACATTAGTGGGAAAACTAGTGGAATTCAAATAAGGCCTTGAAGAATATGATATCAATGCTAATTTTCTAGTGCTATGATTATGTAAGATGTTAACATCTGGGGAGCCTGGGGGAAGGATGTATGGAGACTCTCTGTAGTACTTCTGCAATTTTTACATAGTCTAAAATTATCCCAAAATAAAACCATTTTTAAATCCCCCAAGTTGGTCCTTTGCATGCCTTACCTATGAGCTAGAGAAGCGGCAGTGAATGAGGCAGCCTCTCTTTTCTTCTGACTGAGGAATGATTCATGAAAGAAAAATGGAAAAAGAAGAGAACATGCATACAACTCGGTGGCTCTCTTTTAAAAGTGTTGATGACCTTTCCTCCTCAGCCAGAGCAGCCAGAATATGATTTTTCTGAGGAATTCTGGTAAACACAAATTGGGAACTCTCTTCAACCTCAAGTGCTTTCAGCCGTGACACTTGTGGAAGCTGCCCTCTTTCATGTGTACTGTATGCATGTCAATGTCTCTACAGTCCCACAAATGTGCTCCCCAACAGCCAACAGGCAACATACTGCGAGAAAGGTTGATTTCCACACTCCCACCCTTCCACTACAGCTGCTTTTATTTCTTCACATCCCTCCCCCTGCAATGGGAAAAGCTGGTGTTTCCTGCTGCCTGTCATTTGCCTGACGCCATGAGCAGAGACAGGGATTCGATCTTTATGGGCACTTTAGTCAGATGGTCAGTGATCTGAGAGGACAGCAGGGTTGTACCCTAACAGACTGTCTTACATTCCATTATAAATTTTTTGTTTTTATGGGAGAAAGGTATAGGTAAGGGGTTTAGAATTCAGGGAAAAAGTTAATGAGATAAAAGCTGCAGGATTCTTTCAGCTGTGTCCTGCGCAAAGGTCTTTGTGTCCTGGGCGGTTGTCATCTCACCCTAGAGTCAAGGTGGGTCATATCTTCGGTTCCTGAAACAGCAGCATTTTACATGTATTAATTACTAAGCTTATTAGCTGTTACCTGAAACTAAAATTTTTCAACATTTGAGTCCCCTATCACTCCCACTGGTCTCACTACCTGATCCCTCATTTATTTACTACCAAGAAACCCTGGCAAGAAAGAGCAAATACCTCAACTGCTTGGAAGAAAGTTTTTCTATAATTACAAAGAATACCCTTTTTAAAGAAAATTAGTAGTCTTTTCATGTGAAGAATGTGCTGTGGGATCCAGGGATCCTGGATTCTTTCAGTCCTTCTAAACTTGGCATGGTCAGCACACTTCACTCTGTTTCTGCGCTCCACACACAGGTGCACATTCAGAATGCAACTCTGGCCGGAGGGGTTGCTGTGGGGACCTGTGCAGACATGACAATTCAACCGTATATTTCTATGATCATTGGAAGCATTGCAGGGATGGTCTCCGTGCTTGGCTTTAAGTTTCTGACTGTAAGTATGACAGATGCTGGGTCACTCTTAGAAGTGCACCATCATCTTCTCATCCCACCTGAAGAAAAAAAACTGAAAATTCCTTTCATAAACACCTCTCCTTGTTTGGGGATCATTTGGCTTCAAAGGTACTATCACATTTCTGGGTGCAATATGTCTGCTCTTTCTTGACTTCTTTTTGGTAGCAGGAAAGTATCTGATACTGGTTATTTATAACCTGGTCGGATTGAATGTTAAATACTGTGTTCCTTTCTTTGAGGCAGTTCCATTAAAGTTTTTGTTGATGTTTGTTTATTTTGTATGATTAAACACTCTGTGCTCTTTTAAGGGGACTTAGGATATCATCAGTAGGTTAAGAAGGAGTAGGGCTTAAAGTCACTTGCTTTCAAAACCTAAAGACTAAAGAAACAGTTTTGCCATCAATGCATTCAGGTTCTTTGACTGTAAGTGGGTTTTTGCTATAGACAGAAAAGTGGGCTGTAAATAAAATGTTGCCAGCATGATCTTTCACTTCAGTTGTAGAGTCCTGTATATCTAACAAAATAATGAACCTTTCTTTTTTTTTATAATTTTAGCCACTTTTTGCTACTACACTGAGGATCCAAGACACATGTGGGGTCCATAACCTGCATGGCTTACCTGGTGTGATAGGGGGCCTCGCAGGCATTACAGCAGTGGCCTTGGGGGCATCTGATGTGTGAGTGAAGGGATGGGTCCTCCTGCCTCTCCCCACCCCCATCCAATAATGTTTTATCTTACTCTGAGAATCCAGTGATGAGTGATCTTTTTCTTTAGCAGTCCAGGCCGAAGTTTGTAAGTATGGTTCTAATGAAGAGAATAAAGTTAAATGGAAGATATGTCTTAACTAATATTATCAATCTTTTGTGTAAATTAATAGTGTTATGTTTCTCTACCGTAGGCACCTGTCTCTTAGCAAATAGGACAATTTGATAATCACAATCAGATTACAGTAGGTTTACTCTTTTACTTAACCCTCACAAAACAGGGTATATAGGGCATATGTAGTGAGTTAAGAAGTCATTTTCATCCAATCCTCATAAAGAAGAAGGAGTTAGCATAATGTGGAAAGCAGTTGGATCTGGAGAATCAGAAAGACTGGCATATGGCTCCAACTTAACTACTAACTAGTTATGTGGCCATGACAGGTCACTCAATCCCTCTGGTTCTGTTTCTTCTTCTGTACAATGAGAGAATTGTACTATTTATTCTTTAAAATCTCTAGCAGACTTACATTATTCCCAAAGGGGGCATAAGCATTTATTGAAATGGCCAGAGGAAGAATGGCTATTAATCAAATCCAGGAAAATGGAAGTGATGTCATAAACTATCGGTTGTCGGTTTTAAGCAAAGGGATTGAAGCAATTTGATATGAGTGCCATCTCATACATAGTAAGTAAGGGGGAAGCAAAATGTTCAATTTTTAAACCCAATTGAAAGCATGAAGGAAAGGTGAATGTGTGTTTAAAAATGCCTCAAAGCCCTGGATGATGGCTCAAGTAGATAAGCATCAGCCTGCAAACCCAAAGATCACCAGTTCGATTCCCAGCCAGGGCACGTAACCAGCTAGCAAGCCAGGTCACCAGCCTGGTCTGTAGCTGGAGGCAGATGAAAGGCAACCATGCATTGATGCTTCTCGCCCTTTCTTCCTTCCTCCCTGCCCTTCTCTCTAAAAATAATAAATAAAATGTCTTAAAAAAAAAAAAAAAAGCCTCAAGATGACCAGTAGCTAGAGATGCATAGTTTGAAAAGAAAAATCTTTTAACTTTAAGCCAATTAACATTTAACCCTATTGAGACCAGTAATGATAAATATTTGAAAAACTTGCTTAATCACATTTTCTACTGAATAGAAAATTTGCTTCTTTTATGTATATAACTTGACCAATTTTTTTTCTGTGTGTCTTATTTTTTTAATCCTTTTGCTAATTTGGAAGACAACTCCAGAAATAGTCACATTTTCTTTTAGTTGTCCCCAGCACCTATCAGGATGTTAAGACCAAACATTAAAGTTTTCTAATGTAAATCAAGTATGATAAAAGTGCTTAGCTCAACTTCAAAGTGTTATAGTGTATAAATACTACAAACACTCTAAAGAGGTGTCTTGTGATTAGGAATAGAGGAACTCTTGAACATCATTCCTAGACCGGTTTCAGAGATGCAATAAAATAACTCTATCTGGCTTGCAGGCTGGGTCTGACTGGACAGCCAGATTTGGGGTAGGTTTCATGGTTGAGAGTCTAGTCTTTGAGTCTAGGTTTAGTAAAAACTTCTCAATCTACTCAGGGGAGTTGGAGTAGGGAGAAAGTCTTGGAAGGCTAATTCAAGTGGAAAAATATTCATACATTCCATGCACTAGATAATACACCTAGTCCAAGAGCCAAGACTAGTAACATCCATGTGTCTCTTCAGAACACTAAAATGTAAATCAGGATTCGTGGTAAGCATAGGACAATGAGACATTAATATTCTTAAGGGACTTTTTATTTACTTTTTTTTTCCCAAATAATGCAACTTAACTTTAATAATGTTATTAATTTTGTTTAAACAAATGTTTTTCAAGTCTATTTTATCATTGAACACTTTTCATCAAAAATATGTTTTCATACCTTATAAAAGCTCTTGACAGATTCTGGTATAATTAGCAAGTTTACAACAGAAGAAAATCAAACCAATGTGTGTATATTAAATATAAAACTCCACTATTAATCAAATAAATGCAAATAAAAACAAGTTACCAGCTTTTCAGTTATTACATGGATAAAGATTAAATGAGCAATGATATCAAATGGTAGCTAAAGTAGAGAAATGAGGATATAAATTATACATTTTCAACTTGGAATAGTCCTTAGTGGTTTAATACCTTTAACCAATAATTTCATTTCTAGATAGGTTTCATTTTACAGAAACTATTGAAAAAGTTCACAATGTTCATTAGAGGGTCTATTCTTACACCATTTTTAAAAATATAAAACGTTGGAAGCAACCTAAATATCCAGCCTGTAGTTGGATAATTACAGTACATTTGCACAGTATAATATATTAGCAGCAACTGAAATTATAATCCATATCTACATTTATTGACATGAAAATACATTAAAAATTAACGGGAATGTCAGTTTATTGCATAATTTTATTGTTATAAAAGTACCTGTTTTATATTTTAAATTTTATACTGACGGGATTTGAAGGAAATTTAATGTTTCTTTTTTTAATTAGTGGTTTCTAAAATTTCTACAATGATCATGTATTACTTCTATAATTTTAAATAGTAAAAAAAAAAAATAGTAGAAAAAAAGAAATCTGAATTAATTTATTGTTTCCCTTGAATAATGAGAATGAAACACCAACACTCATTGTTCCATTTGTTTCTTTTTCTATAATCACTCCTTTATTATTTCAACAGCTGTTTATTAATTGCTGAGAGGGAGGCATTGCTAAGGAGACTGGTACATTCCTAGTTTATCTGTCATGTATGATACAGTTCAATAGCTTATTATTACATTCTTCTATTCCCAAAATTGAGGTATTTTTTTTTACTTTTTTCACTTTAAGATAACTACTTCTAAGATGACATTTAAAGATATACTTTAGTATCTTCAATGAGTTGGTCTCTACAATATATGCTAAAATGAGCTTTTCTGACCTTACTGAGTTTTGAATTCCATTATAATTGTTCCTTTTGGGATAGGGTGAGGAGAACTAGAAGCTCATGTTTGTTTTGTACATTATGTTACATTCTTTTTGGTGCCTAAAAGAGAAACTGGCTTGGGCGAATGCTCAATAAATATTTGTTTAATGAATCAGATCATGGATCAAACTTAGCACTGCATTTTTAGAAAATACCAAGCCCTTTCTAAGAAAGAGCTTTTCATCATTCTGAAGAAAAGGGTAGTTCCAGTTCAAGTGCTTATAACAATTTTTTTACATTAAGAGTTTTAACGGAAGTAAATATGTGACCAAAAAAAAAAAAAAAAAAAAAACCCACAAAAAAACAAAAAAACACCTAAACAAATGTTTCCTAATGTATACTGCTGGACTCTGGCCTGAAGATGGCAGGCATGCACATCCTCAGGAGAGGTGATTTGTTTGCTGGTGTCTTAAAGCGAAAATAAGATTCTTTCCTTTTGGCTTCCTAGGTCTACCCCCATCATGCAAACAGCCGCTCTAGGTTCTTCCATTGGAACAGGACTTGCTGGAGGAATGATCACAGGTCAGCATAAAAGTAGACACTTCCCTGTACTATATGCTCTTAGCATAATACTTACATTATTCATAAACAATGATTGGTAAATTTGAAAATGTGATAATTTTTGGACAATAATCATCTAAGCTCAAGGGGATGATTTTTTAAAAATTATTTTATTTATTATTTTTAGAGAGAAGGGAAGGGAGAGAGGCAGAGAAACATCAATGTACGATGGCCTTTCACCTGCCTCCAGCTACGGATCTGGCTAGAGACCTGGCTGGAGACCTGGCTTGCAACCTGATTGTGTGCCCTGGCTGGGAATTGAACTTGAGACCTTTGGGTTCTCATGCTGGCGCCTTATCCACTGAGCCACCAGCCAGTGCCTTAAGGGGATGATTTTGTAACAGTAATTAATTGAAAGTATTTAAAATTTTATTTATTTAATTACTTATACAAGAAAGTTTTTCTCTTCAGCATCATAACATGACTTACCTTCTCCCCACCTTCACAGGTTTGATTCTGAAGTTACCTATCTGGGGACAGCCATCTGACCAGAACTGCTATGATGATTCTGTCTTTTGGGAGGTACTGTGCAGTGTTCTAAATAAGGATGAAAATGATGATACCTTTAGAGGAAGTTTTTCTCATCATAAGCCTAGATATGCGTATGCATTCATGTGATGAAATTGGCTGAAATAGAGAGAAATTAAAATAATGTGTCCACACAGGTAAAATCAGAAGATATGGTATTCTCCAAAGTAGATATTAGATGAAGAAAAAACTGAAGCAGGTGCCCTTTCACTCCTCTGAGAGTTATTTTAAAAGCTTCTCATAAAAATAGGGATCCTGGGCATGAAATTTAATACCATATAGAAAAGTAGGCAAAACTTGGTGGAACATAGAAGGTGGAAGAATCTCAGTGAGTACACAAGAGGTTCTATGAATAACAAAGCATGAACTTCTTTCTATCCTCCAGTTTCTACCACTTTACCCATTGCCATTTTCTCCCAAATTATTTCCTGCAAAGCTTAAGATACTTGAGTATGTTGAATGAGATTTTCAGGGAGAGCAGGTTTGGGAATGTAGCCATGGTGGGTGTGGTAAATATTTTTGTTCTTTTTTTCCCAACTTAAACAATTTTTGTACCATGTTCTTTCTAAACATGAATAATAATTACAGAAAATAACTTTGTTTCAGTACTAATCTCTGACCAACCCAGTAAAAGAAACTATAAAGTGCTTTAATCTTGTTTCCTTTCAAGGTCCCGGAGAGGAGAGAACATGACAATTATTTGCAAGAACATGATGGCCACAGCCAGCTGAAAACTGAACTCTAGATACCATTCCTCTGCCTCAGCTTCCTTTTCCTTTATCTACAATAAAATCAACTTTAAATAAACAAAAATCATCCAACGAGAATATGGACCAGAATAGAAAATCCTGAATCCTAAATGTTGAATGTAAAAATGCCTTTACATAATCTGGTGTTGTCTATTATATTACTGATTGTTTAGTTGAGGGAATATGACTTGTTAAACAGGTGGTCAAGACTAATTTTGACCAGTGGGTAGGTACAGGATGAACATTTGATATATATTCATGTAACTTTTCCCCATGGAGGTAGATTTACAAAAAAAAAAAACCCAGCACTTTCTGATCATATCAATTTCTTAAATGCAGTTACTATGTCTTCAGTTCCAAAAATTATAAAACTGAAGCCAATGAAAAAATAATGTAATAAGAATCTATATAAAAAGTATGTTTAGAGAGATTAGCCTTAGTTGCCAATGTTTTTATCTCATCAAGAGAGGACACCAATCCCATTTACCATAGCAACAAGAAAAATAAAGTACTTAGGAATCAACTTAACCAAGGAAATAAAAGACTTGTGCTCAGAAAACTACAGAACACTGAAGAAAGAAATTAAGGAAGATACATATAAATGAAAGCATATACCATGTTCATGGATGGCAAGAATTACCATCATTAAAATGTCCATACTACCCAAAGCAATCTATAGATTCAATGCAATTTCATTTAAAATACCAATGACATATTTCACAGATCTAGAAAACAGTATCTCAAAAATTTATATGGAGCCAAAAATGACCATGAATAGCCACAGCCATCTTGAGAAAGAAGAATAAAGTGAGGAAATCACAATACCAGACATCAAACTATACTACAAGTCCACGTAATTGAAACAGTCTGGTACTAGCATAGAAGAGACATAAAAATCAATGGAACAGAATAGAAAGCCCAGTAATAAACCCAAGACTCTGGTCAATTAATATTCAGCAAAGGGGGAAAGAGCATCAATGGAGTGAAAATAGCCTCTTCAACAAGTAATGTTGGGAGAACTGGACAGGAACACACAAAAATAAACAAACTAGCCCTGGCTGGTGGCACAGTTAATAAACCACCAGCCTCCAAACCCAAGGGTTGCTGGTTTAATTCCCAGCCAGGGCACTTAAGCAGGTTGCAAGCCAGGTCTCCAGCCAGGTCTATAGCTGGAGGCAGGTGAAAGGCAACCATACATTGATGTCTCTCCCTCTCTGCCTCTCTCCCTTCCCCTTTCTCTAAAAATAATAAATAAAATCTTAAAAAAAAACAAAAACAAAAACAAAAACTAGACCACCAACTTACACTGTACACAGAATAAACTCAAGATGAATAAAAGACTTAAATATAAGCCATGACACCATAAAAGTCCTAGAGGAAAACAGGAAATAAAATTTCAGATATTCTACATGACAATATTTTCACTGATACTTCTCCAAGGAAAAAAGGAAATAAAGAAACAAATAAACAAATGTAACTATCAAGCTAAAAAGTTTCTGTTCAGCTAAAGAAAACATCAGCAAAATCAAAAGGGAACCAACTGTATGGGAAAACATATTTGCCAATGATATCTCAGACAAGGGTTTGATCTCCAAAATACATGAAGAACTTATGTGACTCAATACCAAGGAGACAGACAGCCCAATTAAAAAATGGGCAAAGGACCTGAACAGACACTTCTCTGAAGAGGACATACAAAGAGTCCAAAGACATATGAAAGAATGCTCAACATCACTTGCCATCAGAGAGATGCAAATTAAAACCACAATGTGATACCAACTCATACCTGTCAGAATGGCCATCATTAACAAATCAACAAACAACAAGTGCTGGCAAGGATGTGGAGAAAAGGAAACCTTGGTGCACTGCTGGTGGGAATGCAGGCTGGTGCAGCCACTATGGAAAACAGTATGAAATTTCCTCAAAAAACTAAAAATAGAACTGCCTTATTACCCAGTGATTCTGCTGCTAAGATTGTACCCAAAGGATCCTGAAACATCAATTCATAAGAACCTATGTACGCCTATGTTTATCGCAGCACTATTTATGATAGCCAAGTGCTAGAAACAGCTTCGGTGCACATCAGTGGATGAGTGGATCAAAAAACTTTGGTACATTTACAATATGGAATACTATACAGCAGAAAGAAAGAAGACACTCCTACCCTTTGTGACAACATGAATGGAACTGGAGAGTATTATGCTTAGTGAAATAAGCCAGTCAGTGAAAGACAAATACTATACGATCTCACCCAATACAGGAGACTAAGGGAAAAAAACAAACAAAACAGAACCAGAGACATGGAAGCAAGGAACAGACTTTCAGTATGCAGAGGGGAGGGGGAGGGGGAGAAAAAGGCAAAGAAGGGGAACAGTTTAGTCAAGGAACTATTATAGATGACCCATGGACATGGACAACATGTAGGACTGACTGTGGGGGGGGGTGGAAGTGGGGCAGGGGAGAGCAGTAGGGGAAAATGTAATAGAACAACAATGAAATTAAATTAAAGGGGGAAAAAAAAAAGAAAGGATACCAAGCAAAGAAAAACTACCTACTGTCATTATTTCATCTTAAAGGAAAAAGACAAATATCATAAAAATGGGAAGGACTTAGATTCAGAATAAAGGACAGTAATTTAAATTGAATAAAATTTAAACTTCATAAAAATAAAAAAGCATAAAAACAATAACATATCAGCATTTGTACTTAAAAATAAAAGACAGGAAGGAGCTCCATCTACTTTACTTTTTGAGATGGGATTTACATGCCATGCTAATTAGTTCTCTCTCTTTCCTTCAAAGCTCCAGAGAAATATGCACATACATTAATACATACAATGTATTAATCACTGTACCTGTATATAGTACAGGTTCAAAATATCTAGTATATATAATGTATGTAAAGCAGTAATATGATATTTTTGGTAGTACTTTCTTGATTTTAAAATGGTCGAGTTAGTAATGTTATGTTTTTGCTTGAATATTCTTATGACTAATTTCTTTTGTATGTTTACTGTTTGCAAAAACAGCTCAGATGCTGTCTGACTAAAGTCTATTTTGTATAAAATCCCAATGGATTAAATGTTATTATAAAATAAAGCATTAATTTTTGGTTCTTTCAGCATTAAAATTCATTTTAATGACAACCACATAATATTATCTTTTAATGTAAGTTATCAAGTAGAAATAAAAACCATGTATCCTAGAAATCATCCTCCAACTTTCTGTCTGGCAAAATCTATTAACTGACTCCTCCTCCCCGTAAATAATGGGGTGGAGGAAGTTTCAAGCAAATTTCAGGCTGTTCTTAAAGTTTCTGTTGGTTATTTTCTCACTAGCATTTACAATTAGATGGTGATGAGTCCAGAAATGCATTTATAAAGTATTTGCTTATAAACTTTTTCAGTCAGAATAGAAAAGTAATTAAAGTACTGTCTGTTTTTCTGCCTTTTGCCTAAAAAGTAAAGAAAACCAAGCAAGCTCATACTCAAAGGGAAAACTTATTACTTCAATCCAATATTTTAACAATATTTGTTCTTGATATGGGAATTTTATGAATTCCCATTCACAAAGTTTATAACACAAATTGGTGTGTAATAATAGCCTCTACTTAGGGGTTAATTTATTGTTATTTGTTATGAGTAAGCATGAATGACAGACCAGAGGTGAATAGCACAGAATCTGTCATTGCCAAATTGTTTGTGAGCGTATTGCTCAGTTTTGTTATTTTTGAAACACATAACATTGCTAATTTTCCTAATTGTATTTCATTGTTAGCAGTGTTGTGCATGTGTGTGTGTGACCACAATGCTTCTTTACAAAATTTGATTCTGAAACATCTTTAGGAAATTTAAGGTTGAAGGCAGGAAAAGAAAGTGAGCCAGGAGTAACAGATGCTTTTTTATTTTAATTTTATTTTTTTAAGAATATAGGAAAGGGTGAAATCAAAGAACATATGCACAACTCATGGACATGAACTAAGGCGGGTGGCTTGCAGGAGGGAAGTGGAGTCCGGGGTGGAGGGGAGCAAAGGATGAAGAAACTGAGACAGCTGTAACAGCATAATCAATAAAATATACTTTTTAAAAAGATTGTATTCATTATTTTTAGAGAAAGAATAAGGGAGGGAAGAAGAAAAGGAGAGAAAGGAGGTTGCCTTTCACCTGCCTCCAGCTAAGGATCTGCCTGGGAACCTAGCTCTCAACCTGGTTATGTGCCCTGACTGGGAATGGAACCAAGGGAATCCACTGAGCTACCAGTCAGGGTTTTTACTTATTTATTTATTTAAAGATTTCTTTTTTTTTTTTTAAAGATTTTATTTCATTATTTTTAGAAAGAGGGGAAGGAAGAGAGGCAGAGAGAGAGAGACATCAATGTATGGTTGCTTTTCACCTGCCTCCAGCCACAGACCTGACTGGAGACCTGGTTTGCAACCTTGTTATGTGACCTGGCTGGGGAATCGAACCTGTGGCCTTTGGGTTCGCAGGCTGGCACCTTATCCACTGTGCTACCAGCCAGGGCCACTATGAATATTTTTAGCCATAAAATTTTACTCTTGTTTTCACCTGACCTGTTTTCACCTGACCAGTAATTATAATGTAATGCTAACAATCCAGGGTTGGTGGGAAAATTATATGATTACATAATTATATAAAAGTATATAATTATATATATATATGTTCAAAAAGTCAAAATTCACTGACTTGTTTACAGTTCCTGTAAAACATGCTTCTTTTTCAGAGAGAAAAATTAACAATAAAGAATACTATTGCCATTTGTGTCAGCCTCTATTGTTTATTTTTCATTAACTTCAGCATATGCTCATTGTAGAGTACAATGAGAGTTATTGTATATTTCAGTTTTGTAAATAAGAGGAACAATGCAAATAGTAAAATGAAAGCATTAAAAGCTCTAGACGTCTATGATTTTATTAAACACTTATGAGTCTTTTTTCACTGAGAACTGTGAGATATTTTTACATCACCGAAGTATTGGGGGAATTTGAAATGATTTGTATAAAGTACCTTCAGAGTACCTGGCATGGAGTATTATTATTTTTTTAATGGAAGCTACTCTTTTTTCCCTTTCCAAAAGCATTTGCAGTGATAGGTATGATTAAGAGAAAGAAGGCCTTTGCATTTCCTTCCTTTGGGGGGAGACACTTTTTTCATTTGTATTCACAATGAAGCTGCTACCATCTTACAAATTCTACCTCTCCAGCTACCCAGTGATTGGCAGAAGAGACAGAGGTTTAAATATTTTGAAACACAAAGAGCTAGTCTCAGCATGGGAGCTCTCTGCAGTCATATTCTGTTCTGTCATCTGGAAAAAGCCAATTTGAAAGAACCAACTTAACAAAGCATAAAGAGAAGAAAACAATCCACAAGTATTTTAAAACTGATTACAAATCATTCCTGAGCCCCAACTACCCATTCATTGATTGCTTTCTTAAGTATAAACATGCTCATAAACTTCTTGGATTTTTTTCACTTAAAACTTAAAACTGGAGGTTCTGGTAAACATAGATAATGGGAGTCAGGAAGACATCAAGGCCTTCTGTCCCTATTTCTGGCTGAAAATATGCCACAGACATGATTTAGCTTTTTAGAAATCTGCTCTAAGACCTGAGTCACAGAAAAGGACTAAGACACCATTGCGAAGCTCCCAGATATGACTATTATACAGTGCACACGTCACTTTGGTGGTGGTGGTGGGGTGGGGGCAGGGATCAAGATCCATTGGTGGAATGCGTTGGAAGGTGTGTGGTGGCTGCTGAGGTTGGATGGCGGTGGGTGGAAGCAGAGGTACTGTGCCTGCTCTGTCTGTAAGTGCTCCAAGCCAGCAGCAACGTAGGCAACAGGGTGATCCTGGGCACCTTCTATATCCGCAGTGACCCCTTCTCTGTGGCACCTTACAGCGCTGTGCACCCCGCTTCCACCATGGCTTGGTGCTGGACATGTCTCCTGCGTTCCCCCAGCCCCGCCCTGAGCTGCCAGTCCCAGGCACCCTCCGGCCACACCTTAGCCTGAACCGTTGCCTGTCGCGGTGCCTCTGTCTGTGGTACTTGCTACGAGTGGCCTTTAGGAAGTACTTTGCGCCCCTGTGCACGACAGCATTTGGACAGTGCCAGTGTCCCGCGTGCATTGCCGAGGACGCCAGGCCCATTTGGGTGGCCCTCCCTTCCCGAATCACCACGAAGGAGAAGCAGAGCACCAAAGTGTACTTGTCACTCAAACACGTCAACAGCAGCTTCCTGCTGGCCACTGTCTTTGAGTTCTAATTTGACATGTGGGGCTCCTCAGTGCCGGGGGAAGCCACAGTGAGCCGCTCGCTTCAGGATATTCTCTCCAAAAAGGTATTGAGAGAATTGTTGATCTGCCATCTCCAGCTGCTGAACATCTTGGACTGCCACACCTTCTTCTTTATGATCCCCACCTTGGGTCCTGGTGGACTTCCTTGCTTTTCTGGTCAGCAGTGACCTGACCCATGTACGTGTCCCAGTAGCCCCTGCACTCCTGCCCCTGGCTGTCAGCACCTCCTCCTCCTCTCCTCAGGAGGACAAGGGACATGAGCAGTCAGGAGCACCAATGGAGTCCCCTGGAGAAGCCCACCTCGGTGTCCGTTTCCCCCAGCAGGGGAACCATCCAAGTGGCCACAACAACATATTAACAGACCACTTCCAGTACAGCCCCCAGAGTTCCCCAAACTCAGACAACTGGACCACCTTGACTTGTAGAGCCTAGAGGATAGGGTGGACCATTTTGTGACCCCACCCCCAGCAGGAAACAGAAACAGGACAACCAGTGAACGTTAAGCCCAGTCTAGGTCCGTGTGCAAACATCAAATGACCCTGCGGTTAATTGCCCCAAGACAGGAGGAGGCCCTCCCTGCAATGAGGACTAGCCTCTGGAGCCCCAGTGTTTTCTGCCCTTCCTTCCTGCAACCTGTCATCTGAGGGCAGCAGTGCCATAAAGAGCTTGGCCGGTTTTACCTTTCTATGAGGACTTACTCCCCCACTATTTATTTCAAAGTTTTCTGCTTCCCAAATAGTGTTTCCAGATAACCCTCTGAAAAGACTGTATTGCTGGGGCTACAGACCTCAAAGTGGGCAAGAGATAGATTCAGTTTTCCCCTCAAACCCAGGATTATTTGCAGTTACTGGCAAGTGCTTCCAGGTGTACAGTTATTGCAAGTAGCATAGATTTCTCAGAGGCTGATTTTTTTTTTTCCTGCAAGTCAAAGTCCAGTTTGCAGATTCAGAGGGAAGGGAGGAGATGACTGGTACTCCTCTGAGGGCAGTAAGAGGAGGTGACTGCCTGGCTGGGAGAGGGATCGTTAGGAAACCATGTTTAGTGTTTCAAGTTGCATTTCTTTTTGTCTTTCCTGGTGAGTCTTCACTGCTGTGTTGACTTGGAGAGCTGGTGATTTTATGAGGATTTCTCATTTTTAGAGGAAATATTTTGTAGTTGTGTGTATTTATGCTTTGGTCTCCAGGATGCATGAAAACTGGCTTATAGATTAACAACCCCTTTGTTTTTAAATGTTTGAAAACCAGAAATGTTTCCACTGGTGATGTCTGTCTCGATACATTTCAGCATTTGGTAGGAAACAATGAGGGGTTGAGAAGCACCTCTCCAAAGACCACTATCACCAAAAGCCAAATGAATCAAGACTACCATCTCTATGGTTTGTGGCAGGCAAGAGCATAGCACTTTGATTCTGTGGCCAGTTCTTGTGGTTTCTGTATTGGAAGTTTGAGCAGAGGAGTGCGGCTACTCAAACACCCTTGATTGAAGAACAGTCCCCTGCTCTGCTAGGGAAGGTTGTTCTCTGCAACCAAGAGCACAGCTTTGGCAAGGACACACATAGAGAGGTCTCAGATGCTTTCAGGCCTGTCAGTATACAGACCGCCAGCCTCAGGAGTGTTCACTGTCTGTTGTCTTTTGCCCTCTGATTACTTTGGCCTCAAGTTTCGAGAGGGCTGTGTGAAACCTGAAAAGGCAAACCTGAAGGGTGTCATGGGTGGTAGGAGCTGGCTGAGTGCCCTCCACAGAGGCAGTCCAGTTTACAGTGAGTTTTTCTCATGGGTGAATAACATATGGGGATAATTTTGTTCTTCAGAGATGGTATAGTGATTGTCTTCATGATTAAAGTAACTGACTCCTTGAACATATAATTGAACTCCAACATAAATTAGACCTCCATTCAGGTTTAATGACATATCTGATGTTGTTTAAAAGTTGTATATTAATTGGTGAGGAGAAAGGATTGGTTTTATTACAGTTTAGAAATTTTAAAATGGTCTAGAAAATATAAAATCAAGATCTATGTATTTAAGATCCACTTAGGAGATTTTATTATTGGAGGTACTAAACTCAAATGCCTTTTCATCTGTGACAATCTGTGGTACGTAGAATCTGAGATGGGAGTTGTGGCAGAGCTCTTTTGAATTTTATTCTTAGCATGCTTACCAAAAAGGAAAAAAAAATACTTATTTTTAATGTTCTACAAAGAACATTTTGATATTTGCAATATACTACTCCAGTTTGAACCTGAAGGTAATCTTGACCTCTTAAAAATTAGTAAACAATAGTCTTCATTTATAACCACACCTGAAACAGACTTAAACAAATGTTAAACATGCAATAACATGCAGTTAATCGGTATGTATATATCAGACAACTGGTTCTGATAGTTGTTAGAAAGATTAATTTATATTTTTTCATCTTTCAAAATTAAATTTTGACAAGTACCAATTGAATAGTTAATATGCATAATAATGAGGCAGTATTATGCAGAGACTTAGAAAATGAACAGAATGTGTTGACTAGAAAAGCAAAAGTGATTCCACAGAAGGAGAATATGAAAAGAATGAGAGAAAGCATAGCATTTCAGGAAATGGCTATAGTCACCTTGAAGGAATTTTGAGAAACAGCTAGAAAGATAGCTTGGTATAATTGTTTTTAATCCTGGTGGTATATTAAAATTACTTGGGTGTCTAAAAAGTATGCTGATGCCTAGACCTAGAATCTCCCACAGACTTCTTATAGGATAGGACTCTATATTTAATTTCCCCATCTTGCCAGTTCTTTTTATTTGTTTTTTAATAGTTTCTCTACAGCAAGAGCTTTCTTTGTCACTACAACATTATAATTCTTTCTCTTTCCTCATCACAAGAAATCTTGGATTTGTCTCTATATAGTACTTGATTTTCTGCCTCCTCTTCCCTCAAAGTTTCTATTAATTTTTCAGTTTTCTGTTTTAGTTTCCATTTGGCAACTTCAAAATTCAACAGTCTCTCTTTCAGGTTGGTTCCTGCCTGCCTCAAAGTTCATTTCACTCACTTTATTAGTGAAATGTTCACTTAAAGAAAATAATTTTTTCTTTTTACTTTGATTAAGAGCTCTTTTTCCTTAACTAGGTTTTGTAAAACATCTTGTTTCTCCTTTAGCTGCTTGATTTCTGAATCTCTTTGTTCATGTTGTTTTCCTTCTGGTTCAGATGGGGCAGCAATTTAATCTGACAATCTCTGCTGATCTTTCTCAAGGTTTCCAATTGTTGCCTTTTTTTCTTGAATTGATTTTTCTCAGCTCTTGAAGCTCTTCTTGGAACAATTTGGAAGACTCATCGAGTTCATCAGATTTCATTACCTTCAGAGTGACTGTGCATTCTGAGGTCATTGATCCCGTGGAAGGCTATGGTAAAATAAGCGCAAACTGACCTAAAAGAGCATCATAGGCATTGTAAAGCTGTCCTGTGCTGAGTTGAATTTGTGCTGATCCCTCCTCCAAATTCTAATTGTTGTCAAAGAAGTAGCTATCATGGTTTCAGCCATCTCTCTCATTTTATTTTCAGCATCAGACAGTGCTTGTTGAACTCTTGTCACTTATTTCATGGATGTACTATGTACAAGGCCAGCTCCAGGATTTCCTGGCTGAATGGCTGATTGTAGCTTCTGCAACTTATTCTTTAGCACAATCTGTCTTTCTTTCAAAAGTTTGAAGTCTAAGTCTTTCTGTTGTTGTTGATGTTGTGAGTAGCTGAAGCAGCAGGGTTGATGTCACAACCCAATGAAGATGATATAGGAGTTGATGTACTTTGTACAAGGCCATCTCCAGAATTTCCTAAGTTGCTGACTGGAGTTTCTGCAACTTATTCTTTTTTTTTTTTTTTTTTTTTTTTTAAGATTTTATTATTTTTAAAGAGAGGGGAAGGAAGAGAGGCAGAGAGGGAGAGAAACATGAGAGAAACATCAATGTATGGTTGCCTTTCACCTGCCTCCAGCTACAGAGCTGGCTGGAGACCTGGCTTGCAACCTGATTATGTGCCCTGGCTGGGAATCGAACCAGCAACCTTTGGGTTCGCAGGCCGGCACCTTATCCACTGTGCTACCAGCCAGGGCTTTGCAACTTATTCTATAGCAAGATCTGTCTTCCATTCAAAAGTTTGGTTTCCCAGTCTTTCTGTTGTGCTTGGTGTCAGGAAGCAGCCGTTTGCTGCTTTATTTGAAGCTCTGATGTTTCATACTTCTGTCCTGGATCACTAAAAAGAGTTTCAGATCTCTCATTCCCTGCTCTTAAAACTGCCTGAGTAGAGTCCACTTCCTTCCTCTCTACCTCAAGTGTCCATTTCTAGTTTTTGGATATTTTTCATCAGCACCTCTTTTGTGAAGTTGGAGACATGTCCTATGATCAAAGCCACACTGCTGCCCACTTGCCCTAAGGAATGGACTTAGCCAGACCCAATCCAAAACAAGGTAAATAAATAACATCTTGACAATAGCAGTCTATCACAAAGAGGCCTATTTGAGCCCATTCACATTTAATGTAATTCTAACCTCATTGTAGGCCCTGTCTTCTGAGATGATCAGCTCTATATTACTGGAAGTGTTTCATTTGGAGCTATGGTCTACAAGGCCAGTCTCTTAAGATCTTTTTCCAGTTTAAAACTGTCATAAAACTTTCTTGTAAGTTCATCTCACATGAAACAACAGTTCAGAATGCCTTTGTCAAGTCATCCAATATTGGATGCTCAGAAATTGTATCTTAACTAGAGATTTGGTTATTGAAGAAAGGATCCAGAGAGTATATGTATCCATTCATACAATATTATTTACTTACTTACTATATGCAAAGCTAGGCAGTCTGTCAAGTTTGGGGGAAATAAAAATAAAATCAGAGTCTATGATCTATAGGAGCTCACAGTTTGTTAGGAGACAGACAAGAAACAGAGTTGTCACCAGAGACACTCACTTCTCTCAGCATTTGTGTAGCATGTATTTTTTAAGCTCCTACAAAGTGTCAGGCACTGGAAATACAGCATTAATAAAACTGACCAGATTTCTGATTCCATAATCCTTGGGGAATAAAATTAACCAATAACATGCCCAAATATGGTAATTTTGATGAGTTACATAGCTAAAGATAAATGGAATATGAGAGAGATTAATTGGGGGTGCTGCTTTAGACGGGGTATTAGGAGCATCAATTAAGCTATTTCAATCATAAGTAACAGAGACCTAACAGTGGCAGAAGTCTTAAGAGCATTAATTTTTATTTGTAAATCTCAGAGGTTATTGATCCCAAGGCAGGTTTAGTGGTGTCATCAAGAACCAAGGCTTTTCTATCCATCTCTTTCTCCACCTCCAACATTTGGGCATTTTCTCAGGCTTGTTGCTTCATGGTGACAAGATGGTTGCCATAACTGCAGACATTGCCTTCTCTTATAGGCTTGACAGCCAGAAGGGAGAAAGAGGGAGGGAAAGTAGGGCAAGATAACCCTTTCCCTAGGGTTGCTCCTTATTTTATCAAAAAAAAAAAAAAAAAAAAAAAAAAAATCCTTCCTATAAGCGCAGTCCTCTCCCAGCCAACTTATCTCTAAAACTCATTAAACACTAAAGGTCACCTGTCTACATCTAATTTCATGACCAGAAAAGTGGCCACAATTGGTGCAAAACCATTACATCGTCTGATTTAGATATTTGGTGACAAAGAAGACAGAATGACCTTAAGTGGGCCAATGGTGTCTGCCAAAACAGGGAGTGCCTTTCTGAGGAGGTGACATTTGAACTCAAAGCTGAAATTTGCCAAAGGGGATGGGAACCAAAAAATTATGAGGTGTGTCAGTCTCGTACTGTGTACCATTGCAGTACTGGCACAGGGTAGTTGGTCACGGAAGGTGGGACAGTGGAGGAGACACTTGAGGACAAGGATGGTTATATGTGGATGGAGACCATTCAGGCCACAGTAGAGGCCAATGGAAAAGAAAAGGGACCTGAACCAATTTCAAATTTGGCTACAACAAGATGAATAAGACAAGGTAGATCCCAAGCCTGGTGAAGATGACTTCAGAGGGGTGACCAGGCTGGAGCCATGCTCACGAGCTCTGCTTATTGAGTTTAGGGAAATGCTTTCCTTCCTCGCCCCCACCCCAAGTTTTATTTTTAAGTCACAGATGACATTCAATATTATTTTATATTAGTTTCAGGTTTATGGTATAATAGACAACTCTATAATTGACAATATAATCCTCCAATAATTCAAGTACCCACCTGGCACCACACATAGTTATTAAAACATTTTTCATAATATTCTGTATGCTGTACTTTGTATCCCTGTGACTATTTTGAAGCCATGAATCAGTACTTCTCAATCCCTTCACCTTTTTCACCTCACCTCCTAATCCCCCTTCCTCTGGCTACTTTTAGACTGTCTTCTGCATCTATGAATCTGTTTTAGTTTTGTTTTTATTTTGTTATTTAGGTTCCACATATAAGTAAAATAATATGAAATCATATTTTACCTTAAACTAAGATAAAATAATATTGAAAATGAACCCTAATAAAAAAATTAAAAAGACTGGTTTTAGGGTCATTTAGAATTCAGTTCAAATATTGGCTTAGTTACTACCTATCTGGCCTTGGGAAAGTTTTTGATTACTTTGTGCCTAGTTTCCTTATTTAAAAAATGAGGAGTGATAAGGGTTAATGTTAAGACTGTGTGTGGTTATGTGAATTAGAGATAAGTCATGTATAGTGCTTAGCAAGTGCCTGGTATAGATTAAGTCCTGAGTAAATGGAGACTACCACATTTTTTGAACATTTGGGGAACAGTTTAATAAACTGCCACAGGATCCAGAGTAGTATCACAATGACAATGGAAGTCATACATTTGGTTTCTAAATAATTCATAATATGAATATCAGAATTGTCACAATACACTTACATATATATATATACACATTATGACCACCTTGAGCTTAGCCAACAGGTGCATTTGGCTGCTGCTGAAAGTTGTAACTTCTCAAAACTTTATATATTTTAATAGATCCTTGTCAATGTTTTAAAGTAGGAAAGGCAGAATAAATAACAAAGACCCAGCTGTCCTTACCCAGTGCCGTATCCTAGGAAAGACTGTCAGACATGGTGGGATTCTATTTCCATTCCCTGGCCCTGCACTCCAAAAAATGTTTTTAGTTTTAGTTTAGGTTTTCTAAAAAAATTATTATAATCATCATTTTCTCAAGCCCAGAAGCCCATGCAGAACCTGATGTTGTGGGCAGAGAAAAGGCAAAACAGGGCCCAGGGCTATGGGAAGAATGGCACCCATGGCCAGCCCAGAACTGCTCTGTGACCCCAAGGATAGGGAGACAGGAGTGTGTCAGACAAATTAGGGAGCCATCTAGAAGGTCAGGGACCATCTAGCCTGGTTGGGGACGCAGGGCAAGAACAGAGAACAAAGGCATAGAGACTAGAAAGAGCTGGTATGTTCCTAGGCTGTAGGGTTTGTGTGTATGTGTGTGTGTGTTGGTGGGGAGGGGGTTGGAAAGGGTGGAGGGTGACAGGACAGGGGTCAAAAGGACCCAGGAGCTTGGGCTCTATGCCATGGGCAGAAGGAAGCCTTTGGAGCTACACTGGGGCCAGGGGGCAGGCAGGGTGCCGCTGAGCCAAGAATCCAGCTGCCACTCCAACAACAGGAGAGGGGCTCCAGGAAGAGGCCAGCGAATTCTACTGGGAAACCCCAGGACACAGGCACTCTGGGCAGGAAGGAAGTCCCCAGGGGCTGATTGGATCAGTCCAACACAGACCTCCACTTCCCCCGTCCTGGTACCCCCAGGTCCCGAGGACCAGGAGGACAGGAATGCTGTCCATCCAACATGTGCCAAAACAGGACTGCCGGTCAGGGAGTCCTTGTCCTTCTGCACCTGTTCCCTCTCCAGGTACTGATGGAGGCCACCATCTCAGGGCTTGGGGACCAGGAGGAGACTTAGCCTCCAGCTTTGGGGACATCAGGGGCCCCAGGCCTCCATGGACTCGGACACAGGACAGACCATGCAGGGCAGCCACATCCCAAAGTCCACGCAGTTTCTCATCACTAAGGCGCTGCTGTTGTGACAGGGACACATGCTGTCCTGCTCTTGCCAGAGCAGCTGAGCTCCTTTCCAGAAGTGGATGCTGTTCTGGATCTCAAATGACCCCGGAGACGGCCTCTGCCATTTCTGTCCTTGATGAGGAGGTTACTGTTATTAACCATTGTTCTTCTGTTAGACTTCATTAGAGGCAGTTCAATGGACTGGTATTATGTATTTTCCCCCACTCTTCATCCCTATTCTTAAATGTTTCTGCAATTTTCTTGGATATACTCAACAACTTAATTTTTTACAGTTATAAGGTCCTTCAAGAATCCATTAAGAGATGAAGAATCTATTAATGAACTGAAAAAGTAACCCACACAATTTTCTATAGGGTTATTCATTGAGGCCTGTAAATAAGAATATTTGCTATTGAACAAGAATGTAAAAACCCATTTTTTTAACATAGATAATGTTCAACTTTAACAACTTTTACCATTATAATTTAAAATTTTCATCATTGCTGCAAATTTAGACTTAGGTTATTTCATCCATGAGTTAAAATGGCAAGTCTTGAACTGTTGACTTTTTAAAATAAAAATTTGCTAATATTACCAGGCTTTATATTTGGAAACTCACCCTAACTTTGATCAAATTGAATCATACAACTTTTTAAAATGATTAACTTTATCTCTTTAATGCTTCAGTCTCACATTTCATGTCGTCTTTGTCCGAAACTGTAAACCTGACAGTGTTGTAAGGATCTTGTATAATATAATTTCCTGGATTTCTTACATAGCATTTTAGTAATTAAAAACACTTATATTTTTATTGTTTTATTAACACAACATCCAGGAAACTTCAATATAAAGTGCATCTTACTCTTTTGGATATGTTACTACTTATCATTTACTATTTTTATTCCAACCTTTTTATTGGGTGGTATACAATGTAAAAACCGTGAAAAGAAAATATCAAGATATTTAAGATGTCACATCATTTTTCAAAAACAAATTATTCTTTCAGAAGCTTATGTTTGGTCTGGGCTTATGTTACCTTTCCCCTCTTTGGGTAATGGGAATGAAAGTGCACCTGAATCAGTTACACAGCCAAAGAAAATTCAAGGAATTGGACTTGGAGATGCTTTTAAAAGAAGGCTCTGAAACTTAGGACAAGAACATCCAGTAGTGAAATAGAAGAGAAAAAGTAATAAAAGATAATATGAATAAACTTTTCTTAGATGAATTCCGCCATTTCTATTCATTAAGCATTTTTAAAATTGTGAACACCACTTTGCAGCTTTTACAACTTATGGTTTTGCAATTTTTTAGGGTTTGTTGTAGCTGATGTCAGTAAGCAGCAGTTTGCTGCTTCATATGAAACTCTGGTGTCCATACTTCTGTTTAGATCACTACAGAGAGTTTTAAGCCTTTCATTCTCTGCTCTAAATACTGCCTGAATTGCTTCCACCCTCTTCCTCTTAGAGTCAGGTTTCTCTTCCTCTTTTTCAGATTCCTTCATCAATAGTTCCTTTGTGAAATTGGAGATAGGTCCTGTGAAGGAAGCTACACTGCTGTCCACCTACCACAAGTCAGAGCCAAGGCCACCAAACCAGGAAGCCATCACAGGAGTCAAAGGACTGACCTGGTACACGCTACCAAAAGCATTAAGTGAAGGTGGACAACTGGGCCAACTGTACAGGACCTGCTGCATGGGTGGGGCTAAGCAGCACTTGCAGGGACCCAGTTGCTAGGTAATGGGACCTTCTCCAGTGACACATCCCCCTTTGGCCTCCTCTGTCCCAGAAAATTTGCACTTTTTTTAAAAAGATTTTTTATTTATTATTTTTAGAGAGAAGGGCAGGGAGGGAGGAAGAAAGGGAAAGAAACATCCATGGGTAGTTGCCTTTCATGTGCCTCCAGCTAAGGACCTGGCTGGAGACCTGACATGCAACCTGGCTGTGTGTGCTGGCTGGTAATCAAACCAGCGACCTTTGGGTTCACAGGCTAGCACCTTATCCACTGTACCACCAGCCAGGGTTGCTTTTGTTTGACTTTCATGTCACACAGCGCATGTCCTGCACCTTCTGATTTCCATTATACCATTTTTTCCCCCCCCACATTTGAGGTAGAATTCACGCTCAGGAGCAAAATGACTGTGATCATTTGACCAGAAGGTAGGGGAGAGTAGGGAGGAAAGGCAGGGAGGGGAATAAGGGGTGGGATTTAGATGAGGAGCTAGTGTGAAAGATCCATGGACTTGAACAAGGAGGTGCGTTTTGACTGGGGGAGTGGGAAGAGGGGAGAGCAATGGGGGAAAAAGAAAACAACTATAATGCAACAATAATAAATCACTTTAAAAAAAAACACAAGTGGGCATGTTTGGGCAAATGTCCATGCCTGGCCATCACACCTACACCAGTAACCTTTCCATTGTCATTTGTAACACCCAGCCCTCCATCGCTATCATTAGTGAGAGTTCTTCCCAGTCACCCAACAGAATGGACTTTTGAGGACTGCTTCAACCATTGATCTAGGAGTTGATAAAGTAGGGAGCACCTTGGCTATATGTTTGTAGGTGTTTGAAAGACATGATGTTTAGAACAGAGAGAAACTAAAGTAATATCATAAAAGATAAGCAGAACATACAGTGATAGGTAAGTTAGAAGTATGTTCAGATTTTTAACTGATAAAATCTAATGTCAGAGTGTTATTTCTGGGGAGAGGACTCAAGAAAATAGTAGTTTTTATCTGCTAGACTGTATTTATGATAAGGATTATAACATCACCTAAATGTTTTCATTTAGACAACTGCAATGCAGTCTCAAGACTTACTCCCCACCCCCATCTTATTGTAAGAAAGCCTAGTGATGTTGTTTAAGAGCTCACATTCTAGGGTTGTGCTTTCTGGGTTTTCAATCTGTGTTCTACTAAATTATTGTGACCATGTCTCCTGATCTACAAGAGGAGTAAATGATAGTGCTTACCTTATGCAGAGTGTTCTACAGATGAGGGTATAATTAATGTAAAGTCCTTAGCCTGGGGATTGGTCCATAGCAAATTTTCAAGTGCTATTATTATTATTTTAGAAGTTCTAAAATGAGAGTACTGTGTTATGGGTATCAGAATATTTGTTATCCCTAGACAGTTTTCAAAGTTAGAAAGTCCTGAGCTATAGTTGAAGTAGCTATTGAGATCTTTCTCTTTATCATAACAGAGTTTTCAGTCACATTACTAACCTAGTTCTAAGTACCATCAGGAAAAGCTGGATAACTGTAAATGGAAACTTTGTTTAACAAGTATTTCTTTATTTTAACTTAAAATAGTTGATCTCTCTGGTTGAGTGGCTTAATTGGTTGGAGCATCATTCCATATACCAGGAGGTTATGGGTTCAACCCCCAGTTGGGGTGCTTACAGTAGGCAATAGATTGATGTTTTTCTCTGTCTCTCCCTTTCTCTATCTCTATCTCTAAAACCAATAAATAAAAAGTGTCTTCAGATGAGGAACTTTTAAAAAATAAAATAAAATAGTTTGTCTCATCCTTCTCTGTTCTAGCCCTTAATCATTCAGTCACTGTGTTCCAGAACTCAGAGGATGGAGACAAAAACAGACCGTAACAGTAAAATGAAAGGTGTTTCAATAAAATTTTGCACTAGGAATGAAACATGCTCAACTATATTAGTAGATTTTTAGGATATTTTTCAGCACTATACTACTTGATAAGAGTATTAAATCCTGCTAGATATAAGCACCATGAGGTCAAGATTTTTAATATACTTTGTTCACTAATGCTCCACCCCCGCCAGCTAGCACTGTGCCTGGAGCATAGTAGGACTTAGTAAGTAGTTGAATGAATGATTAATGAAATTGTTACTTAATTCAACATATAGTATTGGCTGAAATGATTACATTTATTTTAATAACCTTTAGTGTACATTTCTTTGCACAAGAGAGACTTCATAAGTATCATTTTATATAAGCTATAGTACTTATATTCTTTATTTTAGCTAAGGAACAGAATATTATTTGCCTGTAAAGTATACTCATGAAGGTGAACTTACTTTTAAAGAGGCAGAGAAAATCTACTTGATAAGTAAGATGTTTATCAGTTTTTCATGAGTCATGTAATTTATTCACAGAAATATTTTGCAATATACTTACATTTCCCCCTGGCCGGTGAGGTCTAGAATATCGGGGACTTTGGTTTGTTTTTGTGTCCTGAGAACCTGTCTGGCATATAGTGAGTGCTCTGAGAGGGTTTTTTGTTTTTGTTTTTTAAACATTTATTGTCAGTCTTTTCTATAATTGATATCTGGGAATTAATTTTACTATTTTCCATCATGTTGTGTTTTTTCTCTAATTTTAAACCTCTTTCAGGTTTTTATTTACTTTCTCTTCTACCTCATTTCATTTTTCTTCACCCAACATTTGTTGTTTTTTCAATAATATAAAAAGACAAATAAAATAAGAAAAAACAACTTGTAAATGGTTATGAAACTTTATGCTGGAAAAAAAATGGTGTAACTGTTTAAAAGAATGACATAGTTGTATATTTTGGAATGAATTAAGGCAAAAGAAAAGTAAACCCAGTAATGTTGGGGTGAGGACAGAATAGAACAAAAAAATTATGAATAGTTAATTTTTGGTATAGTCCTGTTGAATAATTTTTAAAATTTCTTCACATTTTTTATTCTTACCCAAGGGTATAAATCAATATTGATTTTAGAGAGAGATGAGGGAGAGAAAAAAAGGAAAACATTAGTGTGAGAGAGAAACATCGGTGTTTGCCTCCCATACACACCCAAACTGGGAATTGAACCTGCAACCTTTTGGTGTTTGGGGCAACACTTACCAAATGAGCAACCTGGCTAAAGTTCTTCCCATTGTTTTAAATTAATGATGAGATGGTTCAGCGTATGTAATTTTTCATATTCATAGAGTTTAGACTAATTTATTACAGAAGGATGGCATTTGAAACTAACAAGATTTTGTGAGTTTCCAAACAAGTGAATAATGTGATTAATATTTAGTATATAAAATCTTGGGAAGAATGTTAAGTAAGATACAGTATGAAAATTCCTTTTCTCTACACCTTCTCTATCACTTCCTTTTTGGGGTTTTCCTTTCTTTTCTGTCTTTGAGAAATTTATTTTGTAAATTAAAATTTTAAATTATTTGATTTCTTTAAATGTATTAAACTGAATTTTATAACTACTGCTAGAAGTAATATATGAGGGCTATTATAAAAATTTTTTATTTATTAATTTTAGAGAGAGATGGAGGGAGGGCAGAAGGGAAGGTGAAGGAAAGAGAGAGAAATATTGATTTGTTGTTCCACTTATTTATGCACACTGGTTGCTTCTTGTATGTGACAGGATCAGAGATTGAATCCACGACCTTGGCATATTGGGACAATGCTCTTACCAACTGAGCTATCTGGCTAGACATATTAGAAATATTTTCTATTAAGAGGACCACATATCTGTTTAGGTCTTTTATTTATTTATTTATTTTAAATAATGGAATCCAGTTGTTTCTTATTTTATATTTTTTTCCCTTATTCTTCATTTTGTATTTTAGGAGGCAGGAGAAGCTGGCTGGTGGAAAGGTAAACTTACTAGTAAACAAGGAGTTTTTCCAAACAATTTTGCTCTTCAGCTAAATAACCAGTATAAAGTCTTTCCAGTAAGCTTTTTGTTTTTTCAATGATGATAATCATTTAAATAAACCTTTGCCAATATTTCTTTAGAAACAAGGTTTTTACATTGTTATTAAATAATTTTATGAGGGTTTAAGATTCATATCTTCTAGTAACTTGCTTGAATTAGTGTAAAAACAAAACAGCATTTTAGTTTTGTGCTTTTTTCCTGATTTTCTTGTCCCACCAATTATATTGGAGAGTAACCTTAGACTCATTAATTACTTTATTATAATGAAAAGAAAAGAAAACAAAACAAAAAAAGCTGGCCATACTAGTTAGACAAATTAGCACATGCCTGGAAGAAAAGTAATATTTAATTTTGTTGAAAATAAGGCAATGTTAACCTTACTATTATTCTGTCAGTGCATTTTGGAGGGGCGGGTAAGAAGTAGTCTACAACTCCTTATAGGATTTATTTATTTATTTAGTCATTATTTTATTTTTTTAAAGATTTTATTCATTATTCCTAGAGAGAAGGGAAGGGAGGGAGGAAGAAAGGGAAAGAAATATCAATGTATGGTTGCCTTTCACTTGCTTCCAGCTAAGGACCTTGCTGAAGACCTGGCTTGCAACCTGATTATGTACTCTGGCTGGGAATCCGACCAGCGACTTTTGGGTTCATAGGCTGGTGCCTATTCACTGAGTCACCAGCTAGGACCAGGATTTAATATATCTATTTAATTCTCCTGGTGAATGAAGTGAAAAATGGATCTAATTGAATTAAAAAATATATAGGGGGAAAGGGAGTTAGAGAGCAGACACACAGCAAGACAGTCTACCATATTTGATTCAGGCTAATGCTGAAATCTGTAAACTTTCCAGCCTTTCATCTAGTTAAGTAAATTGCTAGAGCTTACTCTGTGGAAGTTTACACTGTCTGGGGCCCTTCCTTTGCTGAATTTGATTCACTATTGATTCAATCTTCAGTGTGCTTTATTTTTATACTTTACTGATTGAACACATTCTTTTTTTCTTTTAGTAGATGTTCAAACAGTATTGATTATCAATTATTTTTAACTTGGAAAACTCAAATTCACATACTTAGAAATGTGTCTCAAGTTTTTTAAGGCATTAAAGTCTTAAAATAAGTCAATGCTTAAAAATCTAAGAGAATTAAATTGAGAAAACCGGAAACTTTGTTTTTTAACGTCTTCAAGAGCTCTGAAGTTTCAAGAACAAAAGATACAGATATTTATTAGCTACCATTTTTTAAAAAACACAAAAATAAAATCTCTTTCTCTCCCTTTTCCTGCTATCCCTCCCTCCCCACCCAACTCAGCTGCTAAAGATGGTAAAACAGTGCACAAGAATCTTAAACTAAGGAAGGGAGGACAGAACATTTTTGCTCATCATTAAAAATTGTAGAGTTAGCCCTGGCTGGTAGCACAGTGGATAAGGCGCCGGCCTGCGAACCCAAAGGTTGCAGGTTCGATTCCCCAGCCAGGGCACATAACCAGGTTGCAAGCCAGGTCTCCAGCCAGGTCTGTGGCTGGAGGCAGGTGAAAAGCAATCATACATTGATGTCTCTCTCCCTCTCTGCCTCTCTCCCTTCCCCTCTTTCTAAAAAAAAAAAAATAATGAAATAAAAAATAAAATAAAATATTAAAAAAAATTTTTGTAGAGTTATCTAACCAGTAATTTTTGAAATATTTGGATTTTGATCAAGAAGGTGTTTGTTAAACTAGAATATATTTTTTGTCAGTGACCTTTAGGATTTTAGGATTTTATTTTATAATTATTTTTAGGGATGAAATGAGATGTTTATAAAACTTTCGTTATTAAACTCCAAATTTATTTTAACTATATTTAATATGTAAATGTTCAACTGTTTTCACCATTATTATTTTAATAGAAATCAAAGAAATCATTACCTCCTGGTAAGGGTCCAAATATGTAAGAAAAGTGTCATTCAGTTTGCTGTTCTTTTCACATTTTTAATTTATAAAATAGTGAAATTGGGTCTTAAAAATTAATTTTATTTAATTTTTAATTTATTATTTTATTTTATTTTTTCCATGAGAGAGGGAGGAAGAGAGAGAAAGATTATCTATAGCGCATACCCAGATCTGGTCTGGGATGGAACCTGAAACCTGGGTATGTGCCCTAAACAGGAAGTGAACCTGCTGCAACCTCTCCACCTATGAGGCTCCAACCAACTAAGCCACGTTCTCCAGGGCTAAACCATTTTATTTTATTAGCCAAAAATCAAATATATGCTATACAAATAAATATATATATATATATATATATATATATAATGCTATATATGTGTATATACAAATCGAGTGTTTGCATGCATTAATATCTGTCATTATTTTTAAAATATAACTTACATAAAATTGGGATCTTGAAAACTATTGCATACTTTACTTCTATGTAATTTTGAGTTAAGAAAATTGTCTAAATTTAAATCTGCTGACAAAATTAAATATAATGACCTGAAAAATTAGGTTCTAACTTTTCAGATGAAACCCATTTGTTAACCTGTCAAACAAATACTTATTATTTATGTACTCTTTTTTTGAGAGAGTATGTTAGGGATTAAACAAACTAGAAGAGTTTATTTTATTCAACAGTTGAATGAAACAAGCCTATAAGCATTTGCCAAGGTAATTGTTTCATAATCTGACTTTATGTCTACTTTTATAAATTCCAGTCTCCAATTTCTGACTTTTATAATTGCAGTACAATTTTTTTTCTTGAAACTTTGCTCTTGTTTTAGAATTATGGACATGCTCCTCTCCTTCATGGTTTTAGCCTTATATTTGCTCCCCTAATCCCAGAGCAATAAAAGCACAAGATTAATGTAATTTTTATAGAAGATGGTGTTGAATGCTTTTTAGCTCTAGTTAAATAATGCTTTTAAAATAAATTGAAATTAAAAGTATTCTTGCATTGAAAGTTGCCCCATGCTGAGCAGAATTTGTGCTACTTTCTTCCCCAAATGTTTGACTCTTAAAAGTTCCTTTTCATTTTGTTTAATATGTTCTTTCGGTTCAAAGTTCTCTTTTGGGGTGTTTAAATTACATTTTTGTGATCAATTTAGTTGATCACAAAAATCTTCTATTTTATCTTCAAGCAACTCCTTGGCTAAATACAAATAATTAAGTCAATTTACTTTGAAGTAACTTTTCTTTCTGCATGTCTCACTCTTCGGTGATTTATATTTTATCATTTTCAAGTTGACAAACTTTCTTTTTCTTCATTACCTAGAGCTTATTTTAGTTTGCTGATGATGCTATCTCCTTCATTGTATTGTTTTGATAGTTGATTTGTAGGTTCTTGTTTCTGTTGAGCCAACTCTCCTAACTCAGCTACTATCTGATTCTTGGTCCTTAGCCTCCACATCACATCTTCAATGATTTTCTTCTGAATTCATGCCTCTTGTAGTTGTACTGTTACAGAGTGGTAGAAGGCCACTTCTTGAAGTTTGGAAACTAGGGATGAGACTCAGTGGAACACAGCCTTTGCCCTTCATACACCAAGAAAATAGGAGGGGCTTTTGACTACAGAATGGTGAGGGAAGAACTTACAGGGCTTGCCCAAGATTTTGCAAGTGGCTGCAATTGGTCACCTTACCCATTGCATCACAGGTCACCATCAAAGTTTGAAAATAAAGTTTGCAGCCATTTGGAAAAAAGGCCGTGTGATATGCAGGGGTAAAGAGAAAGAGGAGGAGGGAACAGCTGGTTTCAGAAGTAGAGAGCACACAAGGTTTGGGAAACAGGAATAAAAGCCATGTAGTCTGCAAAGAGGAAAGGGGGCCCTTGCACCCTGGTTTAGTGAAAATAGCCAGCATGCAACGGGGCTGCCTTTGACTCAGGAGCCACTGAGGACTCTGCTCTGTAGACCTGGACTCTAGCTGGACTTTTGGAACTTGGGACATGGGGAGAGGACTTTTAGTACCTGGACTTCAGCAGGAACTGGTGCAACACAGTACATGCTTTCCTGGACTATTATATGGAGGCTGATGATAACGTACCCCAGATCCTGAAGGAGAGAGCTGACAGATAAGGAATGGGGAACTTCTGGGCATGTTTTTGGCTTCTAGCCTTTTGGGGGGCAAGGAAAGTGCTGCGTTCTGTGGGAGAACAGGGCTCTGAGCAGGAGTGCTCACAGTACCTCCCAGGTTGGGATATTGTAAATAAAGACCTGCTTTCCACAACGCTAATAGTTGGGTCTTACACAAGATGCCATGTAAGCGAACGTCACTTTGCTTGGCAATAGTACTTTTAGCTCCTTTATGCTCATTGTTCAATTTTAAAAGTGATAGTTGAACTTCTTCCTTTCCTTGACTTAATAAGAAACTTTCTTTTTCTAAAATTTTTACTCATTCTTTAAGTCTCAGTTGTCATAAATAAGATTGTTGAACTACTCCATCTCTCTGTTGCACTCTGCATGTTTCTTCCACAGATATCCTCTGTGGAAGGACTGACCTCTTCTGTCACAGGATCACTTTACTTCAATTCACATTCTCCATGTATTACTTTCTTTTCTTCCTTTGCCTGGTCTTGTTTTCTCCTTAAAACATCTTTATCATTTTCTGCATGAGATAAATTTATATTGATGTGTTTAATTCTAACTTCAATTTCTTCAGTCTTCTTGGTAGACTCTTCTTTTTCAGTTTGTAGAATTTAAATAGTTTTTTGCATATCAAGGATGTTAGAGCTTTTGGAGGTTACTCAGATTCCTGAGCCATTTTGCTGTAAGAGAGTTTCCATGTCTTCTATTCTTTTTTCCTAGTTGCTTATTTTATCTTGATGTCTGTAACTTATTTTTGCTAGTTTCTATTGATAACTATTTATATTGATGGTAATCAATTTCTTTATTTTGATTCTATCAACATTCCTTGATGGCATTATACAGCTTGTAGATTTCCTTGTGATCAAAGCTGTTTTTGCCTCATGCTATGGAAGTCTGAGCAAAATGCCTTGACTCATGGAGACATACCAACAGCTCTACTCACTATTGCATTTACCCACCAGTGAACATGTCAATACTGAAAATACTAACTAACATCTTAGTATTATTATGAAAGAAATTTTGATTTAGTACACCATGTTTTAAGAACTGCTGACCTAAAATAATCTATTATGATTTCTAGGATAATGTAGATAATCAGCAAATGTTAAGTGGATGAATTAGTCAATGAATGAAAAAGATGATGTGGCCTCTCTTCTTTACCCTTTACCTTCTCCTCCTGCCTTTTCTTTTGCCTTCATTTAAGGATTCAAATAGAAATAGCTTCTTAGGATTAACCACTATCATACCAATTGGTATAAAAAAGCCATGCTTCCAGAGGCTCTCACTAGCCTCCTAAAATGTGTTTAACACATTTATTGTACTTGACTTTCAGTAGTGAGTGTAATTACCTTAAGGTTTATAGTAAACTTATCTTTACTCAGAAAATAGGCATCATGTCAAATACCAATAGCTAATCTTTGTATTGTGCTTACCATGTACTAAGCACTATTACAAATAATCTCTGTTTACATTTATCATCTATTAATTTATGTATCTACATGATTATTTCAACAATTCTATGATACTGATATTATGAAGAAATATGCTCAGGCAGTAAGCAATTGGCCAAGGCCCTGAAGTTAATAAGGGATAGGGCTAAACCCAGGTGCTCTGGTTTTGCAGCTTATGCTTTTAATCATGTTATTCCTGAATAAATAATGCATAGGAAAAAAGGAACCTGATCTGGGATATTCTTCTAGTCTTAGTTCTTTTATTCTTTGTAATCCTTTATTACCTCTTTGTAATCCTGTATTATCTCTGAGTATCAGTTTTTTTTCATTGGCAAGGGAGTTAGACTACATAATTTACAAAGTTCCTTTTTAGTCATTTCATGGTCTATTTAGATTTCTCTGTGTGACATGGTTGTACATAAGTTACCATTCTAAGGAATATTCTTTGTTTCTTAGTGTACATCTATTTGCAAAAAGTAATTTTTCTGTATTTTCAGCAAAGACATGATAAACAGAAACCCTATGTAGCTTCTATAAAGAAAATGACCACTGGATGGCAGTCAAATAAAGCTTAACTTTTTTTTTTGAGCCAGGTAAGCACAGAAACAGAGAGAACCTGCAAATAGATTCATCCCAATAAAGTCAGGATCACTGCACTCTCCTAGCCCATCCACCTCTCTGCTAAAATCCATGTGATAGAGTGAAAGATCTGAGGTCTTAGAATCTGATTGATTTGGTTTCAAAATCTGTCCCCCCAAAATGAGTAGCTTGTGTGAACTTGGCAAACCACTCATATCTTATCACCTTATCTATAAGAACTCTAAAAAAAATTAGTGCTACAATTTAAAGCTGTTCTTTTTTATCATGTACTTAAGAGAGGAGACAGGAAGGAGACCTGAGTGCTTCATATTTATTTTTCCTCTAGGAGAACAATTAGGTCACAACAATAGCAACAAAAGCAACTTGATTTTGTTTGTCATTCCTGTTGGAGGTTGGTGCCACAAAAGCACATTTGACCCAGGTTGGTGGGCCCTCCACCCTCCTCACCCATGTGACCTCACTCCCTGCCTTTGGCTGTGTCTGGGAGGCACTCCTGTTTCTCCATTTTGTTTTGTACTGTGTTCCTGTATCAACCAGCCCAAAGAGAACAAATGCCCTACATAGTCATTTGTGTGATAAGCTCACTGTTTTTGGAATTCTTAAAGAGATTTTGGTGGAACATGTCTCATTTTTCTGCTTCTGTCTTCTCCCCAAAGGCCCTATGTGATTCACACAGGATTGGAGTCTGACATGACAGCCCAGACCAGGTGGTCAGCAAAGAGTCCATGGTGTCATGACCATGCCTGAAAAGGCAAATCCATTTTCAGTGCAAATCTTAAGCAGAAAATGACTTTTCTCTCCAAAAGGGGATGAAAATATCCATCTAATGGTGATGACATGACTACAGGATGATAGATGCAGAGGATACCTCTACCCCAGAAAGACATGGGTCTTCTGAATGACTTCAGACATGAAACAGGCAATGTAGGGTGACAGAGTGAGAACACACAACACAGCTCTTTCCACTAACTAGTAAAATCTGCAGCGTACTCTGGAGCGAAGGAAATACTGCTGGTAGTCTCAGGGCTCAGTCATCTTGAGCAAATGACAAAACTAATGATTGATTAGCTGTGATTTTTAAAAAATATCTTCACCTGAGGATGTATTTTCATTGCTTTATTTTTTAGAGAGAGAGAAAAAAGGAGGAAGAGAGTGAGGAAGGGAAAGAGAAAGAAACATTGATGTGAAAGAGAAGCAACAATTGGTTACCTTCCAAAAGGGCCTGGACTGGGTATCATATGTTCTCAGACAGGGGACTGAATTTACAGATAAAGTACATGCCCTGACTGGGAATCCAATCCACAACCCCTTGGTTACTAGATGATGTTCCAACCAACTAGCCACATGGGCCAGGAGTATCTATGATTGTTAGTAGTGATAAAGGCCCTGGAGTATGAGAAAAACAACAGAGGACATAGAAAAGGGACCATTTTCTTTATCTCCCCAAGATTATCACCCATCCCATGGGGAGTAAGAAGGAAATGGGGAATGAAATAAAATAATGTATATTCACTTTAGTATATTGCACGTGTCAATGCATGTGTAGTGCAAAGTGTTTTATGTCTATTGATTTTATCTTGATCTAAAGCACTTGTTCCCACTAATGGCAGGAAAAAAGACAAAATTTGTCATTCTAAGGTGATAATCTAATCTGGTGTAAATTATTATTATATGTAAAGTAATTACATATTATTATATGTAAAGTTCTTCTCAGGCTATTTCTCACCTTTGTTCTTACTGTGCACCTGTGGCAGGGAATCAAATTCACCCTCTTGGCAGTAGGAAAAGGTGAGACCCCAGGTCGGTGTGTGTCCCATAAGCCTTTATTGGCCCCCAAGGCAGTATCTTCACTGATTAGCTCTGGGCCTTGTGTTCTGCATCCACAGAGGTGCTGCTGGTCCTGACTCCTCCTTCACAGCATCACACTCAGAATGCACTTGTTTCCCATCCAAACCTCCAATGAGGGGACCCTGAATGCAGCACCTTCTCACCCCATCCCAGCTCTCCTGACAGTTTGTTTTTCTTTTTTTTTAATGTTGTTCTAGTACAGTTGTCCCATTCCCCACCACCCTATTGCTCTCCACTCTTCTGTCCCCACCACAGTCAATCCTCACCCTATTGTTAATGTCCATAGGTCATTTATACTAGTTTCTTCACTAGTCCCTTCTCCTTCCTTTCCCCCTTCTTCCCCTTCCCTCTCTCCTCTTGTCACTGCCAGTCTGTCCCTTGTTTCTCTGCCTCTGGTTCTATTTTTCTCATTTATTTTGTTCATTAGGTTCCTGTATTAGATGAGATCATATGGTATTTGTCTTTCACTATCTGGCTTATTTCACTTAGCACAATACTCTCCAGTTCCATCCATGATGTCATAAAAGGTAAAAGTATCCTTCTTTCTGCTGCATAGTATTCCATTGTGTAAATGTACCATAGCTTTTTTGACCCACTCATCCACTGATGGGCACTTAGGTTGTTTCTAGCACTTGGCTATTATAGATAACACTGCTGTGAACATAGGGATGCATAGGTTCTTTTGAATTGGTGTTTCAGGATTCTTCAGGTACAATCCCAGCAGTGGAACAATTGGGTCAAATGGCAATTCTATTTTTAGATTTTTGAGGAAATTCCATAGTGTTTTTCACAGTGGCTGCACTAGTCTGTATTCCCCTCAATAATGCACTAGGGTTCCTGCTTTTACACATCTTTGCCAGCACTTGTTATTTGTTGATTTGTTAATGATGGCCATTCTTATAGGTGTGAGGTGGTATCTCATTATGGTTTTAATTTACATCTCTCTGATGGCTAGTGGTGTCTCCCAACAGTTTCTGAAGCTTCCTCTAACTAAAGCATCCAAGGATGTGGGGCCAGGTTATGCCCAACCAAAAGAAGAGAGATCATTATTTAATACCTACAATACTTAATTCCATTTTTTCCTTTGCTTGGTTGAACATTAAGTAACATATTGGGCTTTTCATGAGTTCTCTTCAGGAAATGTCCTGGGAAATTGAACATTAGTCCCTTGTTCCTCATAATTGCTATATATCTGTGAGTCCCTTGTTATCCCTCCATCCTTTTCCTCTACAGTTGAGTATTCACTTAAGAAGGCACTTGTCTTTTATCTCTTTTCCTATTGCTTTCTCTTCTGGGTTCCTCCTGTCCTAGAACCAGAAGCGCTCTATATTTATTTGCTATTGCTGTTGTAATCACTATAAATTAAGTGGCATGAAACAACAGAAATGTCCCACTTGCTAAAATCAGTAGTCTGACATGGGTCTCATTGAGCTAAATAAATCAAAGAATTGGCAGGATGAATTCCATTCTGGAAGCTCCTTTTCCAATTTTTAGAGGGTACCCACATTTCTTAGCTTAAAATGTTCTTTCTTTATCTTCATAGCCAGCATTGCTAGGTTAGCTCCTTCTCACATTGCATCCCTCTACCTTTTTGTGCAGTCACATCACTCTCTGTCTCTGACTCTTCTTCTATCTCCTTCTTCCTTGTAGGAATCATTTGAAGTATGCTGTATTGGACAAGTCTTTTGTAATCTTCTTAATCTCTGGAGGTAAAAAAAAAAAAAAAAAAAAAGAATCAAACAAAACAAAGATGCTTTACATCTTGCTTCCTATGCAATAGGTAGCTGGACTGGCTGGACACAACCTTTCTAGAGATCCTCACTAGTTCCCCAGGAGAACTCCAATACTCTGGTGCCCCAGATAGGAAGTTGTAGGCAAGAGAGACTTTAATATTATTGCATTTGAAACTGTGTTGTCTCAATGACATTACCACCACCACTACAGTTATGGGTAAATGGTTGGTAGACCACAGACAGAGAGGTGGCAGAACTGGCCATGGGGCAGCTCTGAGAGAAACACTTGCTTCCTTTGTTCCTCTTGATCCTGTTTCCCACAACTGTGTCTTCTTAAGTACTTCCTTTACCTGTGGCATCCTGAGAATTGGCAGAGCTTCCTATAGACTGTGATTGCTAGTGAGCTCTTGGCAGGCACACTTTTTGGAGCTGGAAGTTGAGATTTTTTATGACAGTTTCCTACTGCTGCTCCCCAGCCCTTCCGGCAGATGTATGAGTTTCTAATTCCCTAGATTTCAGTGGTGATTATATTCTGAGGGTAGATGAAAGTGGAAGAGGGTATGAATGGGGGATAAATGGTGTTTAAAAATATATATATAATAAAAAGGATTTATACATCTAAATAAATAAATATCGTAAAAAACTTTCATACTTGGAATGCAAAGAATTGTTTCTACTTTCTGGACTGCATCTGCTGGTTTTTGTTTTGTACTTTTTAATTTAAAAAATAGTTTTATTGTAAAAACTTGGAAAATATTAGAGTATAAACATTTAAAACAAATCTAGTAACAAGAGAAGCATTACTACTAGAAACATTTTAATTTGCTCTTTTAAAAATTTGTTTATATTGTGTGTACATATATTAGATATTTTATTACTTGAAATTTTATTGTCTTTATTTCACAAAGTTAAATAAATGAATTTATTTATTCATACATGAATTTACATGCTGTATAATATTCCATTACGTGGTTATACTCCAATTAGCTGATTTAATTATTATTCAATTGTTGGACATTTTCATGAATTTCAGGTTTTTTACTATTATAAACAATACCATCATAAACATTCTTTTATATGACTATTTGGACACATCTCATACCCTTAAGATAAAGACCCAGAAGTTGCTGAGTTAACGGAATGAACAGTTATAGTGCTTTTGATAGATGTGTCTTAGGTCCTCTACAGAAGTTGTATTAATTTCTACCCCCCCATGTCTCTCTTTTCAAGGCTTATGTTAATCTTCATGGGTGAGAGTACACTGACCCTACATCCCAGGTCTGAAAAGTTGGTTTATCCTGGATAATAAATTCTATGGTAACTCTCTGTATAGGTGACATTAATACAAAGCCATGATTAGAGAGGGAGAAGAAGGTAATATGAAAGGCCACTTAATAATCTAACACCCTATTCTACTAAAAAATGTCTTCTAATGGTCATTATCTCTGATTAAACTTGTCTATCTGACCTTGATTTTTTTTCCCATTAGGATTCATTCTTTATCATGAGGCTCTGGGTTCCTAGAGCTACTAGTCTTCTAGAAATCCTACCTCATTGGTGTTCTTGAACCAACTGAAGACAGGTAAGATTTATAGGCTGCTACATAGATAGCATTTTGGTACTTGACATTTAAAGTACAACCCAATGTGATCTGTACCTACTTTCTCAATTTATTCTCTTTTGTTGCACTCATTTTCTACAAGGCACACATGCTCTGAGCATGTCTACCTAGGAGTCTACCAGCTCTATAAAGGCAGTGGAGCAGGTGTGCCTAGAACTTTCATCTGAGGCCAAGACTTGTAGGGACCCAGGACAAGAGAGCAGCATGCACACTGAAAAAAGGTACTGGCAGGTGCAGCTGCAAGTGAAATACAATACAAATATTAAACAATACAGGATATTAGCAGAAAGGACCAGTTTAAAAAACCAAAACTCGAGAGGTCTTGAGTTGAACTGATGAATAAAATGAAAAGGAAATACCTCACATCTGGGAGTAATTCACCATCACAGTCCCTTTCAGCATCCAGACTCTTAAAGTAAGCCAGTTGGCTAATTTTGTGGTAGATAATAACACTGTAAGAAAAGATAATAAGATTCTTTGCTGATTGAGGTGGGAAATGGGATTATTGGCTCCTTAAACAATGGAGTCAGAAAAAAAAAAAAGGTGAGGGATGGGCAAAGAAGGAGAAATGTAAGTTACAGTGAGTAGTAGAACTTTACAAAGAAGTTTTCCCAGTGGCTGAGAATTCAAACCTGGGTTAAACAATATGGGAACTGAGTGTTCATCCCTGTTGAAAAGTGAAATAACATCAAAACTAAGCAAAAGGAACTTAAGTACTTGCTCTCCAGAAAATACTGAGTCCTGGAAGATAAGCTGGAAACCACGTAAAATAGTTTGTTACCTAGATGTCAAGAAGACCCTTGTGGTGTTGTGCTCACTTAGCCACACCATTATGCCATAAACTCTGTCTAATCCCAACCAGTTTTCCAATTTTCAAGACCTGTAAACTCTATAAGCATCACCCTACCCTTTCTTGACTTCTCTTCTCTGGAAGTTACTTAGACTGTCAAGGTATAGGACTAATATACTTGACTTTGCTTGATCAGTTATATTTTTCTGGTGTTTATTTTTTGGAGGGGGCAGTTGACATGTCACAAGTAAAGTGTTGTTCTTATGTGTGAAATAAAAGTTTTATTACATTTTGTCAGAAATGATGCCACTATATTATATCAAGTTACCTTTACTGTTTGGATATTGGATTAAATGTCAATATTTCTTTATATCCTTCAAAGAAGATTGGGTCTAGTAATACTTAAAATATTTTCACCTTTGAAAATTCTAAAGCCTTATAGAAACTTTGTTTCCCACATCAGTCCTGTGGCATCTCTTACCCTTCTTCCTTGTTTTGTCCCCCTCCCCTCAGAAGGTGACCAGACACTAATAAAAATTGAAGCCAGGTTCTTTCAAGGATAAGAGACAGAATTGTGGATATAAAACCAAACATTTACTCCGTGTGTATAGCTCTGGTTTTCCTGTAGCTGTGTGGATAAACAGACAATCTTAAATAAATATGTAGATAAGTATAAGTTTGAATAAATGAATTGAAAGAAACAAAGAGGTTGCAGTAATTTAGGGTTATGGGGTGGGTGGGGAGAAGGATGGGGAAATGTCTAGACACAACGGATAAAAAAAGGCCTCCTGTGAGGGATACTGGAGCTGAGCACCAAGAGAGGAGCTAGGCCAGACTAAGAGGATCAGGAGGGGGCCCAGAACACAAAATTAAAGGAGATACTCACTTTTAGTTATGCCAGTGTCAGTTCAGGATTTTCTTGATCATGACAATGAGGGCCTCCTGCAGGTTTGCTCTCAGGTTCCTCTCTTTTCTCATCTTAGTCCTCTTGGCACATTAGAGGAGAGAAATAGCCAGTTCTGCAGAGTATAAGTGTATGTGTGTGTGTGTGTGTGTGTGTGCGCGCGCGCGCGTGTGCTAAAAAAGAAAGCGAGGTGAGGGACTGGGGAGAAGGAGGCATGGCACAGTGATCCTAGGTAGCAGAAACAGGGTACGCAATGATGCAGAGGTGGAAAAGAGCTTGGCATGTCATCAAAGCTGAAAGGAGGAACTCACACCTGCATCCGAGTGGATAGAGGACAAGAGACCCAAGGTGAGGTTGGAGAGGCAAGCAGTTGGTTCGGCCTAGTAGGCTGTGTAAGGCACGTAGACCTTATTCTAAGTGCAATGATGATAGATTTTGTTCTGGGAAAGGATATAACTGAATATACTATGTTTGAACTTCCTGAAAAATGGGTTGAAAGAAGGGCAAATGTAAAATCAGAGAGACAATAAGAAAGTGTGATAATACAGGCAAGAGAAGGTGATGACCTAGAATGGATAAAAATGGAAAGAAATAGATAGATTTGAGATACATTTTGAGGAAGAAATCATAAGACCTGCTGACATGGAAATAGGAAGCTTAGAAGAGAACTGTGGCCTGGAAAGCTAAGCCTTGGATGTGGATGAGCTACTCTAGGGAAAAAGAAAGGAGAAATGGGAGGAGAAGAGAGTAAAGCAGAGGGGTAAGGGAAGGGTTTGGGAAACTCCACGCTTAAAAATCCAGTAGAAAAGATACCAGAGAGAAAATCAGCACATGAAGAACACATGCATTTAGAAAGAAGGTGTCTCAAAAACCCAAATATCCACTGAAAGATGAACAAATAAGCATTATATACCCACACAATGGAATAATATTAAGTAGCCTTGAATAGGAAGAAAATTTTATCATGTGCTACAACATGAATGAATCATAAGAAACTTTTGCTGAGTGAAACAAGGCAGTCACCAAATGACAAATACTGTATAATTCCAATTATATGAGTTATTCAAAGGCCTAAAACTCATAGGAAAACAAAGTAGTATAGTTGTTACCAGTTGAGGAAAAAGGGTTAATGCAGTGTTATTGTTGAATGGGTAGAGTGTTCCAGTTTTGCAAAAACAAAATGTTGTAAAGATCTAGTTTATGAAAAAATGTGAATGTACTTAACACAAGAATTTTAAAAATGGTTAAGATAATAAAAGTTATGCTTTTTGCTACAATTTCTTTTTAAATTTTATTTCATTATTTTTAGAAAGAGGGGAGGGGAGAGAGGCAGAGAGGGAGAGAAATACCAATGTACAGTTGTGTTTCACCTGCCTCCAGCCACAGACCTGACTGGAGACCTGGTTTGCAACCTGGTTATGTGCCCTGGCTGGGGAATCGAACCTGCGACCTTTGGGTTCGCAGGCCGGCGCCTTATCCACTGTGCCACCAGCCAGGGTTTTTGCTACAATTTTTTAAAAATAAAAATAATCAAAAAATGAAAGTGTTCCAAACAAGGGAGAAGTGATCAAATTAAGTGCTGCCAACAGACTAAGCAAGAAGAGAACAGAATTAATATACCAATTTTTAAAGATGGTGCCCACTGGTGACTTTTGGTTTTGTTTTATTTGGGAAGGGAAGCTATTTGAACATCTTTGAATGTTAATGGAACAATTGATTGTAGAGGGAGAAATGGATAAGTCAGGGAATAGGAATAAGGAATGCTGTACTTAAGGAGGTCTGAGGAACATATTTTGACAGAAAGACAGACACTTCCTCTAACTTGACAGGAAGGAAGGAAAAGAAGGTGGGGCTGCGTGCAGGTGGGTTTGTGGGTTTGGAAGTTTCTGTTTTTCTCCGCAAAATGTCAGGTGGCATTGACAATGTGTGGGGTGAGAAGAAACTTTATAAGTGCTTTGAAGAGAACAAATGTCATTAGCCATTCAGGATCATAGGAAAATGAGCCTGCCAATGATTCATAGCAAGACTGACCAACTCCATGGCAAGCTGTAGAATTCCGTATTCATTATTTTAAAGAGACACCATCATGTTTTATTCTGGTCAAATCTAAGGTATGCCTCTGAAAATGAGATACATTCTAGTATTGTTCCAATTTTCTAGCATTGTCAGAGTTAAATTGTCAGCATTGTTTTTTCTTAGGAGTCCTTAAACAATGGATATCAGTGGTATCTTAGAGTCAGTGAAATATGGTTCCACTTCCTGTGTGAAGATATGGAGAAGGCATTTCTTTCAGGGTTAGCTTTCAAAAATAAGATGAATAGATAGCAGCTTGATGATAGGTATCAATCACAAGGAGGCCTGTTTGAGCCCACTCACATGTAGTATAATTGCAACCTGATGGTAAACTCTGTCTCCCGAGATGATCAGCGCTATGTTACTAGAAGTGTTTCATCTGGACGTTTGGTCTATAAGACCAGTCTTTCAGGTCTTTTGCCCATTTAAGATACTATCATGAAATTTTCTTGTAAGTTCAACTCTTGTGAAACAACAGTTCAGAATTCCTTTGTCAAGGTAGCCAATATTGGATGCTTGGAAGCAGAGATATGAATATTGAAGAAGGGATCCAGAGAGGATATGTAGCCATTCACAAAATATTATTTACTTTCTATAGGCCAAGTCAAGCAGTCTGTCAGGTTTGGGAGAAATAAAAACGAAATCAGAGTTTCTGACCTACAGGGGCTTACAGCCTGTTAGGAGACAGACAAGAAACGAAGTTGTCACCAGAGACATTCACTCCTCTCAGCACTTGTATAGCATGTATCTGTTGAGCTCCTACAAAGTGTCAGACACTGTTCTAGGACCTAAAAATACAGAATTAATAAAATTGACAGTTTTTCCCCCATAATTCTTAGGGAATAAAATTAACTGATACCATGACCAAACATTGTAATTTTGACAGGGTGTGTTTAGACAGGGTGTTAGGAATATCAATTAAGCTACTTCGGCCAAAAGTAATAGAAGACCTAATAGTGGTACAAGTCTTAGGAGCATTCATTTTTTAAAAATATTTTATTATTTTTTATTATTTTCAGAGAGGGGCAGAGAGGGAGAGAGACATCAATGTATGGTTGCCTTTCACCTACCTCCAGCTGGGGACCTGGCTGGAGACCTGGTGTGCAACCTGGTTATATGCCCTGGCTGGGGAATCGAATCAGCAACCTTAGGGTTTGCAGGCTGGTGCCTTATCCACTGTGCCACCAGCCAAGGCAGAAGCATTAATTTTTATTTGAAAAGCCCACAGGTTATTGATCCCAGGATGGGTTTAATAATTTAGTGGTGTCATTAATGACCAAGGTTTTCCACCCTCCTTCCCCCAATGCTAAAACATCTTGGCATTTTTCTCAGGCTTTTTGCTTCATGGCATCAAGATGGTTACCATAGCTGCAGATATTACTTTCTCTTAGAGGTTTGAAAGCCAGAAGGGAAAAAGGGGTAGTCTAGCCCCCTTATTTTATCAGGGAAAAAAAAAAAAAAATCCTACCTAGAAGCTTTCTTGACCCCTAGTGGACTTCCCCCTAAAACTTATTGAACACAAATGGTCACCTGTCTACATCTAATTCAGAGACCAGAAATGAGGACTTTCATTGCTGCAGTTGATTGAAAATAATTATGAGTCATCTAATCAAAATTTTTGGCAACAAAGAAGACAAAATGAACTTGGATGGGTAAATAGTGGCTGCCCAAATCATGGGATGCTCTCTGAGGAGGTGACATTTGAACTGAAACCTAAACAATGAGGTGGTGTCAGCCTCCTGTACCATGTACCATGCATGGTGGTATTGGGCCATGGTGGATACGGAAGGTAAGACAGTGAAGACACTTGAGGACGAGGATGAGTCAGCCAGGTGAAGCTGTGGTGAGAGGTGGGCGGAGGCATTGCAGGCTGCAGTAGAGGCCAATAGAGAAGAAAAGGGATGTGTCCCAATTTTACATTAGGCCACACACAGCAAGATAAACAAGACAGGGTAGATCTCAACCCTGATGAAGATGACTTCAAAGGGGAAGATTCAGATTCCAGCATTACAAAATGTGTGACTAGGTGAACGTATGCAAAAACAGAATATTCGATTTTACCTCAGTCTTTGGAGCAGACTTCCTTAAGGGACATTTGGGTTGAATTATGACTGAGGACAGGAGTTTGCCAGGACAAGATGGGAAGGTTGTCCTAGGTGTAGGGAACAGTAGGCACAGAGCCCTGGAGACTTGAAAGAACATGATGAAAAGAGTAAGGCATTATCAATATATGTATATAGCATGTGTGAGTGAGGCAGCATCTGGTGACCAGGCTGAGATCATGCCTGGGAGCTCTGCTTTATTTGGTTGTTGCCAGCACTTTCCTTTTAAGAAGCTGAGAGATCCAGGTAATAAAAACCAAGCTGGTTTTCTGATTTGTGCAGTGTGAGGTTGTGCTTGGGTGATATCCAAGAATACTTTCATTGTTTACATTTTTGGTCTCTAGTAGACGTTCACTAGAAGTTTATTGAACAAATAAAGTATGAACAAGACTTCATCTTTCCTGCGGCCAAGCTGTGCTCATTAATATGAATTAGATGTGTCTTTCAAGACTGGCCCACCTCTGCATGCTCCAGGAAGTAGCCCTAGACCACCTTTCTCCATCATTTTTTCCCTGCTTTAGGCTTAACTGCTTCAGCTTTTAGCTGAGAACATCTTGCACATTTCACATTTGTGTTTCTTCTTTTCTCAATTAAATTGTAATCTTCTAGTGGTCAAGGGTCATATTTTATGTAAATCAATATAGTCTCAAATACATGGCCCATTAGGCATATGAAGTTCATTCAAAATATTGAATTTTCCCACCTAATGAATGGACTTAACTGGATTTCAGCCCCAAAGGTGAGTCTCGATTCTCTGGTCACTCCCTAGGGGATCCGGAGCAATCCATGAAGCAAAATGAAGGTGAGAGAGCCCTGAGATTAAAAATAAGGGTGCCTCTCCCTATGTTGCAAGAATTTAGTGGAGGTTTTAAAAGGTGGAACACCCTAGATAAAGCTGAGTGTGGTTTTTGAAATATTGAAATATGGGTTTGGGAGATCCGTAAAGCCCATTAATGCTTAAAAAGAAAAGAATTTTTAATGTTCATAAGTTAGAAAAATACATCATCGCCCATGTTGTCTTCCAAGCTCCTTCCTCCTTGTGTCAGGAGAGGCTAGGTTTTGCTGAGGTTAAAAAAAAAAAAAGTAGCTCTCAAATTTCAGCCACTAAGAACAATAAAGAGTAATTTTTTCATGCTCAGCGTGGGTCAGCAGGGCCTTCAGCTACTAAGTCACTCAGGGGCCCACACTGATGGAGTAACTACCATTTTCAACTGTTGGTCCCCACACTAACAGCTCCCATGACCCTATTGAATCACAAGGAGGTTAGGACTTGCAACGCCCCTATTTGTCTGGAACTAGGGACAACCAGAAACATTTAGAGAACCATACTACCATAGTCCAAGTGACCAGAAAACCAGACAAAGACACAGCTCCAAGCATAGGCAGGAGTGTTCTCCATGTCCCATTTTTACATCTAGGCAGTCCATAGGGATGGTGATAGTCACGGTCAGATATCACAGATCCTGTGCCACCACCACAGTCCTGGACCCATTGCCAACAAAAGGGATGCCTTTGCTCTATGTGAGACTGTGTCACCTAGGGTGTGACTCATCCATTGTCACCTGTTGTGCCCCTCCCATCGCCTGAGCTTCCTCCATGCAGGACTGGTCTGTCAGGCTGCAGGGTCCTTGCCTGTGAGGTTGGCTGTCAGCCTGGGAATCTGCCATTCAGGGCTAAGTGGACTGCTCAGGGTACAGGAGCCCAGCCTGCTGATTTGTGACAAGATATGACAAACAAAAGCCTCTGAGGCCTGCCAGTGCCTCAGCTGCCAGGGATCAGGACAGATTTGCTGGTGACTTGCTGGCGTCTAGCCACAGTGAGTAGTCCCACATCCTCCTTCTCCTTCCAGTGACTTTCTTTGGAGAGGAATTTCAGAAATGAGAGGCTGGTTACAATTCTACAGTTGTGAGACTTTGTAACTTGGGGTTTAATAACAGGAAATGTGTAAATGCTAAAAAGGAATTTGGTAACTTGGAGGCACTTTACATAATTCAATAAGAGCACTAATCTGGTATTAAGGTGTTTTTATTTTTATCTATTACTGTATGTTCCTCTGACCCCATTCAAATATCAGAGTCCAAGAAATTGGAATCTTTGAAGGAATTTTCTTTTGCTAACTATTTAAAGTGATAGGTAGATGCAGAGGCTAATTAACTGTTTTTAAAAATATTTTTTCTCGCATAAAATTTATAATGTTTTATCTGCAATTTTAACTTATTATCAAGACATAAACAGATTTAAGGTCTCCTTGAAAACAGATGAATATATTCACACTGTCACGAAAAAGCCCTGCACCTCTAACAATTAACCTACAGCATTAAGAATTCTTGATCCTAGACATTATTTTTTTAAGATCAGACTTTCTCATGATAAACGTAAGCTTTGGGGCAATTTCTCTTGCTTCATAAGTTTATCTGCATTATGTCATTTGTACTATGAGAGAAAAATGACCAAAGTTCTACATGTCCACTGATTTTCATATCATTATTTAAAATATTATTGTAATTGATACCTAATTCTATTCCTCCCTTTCTCTGAAGGATTTTTTCTGTTTGTTAAATGTGATTTTGAAAGTGCAGTTTTGCTTTAAAACAAATTTATCCTTTGAATTTCAACACAATATGTTTTTCCCTCTAAAGTAAACTTACAGATAAAGAGTGAGGCTTGAATTAATCTCACATTATTTTTGGTTTGTTGAATTTCCTCTTTCAAAGGTCATTCAGATTGTTAGAGTTTGGGAAAATTGACTTATTTGTAACTCAGGTAAATGATTTCAAGCAGACTTCTAGACAAACAATTAGCCTTAAAAGACTGTCAAACTTGTATTTTATGTTTTTAGGGATTGTATCCTAAGATCTTACAGCCTTCTTTTCTGCAGTACTTGCATAATATAGAGTTACAGCATCATTGTTGTTTTGCAAAATGAATGAAAATTTATGACTATAAATCAAGACTCTTATCCAAAAACAATGAGAGCAGTGGCCAGCTCCAGGCTGATGGCAGGTCTTTCTGAACAGGATTTGGGAGCAGAGGCACAGGGACTGGGGATGGAATTCTTTTGGAGCCTGGCAATAATGGGGTACAGGGTTTATAGAGAATATTTCTAAATGTGGATAGATAAACAGAATCAACTAAAAATCAATCTGCCTTTTATTATCAGTATGTTCTGCGAATTCTAAACTATGTCATTGATAAACCACTCCTTGCCCCTGGGGCAGACCACATGCGAGACCTTCTGCCTTCCCTCCAGCAATGCCCTCCTTACCCCTTAGTTCATGTCCATGGGCCATGCATATAAGTTCTTTGGCTTCTCCATTTCCTTTACTATTCTTAACATCCTCTTGTCTATTTTGTACCTACCAATTATGCTTCTTAATCCCTGTACCTTTTACCACATTCTCCCCTTCTCCCCTCCTTGCTGATAACCCTCCATATGAAAAACTTGCGTTGGGATGCCAAGAAGAGATTCGGAAGGAATGGGAGAAAAGAGCCTCACATCTGTCATGGGGACTCCTCTCCTGTTGTCTTAGCCCCACCCTGAAGCAGTGCTTTGTGTGGTTTCTGTAAAACCTTCCTCACCTCCCTGACATTCCCACCAACCCTTGGTGCTCAGGGAAAGTACTTCCCATTAGCTGTTTTGGATTGTTCAGTCTCAGTATTCTTCTAAACAGGAGATTGCTATCTCCTGAGACCCATCGTTGATTAAATTCATTTTAGCCCCATCTATCTGCCTGAAATCTTTTCTTTTTTTTAAAGTATATTTTATTGAATATGGTGTTACAGTTGTCCCAATTTCTTTTTCCTTTGCTCCCCTCCACCCAGAACCCCACTTCTCTCCTGCAATCCCATCCGCCTTAGTTCATGTCCATGGGTTGTGCATATGTTTCCTGATTTCATACTTTTCTCTATTATTAACATCTCCCTGTCTATTTTGTACCCATTTATGTTCCCTAATCTTTGTACCATTTCCCCATGTCTCTTCCTTCACCCTCCTAGCTGATAACCCTCCAAATAATCCCTGTACCTATGATTCTGATCTTGTTCTGGATGTTTATTTAAAAAAAAAAAAATTTTTTTAAGGTTCTGTTGTTGATAGCTGTGAGTTCGTTGTCATGTTAATGTTCATTATTTTGATCTTCTTTTTCTTAAGAAAGCCCCTTTAACATTTCATATAATAATGGCTTGGTGATGATGAATTCCTTTAGCTTTACCTTGTCTTGGAAGCACTTTACCTGCCCTTTCATTTTAAATGATACTTTTGCTAGATAGAGCAATCTTGGTTGTAGGTCTTTGCTTTCCATCACCTTGAATACTTCTTTCCAGTCCCTTCTTTCTGCAAAGTTTCTTTTGAGAAATCAGCTGATAAGTCTTATAAGAACCCCTTTATAGGTAACTCTCTTCTTTATTCTTGCTGCTTTTAAGATACTCTCTTTATCTTTAATCTTTGGTATTTTAATTATGATGTGTCTTGGTTTGGTCATCTCTGGGTCTAGCTTGTTTGCAACTCTGTACTTCCTGGACTTGTATGTCTATTTCCTTCACCAAATTTGGGACATTTTCCTTAATTATTTTTTTTCACATAAGTTTTCAATTTCTTGCTGTTACTGTTCTCCTTCTAGCACCCCTATGATTTGGATATTGAAACATTTAAAGCTGTCCCAGAAGTTCCTAGGCCTCTTCTCATTTTTTTTCAATTCTTGTTTTTCCACTCTGTATTGATTGACTGTTTATTTCTTCCTTATGTTCCAAATCATTGATTTGAACCCCTTCCCTTCACCATTGGTCTCATATGGGTTTTCCTTCTTTTCACTTAGCATCAGCATATCCTTTACTCCTCTTCTATGTTTGCTGTACTCAAGTAAACCTGTCAAGCCTGTGAACATCTTTATCACCAGTGTTTTAATTTGTGTGTCTGTTAGGTTGGCTATCTCCTTGTGGCTTAGTTCTCCCACTGGAACCTTGATGTGTTCCCTTTTTTGGATCATACTTCTCTGTCTGCTCAACTGACAGGCTTCTGTGTTTGCCTCCAGGTCTTAGGTAGAGATGTGGTACCTATTATCTTTTGTAAGGGGAGGAGCCTTAGGTATTCATTTGTATAGACAACCCATCTCACCATGTTGTGGCACTGTATGTGGGGGAGGGGTCTGAGAGGGAACAATGCTGCTTACTCAGCACTCACCCCTTTTCCAAGCACCTCTCCTGCTTCCCATGTGGGACCAGTGCTTCTCACTTCTTTAGCTGTTGTTCTGGCCTTGGTTTCCAGAGTGGGTGGGTCTGCAGACATTCTAGGACTGTGGGGGCCTCTAAACAAATGAACTCTGCTGAGAGACCAGCAGTTTCTTCCCCTGCCCCAACCCTTCACTAGTTTTCACAGTCAGAAGTGATGTGGCTCTATTTTCCCCTCAGTGCTGGAACCATGAGTTGCATGGTCTGGTGCTGGTAGCACTCTGCAAGTATCCCTACTTTCTTTCTTTCTTTTTTTTTTTTTTTTTTTTTTGTTATTTTTTAAACTATTTTTTAAATTCATTATTTTTAGATAGAAGGGAAGAGAGAGAGGCAGTGAGGGAGAGAGACGAGAGACATCAATGCATGGTTGCCTTTCACCTGCCTCCAGCTACGGATCTGGCTGGAGACCTGGCTTGCAACCTGGTTATATGACCTGGCTAGGAATTGAACCAGTGACCTTTGGGTATGCAGGCCAGCACCTTATCCACTGTGCCACCAGCCAGGGCTATCCTACTTTCTTTTTTAATGTACGACTTCACTTTCTGCCAGCCAGCCACAACCACTGTCCCATTGCAGCTGCCTTGCTGCCAAACCACATCCTCTCTGTCCCAGCTCCACACTTCCTTCCTGGATGAGTATTTCTTCTTTATATATTTGTTCTACTTCCATGCAGCTTGATTTTCTGGAACTTCTGGTTGTCTCTAGTTTTGAGGAGGTTGTATTCCTTCTTAGGTGTGGGGAAAGACACAGTGTGGCTGGAAGTTGCTCCATTCCTGAAATTTTTGGTTTCACTGAAAAAGTTCTCTTAAGGTCACACTACTTTAAGCCCCAAAGGTGGTTTTATTGTAATTATATCAGGTTATGGAGTACAGGATCCTGTGAGGCACCAGGACTCTCTCTCTCTCTCTCTCTCTCTCTCTCTCTCTCTCTCTTTCTCTCTCTTTTGTCCTGGGGTGTCTGCTTCTTATTGTCCTGGCTGGCCTTCTTTTTGCAGTTGGGTGAACCTATTCCATTACATATTGTTATTACTTAGGGCTGTTTGAAATTGTGTGTTAATATCATCTGGGAAGTTTCTTGTAAAAGCCTGTCCATCCCTAAATGTTAACAATTAGTGTAATCTAGGTTAAGAGGTGTGTAGATCTTCACTGCACTAGTCTTTCAACCTCTCAGTAGTAAAGAAGTTATTCAAAATGCAAAGGTTTGGGGGAAAAATCTTAGTATTTAAGCCTTATCACTAGAAATGCTGATTCAATGGTCTAAAGTAGGGTCCTTGCTGTTAACATTATTAAAAAACTCCTCTGAAAATCCTAATGTGCAATAAAAGTTGGAAATTGCTGTTATGGAGATTTTGTCTTCTTTAGCTCTTCTAGAAGAGAATGGGTCCCTTTTCTTTTTTCCTGTCAAAGTTTGAAAATTCTTGGGGTGAGGGCTGAGATCCCCAGCTCGGGTCAGTTCCCATCTCATAACCCAGTCGGCAAAGGCAAAATACATCCTTCAGAATGGCTGCATGCATAGTAAAAACTGTAAATAAGCATTTTCCAGATAAGCATGAGGTTGGGAGGGCAGCTAGACAAAATAATAATAATAATAATAATAATAATAATATCCAGTATATTCCTTCAACACAAATGCAAATTGAGCCCTGAACTGCTAAGTCTAGCTATTAATAAGCTAAAGCCATTATTTCTTACTATAGTGATATTTCAAATTATGCCTTTTAAAACTATGGGATAATGGAGAATTATTCTTTCTCAGTGGCAAAATACAAATTAAATATATCAATATTTAGTAACAAAAATAAAAATTCTGTCAATAGCAAAGTGGGCCTTACAAATTGCTATGCATTGTATATTAATCAATACAATTTAAGGAAGGTCACATCTGGGCCTAATGTTTCCGTTATATCAGTACACATTTTACTTCATAACACATGTGGTCTTTAAAATTTCTTATGTCCATAATGAAATTCTCTAAATCAGCTAGTAGGCCCTGAGTCACATCCCCTGCCCTTTCTATTGCCTTGTAGGAGATTCTGTCTCAGCCTTGTCTCTGAAGGGGCTGCCTATTGCTAAGGGGTTGGTAAGAATTCTAAGTCTTAAATAGTTTCAAACTGTCTTATAGTTGGAAGAGAGTAGAGAGTAACACTGTCACTTCTGTGTAAGCTCGGGCATAGAAACTTGTCATGATAGTTCCTAATGCCATGGACCTCAGGTGTCCTGTCTTCCTTGCACCTTGAGCCTCCTCATGTAGAGGTCCTGTCACCTCTTAGGGCATTGAGTTGTCAATGACCAGAGAGGCTCTGCTTTAGGAGAACAGTTTTGGTGTGGAAAAGCAGGAAATGTGAAACGCCGATGCAGAGTGGCTGAATTGTGAACTTTACAATTGATTCTGAAAAGAACTGGACTTTCTGAGAGAAAAAGGCTCTGTGATTTCTAAAGGAATCAGAGTAGGAAGAAAGAGGAAGAAGGATGTGTGAAGATGGATGAGGAGTTTCCCAGGCCCTGGGAAGTGGCAGAGACAGGGCTTGCCCGGGGGCAGTCTTTGCTTACTGAGACAATAACGAATTTGGTGTGTTATCTGTGGGCCTGGTTGATAGAGAGGAGAGTGGGATACAGATGTGTTTATGTGGGCAAAGCAGGGCCAAGTGCTGAGACCCACAGGCCAGCAAAAGCCAGCACAGAGTAGGGCTTATCTTTGCATGCCTCTCTTCTGATGTTGATGTTAAAATATCATCATTCCCAGGAAGAAAGAAAGAGGAAAAGAAAGAGGAAATGCTGAATTGATCAAATAAGACCTAATTTAAACTGACAGACAGTAAGTTTGACGCATGGGCAAAATTTCCATCATTGCTCAAATAAGGGCTCCAATGCAAATTTAATTTGGTTCTAATGCAAAAAACAGTCCCATCCGTTTCATGATGGCTAAATGTGTACTGCTACACATGTCTTCATGGTCTTTGTGTACTTGTCCTGATTATAACTTGAAGTACCTATTTTTCCTCAGTTGATTGATCCAGAAGGCCATCTTCCCTCTCTAATGGCTGACTGTACCTCTGAGATGCTGTATCTTTCACAGAGACCTGTGTGTCTTAGTTCTCCTTGGCTACAGTTCTCCTTCTGGAGTCTCATGTCTTGAAAACCATTTCAAAACTTAATGCAAAAGTCTCTTCATGCCTAAGGATCAAATTGTAAACAAATTGCTCTTTGAATAGAAACACTGATTCACTTGCTGCTTTAACATGGAGAATGAGAGTAAATTAACAATATTTTCTGACATTCAAAGATTAAGAGAGTTTGAAAGGATATATCCCAGTAAGAACTAAAGTGAATATAAAAAAAGGTATGAAATACAAGAAAGAATGTGAAATGTAAGAAACCAAAGGATGAAAGGTGTCTTTTTTCTTTCTTTCTTTTTTTTTTTTAAAGATTTTAATTTATTATTTTTAGAGAGAGGGGAAGGGAGAGAGGCAGAGAGGGAGAGATACATCAACGTATGGATGCCTTTCACCTGCCTCCAGCTAAGGACCTGGATGGAGACCTGTCTTGCAACCTTGTTATGTTGCCCTGGTTGGGGAATTGAACCAGCTGTCTTTGGGTTCTCAGGTCGGCGCCTTATCCACTGTGCCACCAGCCAGGGCTGTGGTGTCTTTTTTCAATTGAACTGATGGAAATATCCTTTCAGGTTTAATAGATAGATGGTTCCTTATTTTTATATTGTTATATATTTTTGTAGATCAAATTGGGGGCATTTTTATCTTTCTATTTAGATTGGGAAATAATTATTCATGGATCCTTCATATATATGAATTATGAATAATTATTTTTATATGTATAATATAAATGAGAGAGAATACCAAATGTAAAGTGAGATAAAGATCATAAAAATGTCATAAAACTATTAAAAAAGTAACCTGAAACTCTGACTTACCATCTAATTAAAAATGTCTAGAGGGGAAAACATTGAGACAACTGTAACAGGATAATAATAAAAATGAAAAAAAATTAAAAATTATTTGTTTGAATAAAATTCATATTTCAGTGTGATCATTAAGGTGTTGAGCCTTGAAGTCCACATTTTTAATCATTTTACTGTTGTGCTGATTAAAAGAGGGATGCCATTTAAAATTTCTTATTTTAATATTCTCATTTTCTGAAAATAGAATTATCATTTATCAATGAGCAAAAATGAATATTTATAATATATAAATATTCAAATTTAATGATTTTATGGATACCCACATATCAGAAACCATTCTTATGTGTTGAGCTATCATATATTTTTATCTTATAACAGTTGCCTTATTAACTATTATATACCTTTTTATGCTGGTCTCTTTCAATTCTGAGTCTTCACTCATGTGAAAGATACAGTTCTTGGATGCTTTGCAGAAGTATGAAGTGTGGCAGCCTAATGTGACCCCAGTTATCAGTTATGAGTAACAAGATAGTTTTAAGAGTAAAAAAAGAAAATGCTGAAGTCCATTGAAATCTGAAAAATTATAGATGTACTTTAGAACAAAATTTGCATTCATGGAAATACATAAATCTTGAAACAAAATTTTTCAGCTAAGTGCAACTTAAATATCAGTTCAACTATCTCATGTATTTTCTCTTCATTTTGAGTTTTGCTTCTCCTTCTCTATTTCCTCTCTTGATTAACGTTATTCAAATTCACCCAGGTGCTTAGTCTAGAAAATCAATATCATCCTTTTCTCTGTTACCTTTCCATATATGCTTTCTTCCCTAAATTTTCACTTATTCTTCTAAGCCTAGCCTTTTATACTCTCCTCTTCCCTCCTTTCTCTTACTCATTGGGTCATGAGACCTTCTGAATCCATCCTGCCAGTGCTGTGGTTTCAATGTTGGGTAAGGAATAGCCTCTTCATTGGCTTCCTGGCTCTTGTATCTGCCTTTTAACCTCCTTTAGCACTGTTGGCAGAATAATTTTTCTAAAATAAAATTTGATATTGTCACTTGATGGGGCCTTACTTTCCATGGAGAAACCCCATTGCTTTGCTGTGACACAGAACTTGCCTCACTGTGACATCAGCATACCTTTAGCTGATGAGTTACCCATGTCACTTTCCCATCACACTATTGATTTTCCAACATGGTAACCTACTCAGTCATCCCGGAACATGCCTGGCTCTTTCATATCACACTTCCTGCTTTGGACCTGCTATTTCTCTGCCTGGAATACTGTTCTTCCTCATCCTCTGGCAACTTCCACATCAAATGTCACCTTGTTTGTGACATTTCCCCAAACCCTCTTAGGGAGAGTGTATCGCTTTTCACCACAGGTTTCTCAAGGGCCAAATGTTATAAAAAGGATCATGACAGAATTGGAGGAAGAACATAGATCTTATTACATGCTCTCCACTCAGTATCAAAAATGGTTTTTTGTTTTTTGGTTTTTTTTTCCAGTTGTAAATCTTAATTATTTGTGGAACAGATGGCAAAGAACATGTGAAAAACTGTTTTATTCTTCTTGGTTATTGCTAACCTTTTGATGTCTTTCCAGTGTTTTAATTTATATTTTATTATTTAAAATAATTAGAAATTAGCCCTGGCTGGTGGTTCAGTGGATAGGTGCTGCTCTGTGAACCCAAAGGTTGCTGGTTCATTTCCCAGTCAGGGCACATGACCAGGTTGCAAGCCAAGTCTCCAGCCAGGTCCTTAGCTGGAGGCAGGTGAAAGGCAACCATACATTGATGTTTCTCTCCCTTTCTTCCTCCCCTCTTGCCCTTATCTCTAAAAATAATGAATAAAACCTTTTAAAATTTCAGAAAAACCTCAAGTATAAATATGATAGTAATAAATTATCCACATTTCCACCTCCAGCATTACCTGCTTTTAACATATTTGGGTCCATCTCATTTCTTGTTGCCTTCTTTTTAAGCCATGCTTTTGTTTGGGTAGAAATATTATGTGCTTACCATAAAAGAATTAGAAGAGAGCAGAAAAATTTTAAAGTAAAAGTAAAATAAATCATCCCTAATTTTGCTACCTAGAAATGACCATTGCTAGTGGTTAAATATTATTCCAGATATTTTTCTATGTATGTTTGTTTATACATAAGGATATGATAGATTGATTAATAATTATAAAGAATATCAGAAACAACACAATTATAAGTAGTTAATTATACTATATTTGTTTTTTAAATAAGTCAATAAATTAAATTTTATTTAAATTGATTGGGAAAAAATAAGTGAAACCTAAGAGATGTTTAAACTTCTTAAATTTTTCCCCTTCAAAATAATCTTTAATTTGTTATTTTCTAAAGATATTTATAATACTTAAGAGAAATTTTATGAAATATATTGAGATAAGAGGCAGCAATTAAAAGAGAATTCTTGTTAATTTTAGGCAGTGTGGTTTTATTCCCTACTAGAAAGATGAAGTTTTAGCATCTTTATAGTTTTTCCATTTTCCTTTCACCTCTTAGTTTTAACAGTTATGTTGCACTTTCATATTAATCTTTTCTACCTTCTAAACTTCTGGAATATACTCTTGCATTATATCTGAATATAATTTTTAATTTTTGCTTACACTTAATGTGTGCTCTTCTTCAAGGGCTGCAATTATGCTTGCTTTGGATTATCTTCCTGTGTCTTCCATTAATATTACCTTTTCTCTATTTCATGCTCTTTTTCTTTCTTAACAACATTTCTGCTTGATTAACTCAAGGCTTTTCTTTTCTTTTTCTTTTCTTTCTTTTCTTTTTAAAAAGATTTTATTCATTATTCTCAGAGAGAAGGACAGGGATGGAGGAAGAAAGTGAGTGCTACATCAATGTATGGTTGCCTTTCACCTGCCTCCAGCTACAGACCTGGCTGGAGACCTGGCTTGCAACCTGGTCACATGCCCTGACTGGGAATTGTACCAGCAATCTTTGGATTTGCAGGATGGTCCCAATCCACTGAGCCACCAGCCAGGGCTTATGACTTTTCATTATTGATGTTTTCCTTGTTGCCTCCTCTATGTATAACTTTCTTAATTTAGGAATTTCATAATATTATATTGACCTTTGAGATTTCATCCCAATCTTAGTTTTATCATTTCTCCTTGATGCTCATATGCAATAAAAGAATTCTATATTAACTTGTACTATGACTTGAACTAATTGCATGTGTGTGTGTGATACAATGTTTTATCCTGGAGTTTTTGCCATCTTTCATAAGCTCTGCTGCTTTGTATTTTTCTTTAAAAATATTTCTCCATAATATGATTGCAATGGTACAATGCATTTCCTTTATCTTGCTTATGCTTACATTGTTCTGATATACAGAGGATGATTTCTTGTCCTTCCTCTCTCTATATATGACACTACATTATCTTCTGCCATGATGGTTTAGTTTGAGGTCTTGCTCTCTTCACTATTCTTAGTCTAAGGGAATTGTAGGAGGAAGAAATGCTCAGCGGCAGCCCTATTCCTAGTATATCAGGTGAGCTATTTACTTGAAATAGCCAGTACTATAAAAGGATTTACCTGAAAAGGCTTTAGCTGAAAAGAACAAACTGAAGAGAAGTTAGTGAAGAAATTCTTTACCAAGGTGCAGGCAAACTACAGGAGCCAACAAGAGGTGATGGGTAACTAGGGGACTAGCAAGATTCTATGCCTAGACCTCAAGAGACAAGAGGAAGGAATCACTGAGTCCTGATGCACACTGTAGCCTGGCAGAGAGAATGCCCAAAAGGAACCATAGCCAAAGGAGAGCTGTCACTGTGGATGGTGATCACAGAGGGAGGGAAAAAAGGGGACACGTACCCTCCAAGTCCTGATTGTCCCTGCACTCCTTAATCTGCTAATGACTTCCATTAGAAAAACCCAACTGAAAGCCAGAGGTAAGACATGTACAGAAAGAAGTCAGCTGCAGAGGTGGGCTCAGCTCTATTACCAAGACTTTGTTAAGTGTCCTGTACCAGAACTGACCACTTTTCTGGGTGGTCTATGTTAATAGCAGATGTACTGGGACTCTGAATTGTTTCCCTGACTTAGGATCACTCTGGAGTCCTTATTTCCATCAGAGAGTCCCCATTTCCATCAGAGAGTCCCCATTTCTTTCCCCATTTACAGTGTGTCTGCAACACCCAATTAAAAAATTGTCTAGTTAGAAGAGGAAAACAAAAGGATTCTTACATTTTGCTTCATTTAGATTTCTGAGTATTAATGAGATTTCTGAAAATGTTTTATAATTTATTATTTGGCTAAAAGGGTAAAGGGAAAAAGAGAATAAAGTTTAGGAGATATGCCATGCTTCTACATGTGACTACAGTTTACATTTTTCAATCTTTCTGTTTGTTTTGAAGTTTGAATCTTTCCTAGCAGTTTTGAAGTTATTCCCTTAAATCACACCCTTTTTGTTGCAATTAGTGAAGTTTTTGCTGATTTCCAATATTTTGTTAGTGTTGGGTGAACTATTCTCATTCATTTCCAGCCAAGTATTTTAACTGAGATATTATACCAATGTTTTTATGTCATGGATGTGTATGTTATATAGAGCATCTTAATGACTGTTTTGTCACATTAATATTATAAAATTATAATATGCTACTACCTCATACAGAGATGTTATCAAACTCTTCATGAATGTTGTTTTAATGTTTATGCAATTTTAATATAGAGTTATCATACTTTACTCTCTATTTTTGTTATTGTTTGGAATCTATTTTTGTTTCCGTATTTGTATTTTTGCTACTTTATATGTAACTGCCATTGGCAAGCCTGCATGCCATGCTTTTCTTCTATACTTGGAGATTTCTGTGAGATAGAGTTCAAGAAGTTCTGCAGTGCTGCCTAAGTAGAGTTCATTTCCAAATATCATATACCATTACAGTCTTTTAAATGTGTCCTGGCAAGCTTGGACTGTCAGATTAGATTCTCTCTTGGTTTTGTGGTGACTCACAAGGTCAGTGGATTCTCGGTCACACCTTTGCCAAGTGTCTGGCACATATGTCACAGGCACATGCTCATTGATTTACATTTACTTCCTAGGTGTGAAGAATCACCATTACTCATTGCTACTTGAAACCTGCATGCAAAAGAAGCAAGTATCCAATTGCAAAGATGTTTAGAGAAACTGACCAAGGCTCAGAGGAACCCATAAAAATGATTTTAAGTTTTAAAAAACTGAGCTTTAAAAAAAGCGAGGCTTTATTTAAATATATGGGTAGGTAGTTCTGTAGGTATGGTTTGTGGCATGAAGGATCATTCTTGCTCCTAAGAATTTGGTCAGTTAACATAGGTCAGTGGCTAAGTTTTTACTGTTGGAGAAGTTACCTTTAGAGAATTCCTGTTAAAATCTACACTTAGCTGAGATGACTGAAAAAAAAATAGTATTCATGTTCACATGACTGATAATTCTCTGATTAATTTACTGTTCCTTCTTGGCACTCAGGAGTTCTAAAGGATACAAGAAAGGAGGCCCTTGATATGGGAAAGGTTGCTTCAAATGAGCTTTGTCCAAGCAAAAAAGATTCTAGACAGGAGCTAAACAATTCTAGACTGAGACCCTGAGCATCTGAGCACAACATGGGAGATAACTCAGGATAAAAACAGAAGGAATTCTGAAGGCAATTCTATTTACTTTGTAAACTTCTTTAAATTCATTTAAACTTAGATCTCTCTCTCTCTCTCTCTCTCTCTCAATGTATATAAATAGATGATAGATAGATAGATAGATAGATAGATAGATAGATAGATGGTTAGAGATTATATTCTGCCCTTTCACATTTCCAGTGAGTACAAAAAGATAGAGACAGAACATTGTAGTTTAAAGAGATCTAAACCAGGGGTCAAAAGAGAGTCAGGTCCTTCCAATAACTAGGGTTGTAATCTTGAGAAAGCTACTTCCTACCTGGACAATTCCCTATGTGATTAAAAAAAAAAAAAAAAGGAAATGATAACTTCTCTGCCTACCTCATAAAATTTTGTGATGTTTAGGTAAAAGTTATAGGTGAATATGTTCTGAGAGAATTAACCACCCCCTACAAAAATCAGCTCATTCTTCTTATAGAAAAAACACACGCTATCATGAAAAAAAGCTCACAAACCTGGGTTTAGACAGCCAAGGTGCCACTTAATACCTGTGAGGTTGGGTAGGGTCAACTTTCAGCCCTTAATTTAGAACATTGTGGGAATGTCTTCAGTTGCACACAATTACTTGATGACATTAAAAGAGCTAATGTAGACGTAGTGTGAGACATACAGTAAATAAACAGTAGTGCGAGACACACAGTAAACAAACAATAATTATTTGTTATATTCTCTTTCCTTCCATAATATCTGCATTCAGGCAGGAGGGATGGGACTGGTCACTGACTAGAGGTGAAAAAGTGGGAATAACAAATGTTACAGAATCTTTCACCTCTGAGATCATTTGACGTGTATTCCCACAGTCTGTCTGGGAACTCTGATAGCATTTTGTGGATCTCGCTTGGAGCCTCAGGAATTCATTACAAAATCTAATTAGGCAAATGGTAGCTTCACACTGTCAGTTAACAAAGCTAGTGATTGAAATACTCTTGGGTGGCTGATCAAAATTTTTTCTGAGGTTTTATTTACCTTTGTGAATGCTGTGATTCCTAGTCTGGTAATTTCTTTTTCATCAGAACTGAAGAGTGTAAATTGCAGAGCTTCTTTTCAGTTGTTTTTTTTTCAAAATCACCCCATAAATTGCTCTGATCTCTAGCATTTATGTGGATAAATGTGTTTAAATTAAGCAAATGTTTGTCCTATTGGGGCCATCCACAGAACAAATCTCGGCATGCTGTTCATGTTTTCTTTTTCTTTTCTTTTATTTTTAATATATATTTTTAATTTTGCTATTATAGTTGTCCCAATTTTCCCCTTTTGCCCCCCTCCACATGTTTTCTTTCTGACAGTTTTGTCTTTCACTCATAAGCTATGCCAGTTGCCAGTCAATGGGTATGGCTTCGGGATAGAGTTCAACACAGAGACAGTAGGAAGGCACACTTCAAAATTAAATTGTGTACAAAGATGAGAATCATTTTGTGGAATCTGGAACTTTAGAATACTTCCTGTCATGTCTATTCCACTAGCTTTAACTCTGAGGGTCTGCAGGTCCCATCCAAGTTTTCAATCCTTTGGCAGTGCCTCAGGAGACCCATCACACTCTCTGAGGTGGTAAGGAGACAGAGAAGAAGTCACCCTTATTTCATTTCTAGTTAGGACAGTTGGAAAGGAGGAGCTCACTTCCTCTTTGCAGAGTAAATACATCAATGAAACACCTTAACTACCTTTTTTAGATTTGGAAAGCAAGTAACAGAAAAAAGAAAAACATTCTGGGTTGGATGGTGTGAGATATCGCTTTGCAATCTGACCATTGTACTCTTTGCTGTTTCATTTTTCTTTTATAAGAGAGGAAAGGAAGTGGTTTCTTAATTTAAAAAAATTCAACACTTTGGATTTGGCACATTTTACTTCACAAAATTTCAGTGTTGATATAAGTTCTTCTTCTTCTTCTTCTTCTTCTTCTTCTTCTTCTTCTTCTTCTTCTTCTTCTTCTTCTTCTTCTTCTTCTTCTTCTTCGTGTGTGTGTGAGTGAGTTACCTGAGGTGGCTGTTTTTTCAGGTTGTATGTTTTTGAGAGATTAGCCTTTTCTGAAGTGAATGTCTCTAATGAATATTTTGCTTAGACTTAAATATACATGAAACCCAACATGTCAGACATTTCTTTGAAAAGGAGGAGTTACACTCCAGCTGCCCCTGCATTTCAAAAAGGTGTGGGCTGACCTGGGAAAGACAATATGAACCATTAGAGGCCTATGGCTTTTCAAAACAAAATGGGGACAAAAGCTCTGAGGGTAGAAGTGAGTGGTCAAAAGGTCAGGTTTGTGCTGTTATGTCATTATACCCTTTTGCTTAATCTAAACTTTCCACTTTCATGAAACTGAAAAGAGCTAAAGTGAAAAAGAGATTAATGTGAACATATCTGAATAAAAAAATGGTTCTATTTAAGTTCAGGTTAAAATATCCCACTTTATTTAAAGAGCAATCAGTTTTATAAAGGAAATCCAGAGTCAATTTTAAAAAATGCTCCTTCTATTAAAAAAAAATTAAAAACAGTTAAAATTGCACTAAAAACTAGAGTCACAGTGTTGCTGATCCCAGTTATTCTATTCAAAGATAGATCTAGACTGTGAAAATGACATTAGAAAATTCTGGGCTCTAGGTACCAGCATACCTATTAAAGCAGGCCATTCCACAGCCTAATCAAGGTCATTACCACATAAAACATAAAGATTTTATTTGTCATACAAAATAAATAATTTTAGTAATAATGAAAGAGAATTTTGATAAAAATGAAAACTTTACTTACAAATTTAAAACAAAATGACAATATAATGAACAAAGAAATTTCAATACAACAATTTAAATATTTTAAGCACATGGAATGGTTTGCATCTTGATTTGCCAACCTTAGGTAATCATTCAATTCCCCCTCCATTTTAAATAACTATATCCATTGAGTATTGCTAACTCTATGAGAGTTTGTTGTCTTGAATCATTCCTTAAGTCACTTTTTAAAAATTGGTTTTAGTTAAGAAGAAGGGCATTCTGCATGATGAGAATATTAGTATACAGTGAATACAATTCAGGAAAACATGGAATCATGCTCAGATTTTATGAGAATTGTGTTCATAAATTCATCATCAGTTTTAATTTTTTCATTTTTGATGATTTTACCCAGTAACTGCTTTGGTGATGGTTCTGATAAGTCACTTTGATGATTTGTACTCTGGAATTTCCATCCATTGAATGACTTAGGTTGGAATAAAGTTGTGCAAACATGACTGCAATTTACTTAAAGTTGGGTGGCCATCTGGGTCACTACTAAATTCTTTAAAAGTGGTGATTAACAAAGTAATCCCCTTGCTTAAAGAACTATAGACCTTCAAAAACCTGTATTGATAATAAGCTGAAACAGATAATACAAAATATTTTAAATAATCATTGGATTTCAGTGGAATTTCAGCTGGGCAAGTATTTCAATTCAAGGAATATGATTTAAAAATACCCTTTGCCTAACTTTAAAAATAATATCATTGTTTGCTATAGAATTATGCATGGGTCAGATCAAGACCATTTACTTTTGGCTAAAAATGGTCAAAGAGCAAATGACCTTTGTTGATGACATACAAGTCTTCCAAATAATTCTATCTGAAAACAAAGAAACAGCAAATACCTTTCAAAGACCATATCACTCAGGATAAAAATATATTAAAATAATTGAAGTTTAGGATTAAAATGTTCAATTTATGTGAACCTCTACAGAGTATAGACCTGATGCAAATTGTTATCTTTTCCCAACCACCTTCCCCCTCTCCATCCTTTCTTCTTCCTTTATTGAGTATATTGTTTGCCCACCATGTGTCCAGCACTGTTCTAGGTGCCATTGGTTTTGGCAGAAATAAGTTGCTACCTACCTATGAAAACACAGCTCCAAGGTTAGGTGGAAATGAGGGATTAATATGCCAAGCCTGGTATTTACTCTCCTTTAAAACATATGGCTAGGCTGACTCTGCACATAGGAATTCCAAGTCATGTTTCACCGGAGCCACCCACACGTTTCTCAGCCCTGCCTAACCCAGAGAATGAGCCATCATTCCCATTCCCTGTTCATGGGCTATTATATATTACACCTGGGCAGGTAGTTCCCTCTGGAGGGATTCCCACATGAGGCATCACATGCAGACCTATAGCAGAGGCTGGAACTTATCTCAGCAAATACTTGTGCCTCCCAATGCCAGCTGGGGCTCACATGTGCAGCTTCCTGGTGAAGTTTATGGGTGGGAGACCACAGAGACGGTGGCCACCTCTGGACCAGGGACTTCTTAGTAGACAGCACTAAGGACAGAACCCACTCTCATAGGCTGACTGGGTCTGCAGTGGCGTGGAATTTTGGAAACCTTTTGCCTTTTCATTTATTTTTATAGAAGCAAGAAAGGTAGCTGTGTTGAAGACAATGACTCATATGTTTTGGCTGTACTGCTTGGTGTTTCTTTTGCCTACAGAGTCCTGCAGGACATTATGCCAGGTAAGAGAAGGAGGTGGGGGGATGAAATGGTGGGGAGAGCAAATGGAAACTAAAACCCAGCCATGTTATCTGAGCTGAAGTGGAAGAAGAAGACAGTGGTAGAATAGTTCAGCCAGAAAAACATTGCAACTACACTTAACCAAAACTCATTTTAGCCAAGAGCTGCAAATCATTTTCTCATCAATTTTATCTGTACAGTCCTGATATGCAATGAGGCTCAAATGATTTAAAGGTGATAAACTCTTCTTTTTATATTCTTTGATGATGAAGCTTTCGGTTACTTGTAACTAGGGCAGTGCCACTTCCTCAGGGGCACTTGGAAATGTGGGTGGGGTGAAAGTGTCACACTGATGGGAAGATACTTAATGGCATTTAGTGTGGGCAGGACCTAGCAATATTCTGTCACAATGAAGCATTGTCCCATCCCAAATGGCCTTTCTTTTGTGAAACCTGATTGTGACCACCATGGATGGGCTGGAAGGAGCAATGAGCAACTCAGATAGTCAATGGCTAATCAAGGTTTAACTGGGATGGAGTTTGTAGCAATGTACTGTTTGTACATTTTGTAGGGCAGTGGGTGCTATGGCTCTCTCTGGAATATTCTTCCTCATACCAGAGGTAATTTTATGTTCCCTATTAGTTATTTATTTAAAATAAGGTATGGAGAATCAGAAAAAAGAGATAGGGGGAGAGAGGAGAGAGAAGAAAATAGTATTATTGGATTACAAGAACTGAAAGGGAGCTTTGAGATCAACTGGTGAAGCTCTACTCCCTTATTTTATCAATAGAGAAGCTGAGGCTCATTGGTGTGGAATGTAACTTGTTGAGGGTACATTCCTACTTAGCTAAAGGGCCAAGCCCAGGACAACTGTCTTTAAATTCTTAGTTTCTTGATCTTTCCATTTTAATATGGGCCTTCTTAAGAAAAGCCTCCTTGCCCTGGCTTGTGGCACAGTGGATAAGGTTCTGGCCTGGGAGCCCAAAGGTCGCTGGTTTGATTCCCAGCCAGGGCAACATAACCAGGTTGCAAGCCAGGTCTCCAGCCAAGCCAGGTCCCTGGCTGGAGGCAGGTGAAAGGCAACCATACATTGATGTTTCTCTCCCTCTCTCCCTCTCTCCCTTCCCCTCTCTCTGAAAATAATAAATAAAGTCTTAAAAAAAAAAAAAAAGAAGAAGAAGAAGAAGAAGAAGAAGAAGAGGAACCTCCTTAAGAAAGAAGGACTTTGGAAATTCTAAGAGTTTCCCAGTGATATTTACTTTACTCTCTAAGTAGTTTGTCCTTGGATGGGAACTTTCTCAATGACTACCCTAACACTGAGCTGGTTTCTAGTTTCTGGAAGAGATTAGACAGAGACTCCTTCAGAAAGACCTTTCCTAGGCAGCACCCCCACCCCAAAGAATGACATTATTTTTTCCCTTCATTTTCTTCTCCACATTTTTCTATAAGACAGAACTTGAAGAGTAGCTAGAGCATTAAAGGTTAACTTTGTCTTCTTGATTATTTGGGATCATTTTACCAGGAACATTGTATCCTTTTATTTTTACTAATCAAGCTGTGGATGCTGAGCTTCTGGGTGCTTCTCCTCCCCTGACCTGACTACTTACTCAGGCAGCTCCTCAAGTTTAGCAGGTGGCAGGTTTTGAAGTGTTTATTTATTCATTTATTTATTCCAGTATTGGGTTGAAAATTGTTAGTGTCTAAAGCTAACATAGCTCATATCAGATGCCACACTAGAAAGGAAATGACAAGGAGTTGTATATGGGTATGCTTTGGCAAATTCACTAGGAAGAAGTGATTTAGGTCCTTCCCTTAAGAAGGCACAGTTTCAGAATTCCTTGTAAATAGCATATGACAGCCTTGTGCCCACATATCTAATGACTATAATGTGACTTCACCTTAGTCTGTTGAATGGGACAAGTATGATCTGGAGTTGTCTACTTTTATGTGATTTATTGTGGTAAAGTGGAAACCATGTCCTCTCAAGATGAGCTTAGGGCATCTTGAGATGCTTGTACTTCCATACACCCTCCTCTGCCTTCCCCACCTGGATGTGGGTTGACTTGGTAGAAAAAGCAGTGTTGTTGGAGTCAGGAGAACTGAGCACTAGCCTTGTCTCTAAGAGGAACACCCTGCATGGCCTGGTACAAGTCATATCGTCTAAATAAGACTTGCTTTCCTTATCTGTAAAATAGGAAGGTTGGACTGGATGATCTATTAGGGCTTTCAGAAACCCAAAAATTATTATTTTACTGTTCTTGTTTAGTGAAAGGTCTTTAACTCTTCCATGTATACAATAAGACTTGATTCTCTGGATTGTGAAATAAGAAGTCATCTTACATCAGTATTTCGGAGGATGTTGTATAACATAAATCAGAGATGCCTTTCTCACTTTGGACATATTCCAAATGCTCAATTCAGATTCTGCATAAATTCTCATTTGGTAGAGAAGTTTCAGCTTTGTTTCCTGACAACATTGTGAAGAAGAAAAATATGGAACTCCAAGTGTTAGTCACACAGCTGAGTCATTGAATTTCCAGTTCCTCCCCTATTGGTTGAGATCTAGGAATGTAAGTTGAAGTAATTGTGCCAAGACTCTTTCCAGTCACTAGAGGGAAAACTTCTGGTGCAGAAGCAGGAAGATTTAGACTCACATTCCACAGAAACACACAAATGTAGATGTGTGTGTGCACCAATATATATATATATATATATATATATATATATATATATATATATATACTGATCCAGCTACTTAGGGTCGAACTTGAGCTTTGTATATAATAGACATGTAGTATGTCCATTTTCAGAAAATAATAATGATACCTAAAACTTAAATACCGTTTGCAATATTACAGGTCTCAGTTCAAGTGTTTTTCATACATGATCTCATTTATTCTCCATAAAAATCATCTGAAGCAAGATTATGGAGTTATAGTGCTATAATTCCTACCCTGCTTTATGGATGAGGAAAGCAAGTCTTGGAAAAATGAACTTTATCAAGGTCTCAGGTGGCAGTACTGGGATTTGAACCCAGACATTTGCTTCCCAGAGTCATCCCTTGATCACAATATGACACTGCTTCTCAGCATCATACGGTGGGTGGGAAAGAAAGGGGCTTCTAATCAGAAAAGTTGGGAATGCTCATGATCAGAGGAAGCCAGGTTTTGGGGGACCCCTCTTTGAAAAGAAGGATACAAAATTACAAATACAAAATTTAGGAAAAAGTGAATAGTTTGAATGAGGAAAAGAATCATTTAATAATTACTCAGCATTATTTAGTAATAAATTCCATAAAATAATAATATTTTTTACTACTGAACCACCACATTTTTGTTCCTTGCATACTTGCATGTCAATAAGTTTATAATATTTTCCCTATAGAGAATAGCATTCAAATATTCATCTAGCATTGCTTTTAGCTCCTCAATTCATTATTAGTAGTGCCATGTGAATATGTAGAACTGTTGTCAAATTTGGAAAAACCTCTAGCAAGTTTCTTTCATATATGACCTATAAGGTTTTAAGATTGTTAGGACTTTTTTGTTCTGTGACTAATTGTAAATACTCCTAGAATTCATGCCACTTAATTATCGATGTCTTAGTTATAATGTAGAAATGACTGCAAACTATGTAAGTACTATGAAATCCAAGCTAAATGTATCTTCCAACTCAGCTGCTACCTGCCCAGATTCCATAAATAGCTGCAGCCTCTCTGGTGCTATCCAAAATCAGGGAGTTAGTGAAAAAGGGGAACTTGGAGTGGCAAAAAATAATGGTCTGAACAGGTGGTGGTTGAACAGTTTTGCTTTTGAAAATTTAATAAAACATATGCTCATATGAACCCAATTGCTAGATCCTCCCTCTGTCAGCACTCTAAGGCAATGGATTGTAAAACTTAACCTGCATTAACTTCCCAATGAATCTACTCCTGTGTCTGATGTATTTTTTTGGGATATTGCAGTTCATCTTCACCAGAGTGGAAGGAGGGCTCAAACTGAATAGTAGTGGAAGAGATAGCTGTCCAGGCAGAAGGGCACATGGTGTCACGGGACATGCTTCATGGTCTTAGCTTTAGGTGGCAGCCTGGAATCATAGCTGATGAAGATGTGGTTGTTGTGACTAAAGTGAATCATTGGGCTGGAATATCACCAACTGATTTTGACGTGAGTTTTTATTTTCCCTCTCTAGGCTTCCAGAGAAAGCAAGGGAAAGATGTTAGCCAGCACACATGGTATGTAGCAATTACTAATCAAATGAAAATTTTATTGTCCATCTGTTGTAACAGAGGGCCGTCCTCAGCCATGTCTTATGCCATGGCCAACAGGATTCCCTTTGGGCTTGCACTGGGACTCCCTTTTTAATTTTCCCATATTATACTGTACCTTTGATTCCTGCTTCCCTCTCTGACCAGCACCCTCTGCTCCCTCCTGGTCTGACAGTTCATTGTTATAAATCTTTTGGATTGAGCCAGCCAGCTCAGACTGGGGCAGTGGTTAGCACAGGCCTGTGAGAACTCATTGATGACATAACTCATGATCAAGCTCCAGGGTTGGGAGGTTTTTAAAAGAGCATTGATATAGTGGCTTCCAAACTTTCCACTCATCTAGGGACCTGAGGAGGTGTTCTGGGGCTTCCTGTGGGGTATGACAGGGACCTAGTGGACTGAACTGTGGGCTCTTCCCGCTCATTTCAATTGGGTCAGTTACACTTTGACCTATTTTCTATATTTCAGTTCAGGATGAAATATTGTTGGAAACAATAGTAGTTTGTCACTGAAATATATGATGATGACTGATCTATTTTCAATCTTCCTCTACTTCATAAAGATACCAGAAAGCTACAGGATGTACATGCCTTCATATGTTGACATTCTGGTGTCCAACCTATGCTGCCTAGAATCCAGGCCTCTCCATCTGATACTGTTGCCTTTTATATTCCCAGGTGCTTGCCATGGTGTCTGTGTGGACAATTCCCATTGCACTCAACCTTGCCCTCCAGACACTCAGGGAGATATGGGGTTTGTATGCAGGAAGAAGGAATGGTACAAGATCACTGATACCTGCCGGACTCTTACAGCTTTTAACATCTTTGAGGTAATAATATCCTTTCTCTCTCACAGGCAAAGTAGAGCCTTAAATTAGCAAATATATATTGCACTCCGAGAGAGAGAGAGAGAGAGAGAGAGAGAGAGAGAGAGAGAGAGAGAGAGAGGAGAGAGAGAGAGAGGAGAGAGAGAGCTCCTGGCAGAGTAGTAGGTAGGGTTGTTTACAGCTGAATACATAACACCCACCTGTCCTCTCTCTACACTGGAATGACATTTTTAACTTTGGATATCTACAAGTTTGTGCTCCAATCTCCCACACCTTTCATGATACAGAGGATCCTGAGCATTTCAGTCACAGCTAGAAGAGCTGTCTAGGATGATCACAGCTTACTTCTCCATTCTCACTCTTACTGCTTTAATACCACAAAGCCTGGCTACTCAAAGTGTCCTTCACTGACCAGCTGCACAAGACATCTCTGAGAACTTTTAGATGTGGCCCCACCCCAGACCTGCTGAATCCAAATCTGCATCTTACTGAGATCTTCAGGTGACTTCTGAGCTCTGTAAAGCATGAGAGGAAAGTTGACATAGAGGGAAGAAATTCATTGCCAAACAAAGAACATATGTCCACATTTGCTTAACTAGTTACACATTTTAAAAAATCAAATTTTAGTAAATAAAATCAAATCAAATGTTATTTCTTCTTTTGTTTCTTTTTCTCCTCCTATAGCAGGGGCTTTATCTATCTGCAGTTCAACTCCTGATTCGTTCAGAGGAGTCAATGCTTTACCATCTCTTGTGTCCTAATGATATTCCTGCCCCATGTTAGGAGGCAGGGCCAGGATCAGAAAGTGGATGTTCTTTTGAAGTCTAGTAGGGGAACCAGACTTCCCACCCCTGATTTGAAGGACATGGGCAAAGATACATATAGAAGAACAACATGTATGTCTTAATATTTAAATGTTTTAAATCAAGCCAACCCACTGCTAAATAAAATAGGTTCTGTCAGCCTTCCATTCCAGAATTCCATCCTGCATCTCAAGGGTGGTGGAAAGCTAAGGCCACACATCCCTCAGCCTGAACACAGGTATTCCTTTGATACCTCTTGGGTCTATGGCTGAGCACAGTGGTGGCATGGGCTATGCCTGGTAGCACAGGCTTAGAGAAGGCTATGAAAATGGGCTTGCAATTGTTGAATATTGAGTAGAACATTTGGGTGTCTAGAAACAAGGACATGGATTCTGAGTGGGCATGTCTTTTAGCTATGGACTCTTTGTTACCTGTGAAGTGACAGGCTGGAGAAAGGGGTCTGCTAAAGTAAGGTTTGGCAATTTTTTTTTTATATGAATGCCTAGACAGTAAATATTTTAGGCATTGTGGGTACTATGGTCTCTGTTGAAACTACCCTGCTTTGCCATTTTGACATGATAGCAATCATAGATAATACTTATAATGAATGAGCAAGCTGAGCCTCAATAAAAGTTTATTTATAAAATAGCAGGCAGCCAGCCAAGGGCCATGTTTTCTACCCCTTGCTTTAAAGCATGAGACTCAGAGCCTGAATCTGTGGAAAATACTCTCTATTACTAATTTTAGCCTTTCTTTTCTCTTGGTGTTCCATTTGATTCATCTAAGTCTGTTCAGAATTTCTATTTTTAAGATATGCTTATGTCTCATGCTTTGCCCCTTGGGAAGAGTAAAAAATAAGCTTAAATGGTACTAGAAATGTATCTATATGCACAGTATATATGCACAGAAGTGACGTGAAGTGGTATGCTAAAGATAACAATTGCTACTTGGGTGTAGGGGGTTCAGGAGTAGGTAACTGCAATGTAAGAATTCCATTTTCTGTTCATATACCTGTCCAGGTCATTCCACAGCAGATGTGAATTTGACTGTGTAAAACAGAAAAGCATTATGCAATATACAATTGTGTAATAAGGCTGTCCTACATTTTAGTAAAGGTAGTCTTACATTTAAAACAAAGGTAACATGATTAAAAATACTTATTTCTTTTTGCCATTTCTTAGGAAGAGTTAGGTACAGCTTCAACATATGAACCAAGTGTAGAAATACATAGATATGATAAGACAGAGACCATTGCAGATATGTTGATGCAGAGGTGTCCAAAGGATTTGTCCTGTGTCATTACGAACATTCAGCGTTCTCCTCGGATACCAGGAAACATTGCTGTCATTGTGCAGCTCCTACACAACATATCAAGAGCAGAGCTATCAACGGATGTGGATGAAATAAAGATGCAGGTGAGTGGTCTTCAATAATTGGGAGAACGTTTTTGAGGAGTGAGAAAGGAATGATGTTAGATGGAGCTTTTTGGGGTCTGAGAAGACCATGTCATTTTCTTCAGTTTCTCAAATACCTTTCAAGTGCTGAAAGTAAATCTTCATTGAAAAAAAAAATGAATAAATGAATGGAAAAAGTGAGCACATTACACATTCAATCAACAAATGTCTAAAGGGAACACATACTGGGTGCTGGATTGGACATTGAGGCAAGCTTTTCCAAGGTATATTTTGGCTACTGCAAACTTCTAGGAACCCTTCTAGGTCCTATAGAGAGAAAGACTTTCATTTGTGAGTCAGAACAGGTTGTTAAAATAAAAAATAACTGGATGCCAAGAAAATGGCCCTAGATGCCTGCTGCAGAAATATGAAATGGAGCTGAATCCATTTCTTTTGTTTTTGATCTTTAAAATGAGGGTAGTAAAAAGGACATTCAGCCTCTTAGGTCAGTTTCCAATTTGGTATGCTCCTGTACAGTGACATTTAATAAATATTAATTACCTAGTGAGTGCTCTGACCAGTCCAAGCAAATTGCTAGTGTCACCCAGGTACGAGGTGGAACTGGTGATGGAAATGAGCATGGTGAAGGCTCTCCACTTGCCTGTCTCACAGAAAGGTATTGCCTAAATGGGAGGAGGGCAGCTCCCTTGTAGCTTTGTCCTCCAACTCAAACTTGAGCAGCATGTGAGTCACCTGGAGAACTCATTAAGATGCTGATTCTAATTCATTAGGTTTGATGTGGGGCCCAAGATTATGCATCTTTAAAAGGTTCCCAGGCAATGCCTGTATTGCTGGTTAAAGGACCACAGTTTATGAAAGGGAAGTTTGAATGTCATGGCAGATTCAGACAGTGGCTCAGTACTAATGTCAGCTCTCCATTGACAGAGTTACAGCATCATGGCCAACCACATTCTTGACAGCAAAAGCATCTCCAACTGGACCTTCATCCCTGAGAAAAACAGCAGCTGTGTGCTGCTACATTCAGTCAATACCTTTGCAAGAAGGCTGCTTATAAATAAACATCCCATTGATGTATCGGACGTCTTCATTCATACTATGAGCACCATAATATCTGGGGATAACAATGGAAGGAATTTAACTTTCTCAATGAGAGTTAATGACATCCGCAATAATGTCACTGCGAGGGTGTTGATCAGTAGAGATGAAGTTCAGAAGATGCGTTCCCTTTCTCAGGTCATCAGCATTGCATTTCCAACTCTTGGAGCCATCTTAAAAGCCAGCCTTTTGGAAAAGGACACTGTGAATGGGCTTGTCTTGTCTGTCATTTTGCCCAAGGAACTTAGAAAAATCTCACTGGTCTTTGAAAAGATCAGGAATTTTGAGGGGAGGGGAACACGGTGTGTTGGCTGGCACTCCTTCGAGAGCAGATGGGACCAGCACGCCTGTCAGATGATTCAAGAAAACTCCCAGCAAGCTGTTTGCAAATGTAGACCAAGCAAGTTGTTCACCTCATTCTCCATTCTTATGTCACCACACACCTTGAAGAGTCCCATCCTGACTTATATCACATACATAGGCCTGGGCATTTCTATCTGCAGCTTGATCCTTTGCTTGTCCATTGAGGCCTTGGTCTGGAGCAGAGTGACGAAGACCGAGATCTCCTATTTACGCCACCTGTGCATTGCTAACGTTGCAGCCACCTTGCTGATGGCTGATGTGTGGTTCATTGTGGCTTCCTTTCTTAGTGATCCAACACACCACAATGGATGTGTGGCAGCAACATTTTTTGTTCATTTCTTTTACCTTTCTGTGTTTTTCTGGATGCTTGCTAAAGCACTTCTCATCCTCTATGGAATCCTGATTGTTTTCCATACACTGCCCAAGTCCGTCCTGGTGGCTTCTCTCTTTTCAGTGGGCTACGGATGTCCTTTGGTCATTGCTGTTATTACAGTTGCTGCCACTGAGCCTGACAAAGGTTACCTGCGGCCTGAAGCCTGCTGGCTCAGCTGGGACAGGACCAAGGCCCTCCTGGCCTTTGTGGTCCCAGCTCTGGTCATTGTGGTAGTAAACCTGATCACAGTGACACTGGTGATTGTCAAAACCCAGCGACCTGCCATTGGCAGTTCCATGTTTCAGGAGGTGAGGGCCATTGTGAGAATCAGTAAGAACATCGCCATCCTCACACCACTGCTGGGCTTGACCTGGGGATTTGGAATAGCCACAGTCATCGATGATAGCTCTCTGGTCTTCCACATTCTCTTCTCCTTGCTCAATGCATTCCAGGTAAGTCTTTGCTGCTGACCAAGTTCAAAGTGAGAGAACTTAGAAAAGAGTTTTGTGATCAGGAGGCTGTGCCATCATATTTATTGACAAAATGCAATGAATCCTAAATAGCTTGTTGGGTCAGGAGATAAGCTTTTGTTCCAGAAAGGCCTGGATTCAAATGTTGACTGTCATTTACTAATGTGTAACAGTCTCCTGGGATATTTGCTTAACTTTTCTAAGCCATATTTTTCTCATTTATAAAATGGGTATAACCTGCACACTTCACAGGAATGTTTGGAAAATGAAATAAAGTAATGAATGGGAAAGCAGCAAGTGTTACAATGACCTATAGATCACCAGTTGGTTAAAACTAGGCTGAGGCCCTGGCCTGTGGCACAGTGGATAAGGCCCCGGTCTGCAAACCCAAAAGACACTGGTTTGATTCCCAGCCAGGGCATATAACCAGGTTGCAAGCCAGGTCCCCAGCCAGGTTTATAGCTGGAGGCAGGTGAAAGGCAATTATACACTGATGTTTCTCTCCCTCTCTGTCTCTCTCTCTTCCCTTCTCTCTAAAACTAGTAAATAAAATTAAAAAAAAAAAACAACAACAAAAAACTAGACTAAGTTTTAAACTGGTTTAGAAATTAAACAATGCCACTTCGCCCCAAAATCTAGATATGTAACTGAATATATTTACGTATGTGGATTTATATTTTATTCTATTTAGAATTTTTAGTTACCACTGGAAGCCATCTTATTTAAATAAAGCAAACTATATGAAGTGGTATTAAGATGGTTTACCCTTTCCTCTCCTTTCTTATCTTACCTCTATGAATTAAAAATGTTTATAGTTTAATGTATATCTTTGCCTGATTGCAAATAAATATATTTTTATATAATATAAGAGTTAGAAACAATATATAGAATTTCTCAACTTACTCTTTCACTTAAAAATACATCCTAGCATTTACCAGGTTACTATAAATATATTTGTCTTTGTAATGAATGTATAGTATTCAATATTCAACAATTCCTTTCTTGATTAAAATTTTCTGTGTTTCAACTTTTGGGCACAATGTACCAATGAATTAAAGTTTATTATATTGAATGTTAAATATGTAAATAGCAACTAATTGAAAAGAAAGCCTTTATTTTTCTAAAGACCTCTAAAATATTTTTTGAACACATGCTTATTTGCAAATAAGTTTATTTTTAAATAAATACTTTACCTAATGAATAACAGACATTTTAAGTCAAATATTTTCTCATTTTTTCTTTCAAAATGTAAGTATAAATGATTTATTTACAATAAACATTTTGATGTCTTAGAGAACAATGTTAACAATAATAGGAGTTCTAATCTTTTGACTATCTGTTGTTTTTCTACATTTCTATAGAACACCTTAATTGTTTTGAGTTGGTCAAAAAGTCCATGTGGTATTTTCTCTAAAATAAAAGACACATTTTTCATTTTTACCAATAACTTTATTAATTTGGATATTTTGAGTATGTCAGCTATCTCCCTCATGTTAGAATGTTGATTGTTCTCAATTAATGTCTCAATTAGATTGCCATCAACTTCAGCTGGTCTATCTGACCATGGAGGATCATCCAGTGAGAAATCTCCACCGTGAAACTTTGCAAACCATTTTTGACATGTTTGATCAGTCACAGCACCTTTTCCATACTCTGCATTCATCTTTTTGTTTATTTTTTTGCATTTCAGTTGCATTTTTACCTTTCTTGAAATAATAAAGCATAATATATAGGAAATGTATATTTTCTTCTATTTTTAGTTTTAAAATGGCTACACAAAATTCACCAATTTTGATAAGTTTTTTAATCCATTGATTTAGACTAGGAACTGCTAAAATTTTGCTAAGTTTTTTTTTTTTTTAAATGCACACTGATATGACAGCTGTCACAATGCAACCTTACAAAATTGTTTCAAATGAAGTTAAAGACAACTGAATGCTACTAGAACTATCTTACAGAAAAATCAAATGAACTTTTTGGCCAACTCAAACCTAGTACCCTACATTTTTTGTATTGATCTTAGTAATTATCTATTCCCTTACACATCCAGTCACTGATAAGACAGGGATAAAAACCTAGTGTTCCTAAATTTATGTTCAGCTTACCCTGTGACTATTGATCATGAACTTAATGAATTTATGGCTTACTCCTCAGTATTCTCCTTTTCTTTCCTCTCTTGGGCCATCTTAACTGTGATTTTTGTTTTGTACTAGGCTGTAAGCACTGACCTTTGATAGCATGAGCTCTTTTACCTGTCATAACAGGACTAATAATTTACACTTAGTTTCTGCCTTGACCCCTGACAAGGAGGGTGGAGCCCATCTAAGTATCAGTACAGATGGGAGAGTGAGAAGCTGGGAGAAGAATTTGGGTGAAGGCCAGACACTATGGCAGGCATTAGCCAGTGATGTGCTAAGGCTGGCTTGCACTGACTCAGAAGAGCTGACTGCTGTATTTTCAGGAATTTTGTTAGCTGGTTGTAAAAAAAAAAAAAAGAATCATTAAATCATGTAGACTTACAATGAAACAAGTCAGATTAAAAACAAAGGTCAAATATCCTCAAAACTCATCAGTTTCTAATTATCCACAGTATACTATGTTCTTGAAGTTATTTGAATCTACAGTCTTTGTATGGTGGAAACACTGAGTAATGTTATGTCCCTCCTTTATGACCTAACTTTACGGTCAGTGATGTCCTGTTGCTAGATTTAAATCAACCGAGGTGCGAGTATTTAATCATGGAGATAGGCAAGCACTACAGATTAGCAGAGTTGATAACTAGCCTATCAGTGGATCCATGTATCCTTGGAGAGCCAAAGATCTAGTGAAGTAGGAGACAAAAATAACTGAGCAGGAAGAAAGAAGTGGATGCAGAATGAATAGAGTGTTAGGATGAACTGAGATGAGAGGAAGCCAAGGCGGATGGAGCAGACTGAGAAAAAAGACTGCTAAGCACACTGAGATCCAGAAGGTATAAGAGAAAGACCCTTTGAAAGATTTCCTGGTCCTAGACCCATGGGATTACCTCCATTGGTTTTAAAGCTCAACTACCCTCTTTACATGGGAAGGATTATCATATAGGGAGGAATAAAAGTAGATTTACAGTTGTAAGTATGTAAAACACAGAATTTATTTTATATTATTTCTTAATTATTGTATTATTTGCCATACACACAACTTAAAACCTACTTTTGCCCCACCCTGTACATTAAGTTGCTGCCTGGTATGCTACTTTGTCAATCCATAACTGCTAGTAAGTATCTTCTCTTATACTTACTGAGAGTAATTGTGAGCCAGAAAGGTTTGGGGATCCTTATAACAATGTGTGGCTCCTGAACAAGCATTTTTTTCTCAAAGTTCTGGAGGCTGAGAAGCCCAATATCAAGGCATGAGCAGATTCAGGGTCTTGTGAGAGCCTACTTTCTAGTTTTCAGACGGACAGCTGTCTTCTCATTGCAACCTCACATGGTGGAAGGGTAAAGGGAACTCTCTGGACCATCTTTTATAAGGGCACTGATCTCCTTCATGAGGGCTCCACCATTGTGACCTACTTATCTCCCAAAGGTGTGCCTTCTAATATGTGAATTCATGGGCAGTGAACATTCAATCTACAGCAGTAAAGCAACATGTTTTTAAACCTGGGATAAACACTTTGGGATTCATCTGCTTATATTGTGCTTTTCCTATTCAAAGAAATTTAAAGAAGTTGCTACCACTGAATTCATCTCAATCAGAAACTGAGCTTTATGGCTAATACTATATCCAACTTTTCTGAATGATTTTTTTTTTTTTTTTGTAGCTTTTCCCAAGGTGGCATGAACCAATGTAAAATGATTATAGTGGGGTATTTTCCTATAACATATTTACAGTGATACAGATACAGATTGCATAATGAAGAAATTAGACACATACATAGGCATAGGCACATGCAAATACACAAATGCCATATTTACTGAGTTTTTATGCCAAGCATTATGCTAAATGTGGCAGATATAAGTACAGTTAGTCCAACCTCAAGAAGTTGAAAATCTTTCAAGGAGATAAATTCCTCTTAGTCCTTCAGTCAAAGGAATGTATGTTGGTGGAGGAAATAAGCTAGAATTGTGGGTCTCAAATCCTTTAAAAATTTAATTTCTGGGCAAAATTCATGGATATTCTGATTTAAAATAAATTCTTCTTGCCAAAACCAGACTGGAATGTATTTGTCCCAAGCATCTGTATACAAATGATACTTTGTAATCATATGGATCATGCCACCAATGGTATTTTGTTAGTAGACCAATGACAGATTTCAGTAGTTATTTTGTAGGCTGAGAGTGCCATGCAGAAAAGTAATCTAACAGAACCACTCCAACCTGAGTACTTGCTAGAGTGGCTGATAGAGAACTGCCTTTTAGTATGTTTGGGGGAGTGGATGAACTGCTTGACTCTTCCAGGTACTTACTGGTTCCTGGGAAGTTCTCCAGCTGTCTCCTGAGCTTTTGCAAATCATGGCAGCAGTGGGTTTCATGTTGTTCCTGCTAATGACCACCTGGTTGTAACATCTTTATTATTTTTGTGTTAAAGTCGTGTACCTTGATAAGCCTGTGCCTGGGTGAAGGTTCACATTTGATTATGAAATCAGAGCAACTTGACACCTAAATCAAAAGTCATTATCTCACTTTTATTTTCTGGTGAGCAAAGACCTGAGTAACCACACTTTTAAGAGAAATTTTGTCTAATCAATGCTGCTGTCTATCACATTTTGAAAGTTGTCTCTGAGCTTCCTTTTCCTTATCTGCAAAATAAAATGAATATTTTTCTTCTGGAGTGGTTTTGTGTCACTGCAGATGAAAAGAAGATTGAAGACTCAAATGGACTTAATGATAGAGGAACAGCTTTCTTTTGACTTTAATGCTAGCTTTATTATGGATGATAAGAGAGATTAGAGATAATTAATTCCTTCTATATCATGTTTGGAGTACCTTTTTCTGAGCACCCATTATGTACTTAGAAATTCAATCTGTTTTAGGTCTTGGTTTTTCTGATGATCGGTGTACTTGATTTTACTTTGTAATCTATAACTTTTTGGTTATGAATGCAGGGAAGGAGGTAGAGGGTATTAAATAAAACTGAGCATGAATGCTTTTATGTTTTTATGTGAAATTTCTTTTATTACTAATTATTTGAGGATTTTAATGCTGCCATCCATTGTATAACATCTCCAACTGTTGCTTGGACCATTATTTTCTAATGAGATGCTTAGCTCCTGATAAATGCAAAACACTTTTAATTTTCCCAAATTAAAAAGAAATTCTTGCAACATACTTGCATGAATCAGGGGCACCCCAAGTGTCTGGAACAGTGTCTGGCACATGAAAGGTGCTCTATCAATATTTATTGAATAGATAAAAATAGGTGTTGTGACCTTAAAAGGAGACAGTCAATGATCTAATCAAATGGTCTTCATTTCAGTTTTATTTTTATTATTTTTATCTGTTTTATAACAGGAACTGATAATGAATGCTGTATTTCTTGTTGTTTGTTATTATTATCTATTTTATTTTGAAAATGGCTCTTTCTCCCTCTTCTACCTTTTTCAGGGCTTCTTCATCTTGGTGTTTGGAACAATCCTCGACCCAAAGGTACTATAAATTCTTTTTTTTTTTTTTTGAATTAACAATACTTGGTTCTGATGTGCTTATTTGTAAAGTCCACCTATTGAGGGTCTTTTACCTCAATTATTTATGCAGATACTTGAACAGGACATCACTGTTCCTTGTAATACTTCAAGCTTGTAAGGGGTTAAGCATTTTATATACATAAGTTTTAATTATTAAAACAATCTTAGGTAGTCATTTTTTTCAGTTTTATGGATGAGGAAACAGATTCAGAGTGATTCAGAGTGATTACGTAGCTTGCACACAATCTCTACAGAAACCCACTGTAACTAGTAGAAGCAGAAAAGGAATTTATTAAGTCTTATATTATCTTTGGTAAAATGCCTCTGGCTTAGGGGCATGGAGGTTATACACCAGGAATGATCTCCAGTTCACAGCACAGAATAGCTCCATATGCTACACCTTCCCTACTCTGCTGGGCATGAAAGCACAGCCCACAAAGCCAATGTCAAATAGTGGAGGCTAAGCTAGAGCTGCTGCTACTGCTGCCTCAAGGATCACTTCCATCCTGTCAGTTGGAGCCCATTGGCAACTGCTTCTCTAGTGTCATGTCTAATTGGCTGAGCTCTTGTCACATGGCTGTATCTTAGCTGCAAGGGAGGCTGGAAAAGTGAGTTTCTGTCTTCCACCTTGAAGAACAATGGACTCAAGGGAAGAAATTCTCCTAATACAGAAGTGGGTATAGATAGTAAGTGGTAAAAACAAATAAAAACCTAAACAAATGAACAAAACACCAAATGTTTAGGCTTCTAAAAGCACCCTCTCTCCATTGTACTATACTGTCTCTTGAAATGAGAAAAGCAAATAAACCTCTCAGATGTATATGCAAACACCTTTGTCACAAGGTTTTATTTTAAATTAGTTAATTAATTTACCATCAATGCTATTAAACTAACAAGTTCATATGAAAGTTGTTTTTTTTTTTAAAGGCATTTCACAATGGTCATTATGAGGATACCATAAACTGATAAAAATTATTCAGAGGTGAAACTTAGAATATTAATTAGTCTTTTAACCTTGATATTTTTCTGTACTAGCTATGTGCCCTAGAGGAGTTCCTTAAATTACATGAACCTCAGATTCCTCAAAGACAATGCAGATATAATAATGTTTTCCCTTCCTTTTTATGGTAGATTATGGTAAAGAGCAAAAGTAATTTTGCAAGTGAAAATACTTGCAAAATGGAAAGCATTTACATTATTATGTAGTTGTATACCATATCATTATATTTTTGATTAATCTAATGCCACAATTAGTATTTGTAGCCAAAGTATCAGCAACATTAGTATTACTTAGTAGTGTACCAGTATTAGGTGTTGTAGGATGTGCAAAATACTAAGACATGGAAACTTTCATTAAGATTTAAACCTCTTACCTTTAAAATTATAATGTAAAAGGTAAATACAAAAAGGTGCTATGATTAATTGACAAAAAGTTGTAAGGTGGTCCCCCTTTATCTGTGGGGATACTTTCCAAGATTCCCAGTGGATGCCTGAAACCGTGGATGGTATCGAACCCTATTTATACTCTAGGTTTTTTCCTACACATACATATTTACAATAAAATTTAATTTATAAGTTAAGCACAGTAAGAGAATATTAATAATAACTAATAATAATGTAGAACAGTTATAACAATATAGTGTAATAAAAGTTATGTCAATGTGGTTTCTCTCTCAAAATATCTTATTGTACTGTATTCACCTTTTCACTTAAAGGAAGCACTTTGCAACTTTTCTCCAGCATATCCAAATGGCCAGCATCACTGCTTTTGTGCTTTGGGGCTGTTACTAAGTAAAATAAGGGTTACTTGTACACAAGCACTGCAATACTGACAGTCAATCTGATAACTGACATGATTATTAAGTGACTAATGGGAAGGCAGTGTATACAACATGGTTATATGGGACAAAGGGATGGTTCACATCTTGTGTGGATGAAGAATGGCAGAAGATTCATTATGCTAGTCAGAACTGCACACAACTTAAAACTTATGAATTGTTTATTTTTGGAATTTTCCATTTAATATTTTTGGATCATGATTGACTGTGAGTAACTGAAACTATGGAAAGCAAAACCATGGATAAGGGGTACTACTGAATATACCAGTAGTTTTTAAGCTTTTAGGATCACCTATCCCCAGATGTGTTTATTATTAATTTACAGAATATGTATTATGTACATTATGAAACACAGAATTAAAAAAAAAAAACAGATAAAAGAAAAGAAATTGAAATAGAGGCCCCAAGCTCAAATATGACTTTGTGTATTACAATTGACTTTGAATGCATGGGCCCTATACTAGGGAGAGCTCCTACCTCTTTGGAGCCTGCGTGTGACAAAGAATACTACATTTTCAAGGAACAGTGAAGCCAGTCAGAGCTAGGGGACTTTGGTATATGTTATCTGTGAAGGCAAAATTTCTACAAGGCCTTGGAAGGTGAATAACATTTTATATAGCAAAAGGCAGGCGAGTGCCTGTATGTAGTAGGAGAGATTTAGGGAAAATGATAGAATGGTCTGAAGGCAGAGGACCCAACCCCTGGATATTTCTCATGGTAGTTGACTGACTTTGTATGCTACATAACCTCAGAGTCTTAGTTTCCTCAGTTATATCTTTCCTATAGGGCTATATTTTTTGGATAAAGTGAAATGACAGAATACGTACTTTAAAGTTATAAAACAAAATATAACTTATTTATTATTCTGTTCTTGTGCTTCTACAGATCTTTGTTCTGTTGGGTAGGGTTCTTCATTTTATTATTTATTTAAAAATTTAAGGTTTTATTTATTATTTTTAGAGAGAGAGGGGAAGGAAGAGAGGCAGAGAGGAAGAGAGACATCAATGTACGGTTGCCTTTCACCTGCCTACAGCTATGGACCTGGCTGGAGACCTGTCTTGCAACCTGGTTATGTGCCCTGGCTGGGATTTGAACCAGTGACCTTTGGGTTCACAGGCTGGTGCCTTATCCACTGTACCACCAGCCAGGGCTTTTTTTATTTATATTTTAAACCAGGGTAGGCCCTCTAAAAACGGAGGCTTGAATAGTTGACAAACTGTGGGAAATGTTCAGCTATTCAAGTACCCCCATAAAGTACTTCCAAAGCTATGTCAAGAAATCCTCAAACTCGTGGCAAACTACTTCTTAGTCATTGGGTTCATGTTCAACGTCCTGCCTATAAACCTCCTGTGCTAGCTCTGCTTTGCTTATCTCTCCCTATCTCCCCACCTTTTCCCAGGTCTCTTCACCATGCCCCACCAACAGGACCTGGCTGGTTACACATGTTGCCACAGCATTAGCCAGATCCAAACACATCTTGATGTCTCATAATCTTTTCATCTGTAATTTTTTTGTTAACTATCCAGATAAGAGAAGCCTTAAAAGACCGAATAACCTCTGCAAAATGGATCTCCAGGGTATCAGAGGTAAAGTCTTCATATTTATTTTTATACCTAAAAGTTTGACAAGATAATGATACTGGAGTTTCTGGCCTATGAAGTGTTGCTAAAACTATCCCTTAACACTTCGCAGCATGGAGTTTTCACAAGTGTGGAGGGAGTGCCTCTTGCAGCTATTCAAATTCTTTCGGGAGTCCTGAGACCACATCCAAAGAGATGAAAGTCAACTTAATTGCATTCGGAGGAGAGTGACAAAGTGGTAGTAAGGCCTGGAGGGGTGAACCTAGAACCAGGCAAGGGATGACATAGGAAAATGCAAGAACAATAAAAAGTCTCAGATTCCCATGACAGACCACTTGTTCTTTCTGCAGTTGGTTCAACCACATGCAAACTGCAAATTCCAGGGAAACAAATTCTGACCCTACACAAAGATCTAAAAACCTGATTTTCAAGAGGGGCCACTGGCCATGGTTATTGGAGTTGTAACAGAAGGTTAGGGGCCTGGTTAGTTATTGGATGGTATGCATGCCTTTTCATTTACCAGCTCTTGTAGTACTGTTATGCAATTAGCTGTTTCCAGTGAGGGAAAAATGGAAAACATTTAAATGGCAGCAAAAGAGGGGATTCAGGGTCAGCTCAGGGAACATACCCAGAAACAAGGGAAGTGGCCATCTACAGTTCCCACACCAACATCTAATGGGATCCACGTGAGCCAGGGTGGGCTGGCACTGAGGAGAGTAGCAGGGAGAGGGGTGATGGGTCATTCAAGGGGCTGGGTACCCTGCACCCCTGGATAACAGCATTGCCCCCTCCCTAATCCTTGCTGCTTTCATTCCTTCTCCTCTGCTTTCCTTTTTCATCTTCTTCCCTTCTTTTCCATTCCTTAAATTTTCTAGCCCTTTCGCCTTACTTTCACCAAAGCTTTGATCTTATTCCTAGTCCTTGGTCTTCATACCTGGGAGATTGCTGACCCCTCTACATCCTTTTCATTTTCTGAAAAACAAACAAAAGCTAAAACATCAGCAACCCCTATCCATACCCACACCAATCCTATCCTGTGCCTCTAAGAATAAAGCAGTGGTTCTAAAGCAATGGTACCCAGCCTTGGCCAAACATCATAATTAATCAGTAAACTTCAAAGTTGCCTGGGTCCCACCCTTTAGAGGCTCTAATTAAAATGGTCTGCAGTGTGGCTTGGATTTTGGGTGATTCTAATGTAGTCAAAGTTTAGACCCATTCTAAAGTGTGTTAGTATTACAAATATCTTCTTCGAATTGGCACCCCCCACCCCATGTGGCATTCCCTACTCTCTCTCTGTCTCTCTCTCTGGTCTGCCACTGAACCCTCAGGATAGAAGCATGACACTTTCAATCCCTTTTGATTTAGTGTGGCTCCTTCCCTTATGTGTTTTCAATATCAATCCATTTAGCCACCACAGGAAAATTCTATTCTTCACTGCTCTGAAAAATAGTCATTATTTAAAAAAAGACATGTCAGGATCATACTCAGAACTTTATTCTGTTTTTAAATGTCTGAGTCAGTGGTTTTCAATGCTGGCTGAACCTTAGAAATACCTAGAGAACTTTTAAAAAATATCACTGTCTTGGTCCAAGGAAGTCTTAGAGGGAGGGCAGTCACTTTTTTTTTAAAGCTCCCCAGTGGTTCTAAGTGCTGCCAGGGTTAAGAGCCACTGGTCTAGGTACTAAGTAAATTTAGCCTAACTTCTTCCAATCCTTCCTTGACTCTGTCCACTAGTTTTCAGTCATTGCAAGTCCATTTTATCAGCCCTGTTCAGAGCAAGTAGGCTTCACATCTGTTTTCTCCTCTCCTGCTTTGCAGGTTCTGATCTCTAGGGGGTAATCCTTTATAGCCCAGCTTTAACTCTATCTTCTGATGATGCCTGCCTGGAGAGTATCAACCCCAGGTTCCCAAACCCAGGACAATCAATGTGCTTGTCTGTGTCCACTTTATATTCAACATGACAAATTCATCTACATTTATGTGGTAATAATTCTACCAGTGAATCAATTACCTATCTTAGGTAGTACATTAAATACCTAAAACACAAGGTATTTTAGACTCAGGCCCACCACAGAGGATTGTTCTAACATTGAAGATTTCAGCAGACCAGGTGAGAAGGAGCAATTTGGGAGCAAGGAAACATGTTAGCACTGATCTCTTCCTCAACTCAACTCACCTGCCTTCTCTCATGTCCCTCCCAAACCAGAGGTTCCTTCTGGAGAGGGAGCCAGGCCAGGCCAAAGAGCGGGGGACTCTCCCACCAAGCCTGTTCTTATATTGTCAGTGGTTCTAACTACAAACCAGGAGAAGGAGAAATTAAAATGATAAAATAAATTGCTGGGGTCACAATTCTCCATGTGTTTTGGATAACTGTGATAATTGAAAATAGATAAATAAGTGAAATTATCCTTTTGTCCTCAGCAGAACCTTTCTTCTGAATACTCTTGTCACCCCACCAAAAGGCCAGGCTAACTAACCAGCCTACTACACTCTTAATTTGGGAGGTAAGTACAAAGCCTATATATCCCCTATATATCCATGCCATATATATGATGTTTCTTTAAATGAATCACAATTTGATGACTTGTAATTAGAAACTATTTTTTTCTTGATTGAAATGATTTTCCTTATGTAGTCTATTCTCATCTAGCTAAGGTCAGAGATACATTCACACTTCTCATGCTCATACTGCTGAACTTTGGGGTGTCGCGGGGAAACAATCAGGCCTGCCTGAGAATGCTCTGTATGTAATCCATGTGTGTGTGCTTAAGAGGAGAGTGAGCAGAGGTGCCAGCTCCACACAGGTGCTAGTTCCCCAACCCCAGGACATCTTCTATGATATCAACAAGATCCCACTGTGGGAAATCTTTTCCCTCCTGTGAAATGATCAAGGATTTATGATACACACTATCTATGTGAGGCTTCAGGGATCATGTAGAAGTAAATTCACATTTGAGGATAGTGCCAGAAAGATAGATAGAGTAAAACACAGAGAAGGGGGTGGCAATGGGTGAAAACAGAAATAGAGATACTTACCAAGGAATATGACAACTCACTGTTGGACATTAAGCTACACAGACATGTACAAAGTGTCTTTCGGCCTCTGAGTCCATGTCCCTCTAGATCTAGAGAAAGACCAGGAAGGGAGATAGAGATACTCATGCTGGGGCACCCACATCCAGTAGGTGAGGCCAAGGGCTGCAGAGAGAGAACCAAGGAAACACATAGAAAGAGACACACACACAAATACAGACTAAGTAAGACTCATACAGAGACACATACAGAGTAACAGAGACAGGAGCAAAGAAAGATGCAGAGAGGGGCACCCGTTCCCACCCCAACACATTGGGCTCCAGCAGCCTCTGTCACCAAAACCTGCAACTGCCCAGAGCCTGGTACAAAGAAAAGGGTATTTTCTAAGAGGAAGGAAAGTGATTCAGGTTAAGGAAAGAGCGAACCAATAATGCAATTGTTGTGAGGCTTTTGGGTCTTGCTGCTTATACATTAAAGCTGTGATTTTCTGTTTTTGACAAGGTAATGCATTCCAGGAATGGCAGAGCCTCCAAAAGAAATGTGCTTATTCCTGTCTTCTTGCCTTGGAGAATATGAAGGAAGCCTCCTAGGCCGTGGTGTTGATGGAGGAGGGAGTAACATGTAAAAAGGATGGAAGGCCCCTTTGCCTACCTACTTCCATGCTGCTAATAGCTTCTCCTTCGTCAAATGGCAACATCTATGTTCCAGCTGGGCAACCTCAAGAGAACAGAAGACAACATGGGCCACAGCTGGACCTTGGTGTTGTCAGAGACTCCAGCTCCAACCTGTGGGTCACATTTACCTCCAGGCTCTGGCTCAACTTCACAGCCATGGCCTGGGATGTCACTGGGCCGGATTCTGTGGGTTGCTGAGGGAGAGGCCCTCATGAATAGTCACCAGCAGTTGGGCTGACTCTAAGTAGGTCATTGATGGCTCTTTGTACAAAAGGAATCCTGCTGCTGGCAAATTCCACTCCTCCAGATTTAAATTGGTCTTCAGGCTCTCAGCCTTCAACTTTCTTCAAAGACAAGGAGCCATTGAGGAACACTGTCCACTCTGATAATGTAAGATTAGCTCTCACCAATGATATGTTTTTTTTTTTGAAATCTGGGATAAGGAAAAGGAAATATCATGTTTCAAGTAAAGAGCTGCTCATTTTCTTTTCTTTTCCTTTTTCTTTTTTTCTTTTTAAAAAGATTTTATTCATTATTTTCAGAGAGAAGGGCAGGGAAGAGGAAGAAAAGGAGAGCATCAATGTATGGTAACCTTTTACCTGCCTCCAGCTAAGGACCTGGCTGGAGACCTGGCCTGCAACCTGGTTACGTGCCCTGGCTGGGAATCAAACCAGCAAACCTTTGGGTTGGCAGGCTGGCGCCAATCCACTGAGCCACCAGTCAGGGCATATTTTCTTAATCTCCTATGTAAACAAATTCTACATTCAAAGTAGGAGCCACCTGATAGGAGAGCAGTACTGTAGATACAGGCATTTGTAGAAAAAAATTTTAAAGCTTTTTTATAAAACAACTGCATAAGCTGATGCAGCAGAAGAAACTTAGTGGATAAAGGAAAGGGGGGCACTGGGAAGCCCCTAATTATCCTTCCAAGAAACTTGCATTAATGAAGTTACATGAATGAGTAGGGTACCCCTACTCTCTCAATATTTCCTCTAGATAAGAAAGTTTGAGAAATAAAAATATAATAAAGAGGTCAATCAGAAGGTATTAAAAAAATACACCAATCTGGAGAATGGGTCATCTTTTCAGTGGCATTGCTCATGTTGGGACAACAATAACCCCTTTCTCAAATGAAGTCAGAAAGTGGGTTGAGCTTAACATTCCCCAGTATTTCTTTAGGGTCTCTTCAAGGAAAGGGAATGGGACAGGCACAATGCTGGTTTCTCAATGCAGATATTTCAAGTATAAAGAAACGCCACTCTGGAGGCAGGTGAAAGGCTACCATGCATTGATGTCTCTCTCCCTCTCTGCCTCTCTCCCTTCCCTTCTCTCTGAAAATAATAAATAAAATTTTAAAAAAAAGAAAGAAATGCCACTTACCCGAGTAATATGTTGAAATGAGGAGGGACTCTCATGAAGTCAAATAGTTAGAGAATTATAAATCTGGAATTTCAGAAATTACTGGGTCTGACTGCCTCACTCTATAGGTAGTAACACTGAGCATGAGAGAGGGGGAGGAATGATGGAAAGAGAGGGAGCAGGGGAGGGAGGGAGAGAGTTTTCATATGCATTGAGCAGTCACATCTAGCATGAAAGCATGTTCTACTTGGTTAGGATGGCAGAAAAATCATTCTGACATTCTACCTAGGGATTATTATTAACCAAGACAGGCCCATGGATACTAACAGAAAAATGCTGGAGTTATTTATTATTTGGGAATCCCTTGAATAAGCTATTCCCTCTCTCTTACAACCCACATTCCAATCTTTCCCCTCCTGAAAGCTGTCAATAAACTTGACTGTGGAAGACCTTGGGTGAAAGCACATTCAATGGCCTGTTCATACCTCACCAAGGAAGTGGCTTAGTCAGGTGTCTCAAGAAAAAATTGGTGCTCACAGCATCTAAGGCAGGTGCATGGTCAGAACACTTAATACATGGTGATTTTGGCAGTTTCTTCAATTTCTTAGACTTTAATTTTCTCATGTATAATTTGAGGAAACTAAAGCCTACCTCATAGGGCTATTATAAAGATTAAATGAATACCTGTAGGTAAATAGAATAGTACTTGGCAAATAATATTTACCCATTAAAATGTTATCAGTTTTCATTAGGGTACCTACCTGTGAATTCACGTGCACACACACATGTAAACATACAGCTATAACAATGAATGTGAACGTAGACACCCTCTAGGGAGTTATTAGTCCAACAACTTCTACATAAAAGAGTTAAGCATTTGATTCAACATAAGGGTGTCAGCCAGCAAAATCTGTTGAGCTTGCCATTGAATGCCTGTTTCACGCAATGCTGAAAAATAGAGTTGCCTGCCCAGAGAAGAGTATACACCATGGGTTCTGCTCAGGGCACTCTGTCTGAGCTCTGCTACTTTCTTCGCCTTCTCCGTGAAGTCTTTCCTGATGAGTTCAACCAGAAGTGCTGACCCTCCCCACCTGATTTCCCTTCATATTTATAATTTGTGCCATTCACTTCATATTTAGTATTTATTGTTACATTGTTTAGCTTTAGAGTTTTTGTGTGAATATATTTCCCAGATAAGACTGTAAACTTTTGGAGACAGGGTTACTCACATTGGTTACTATGTTACTCACTTTTGTATGCCCAAAGTGCAGAGCAAGGTGTTTTCTATGTTTAATAAAGTTCTTTAATTATACAGCCAAAGGTCTGATGATACTGGCTTTTTCCAATTTCTAAATGACCCAGTACTTAACTAGCAAGCTCAATGGAACTGACGTACTTCCCCAAACATCACCTTTTTGATCTTCCTTACTGTAAAAAGCATAACAAAACTGCCTTTCCTTAGTCCTCTTTATTGCCAACATTTTCCCTGGTGACATTTATTTATTTATTTATTTATTTTTAAAGATTGTATTTATTTCCAGAGAGAGGGGAAGGAAGAGAGGCCGAGGGGGAGGGAAACATCAATGTATGGTTGCCTTTTACCTGCCTCAGCCACGGACCTGGCTGGAGACCTGGCTGGAGACCTGGTTATGTTGCCCTGGCTGGGGAATCGAACAAATGACCTTAGGGTTTGCAGGCTGGTGCCTGTCCACTGCACCACCAGACAGGGCTGTCCCCTGGTGACATTTAAATGGAAATTTGCATTACATTTTGGGGCCAAGAAGATGCATACTTAGAAGACAGTAGGAGAGGGATGGGTGGGACTATTTGGTGGTGCTTAGGACAATCCAAACTAGCTCCCCTGTCAGGTCATGTGATGCTACCTACAAGTGGAGACTGACCTTTCTGGTCTGAATCTCCATAGCAATGGCCACATATAGAGGCTCAGTAAGAACAACTAGGCCCACTAATTGAAAATTAAAACAAAAATCTCTGTGGTGCTAAGGTAGGGATTGGATCAGGATGTACTACTGATCAAGTTCCTAGCCTTTTGTCCCAAGTTCATATCAGTACACACAAAAACATAACAGGTTTTTAAAATCATCAACAGCAGTGGCACAACCCTGCATTTTATCCGCCCCATCCTAATTACACCAGTGCAGTAGATGCAACCGAGTCTCGTGTGATCATCTGAGATAAATGTGAGAAATTAAAGGACAAACAAGTGACTCATTTTAATGGATATGCTTCAGACAAGAGAAACCTGTAATTTCTCTTAGGCGTGTTTCACTGGACGGACCGACGGCAGGGGTGAATCACAGACTTACACAAGCCACGAAACGCTGGGCAGCTTTACAGTTCTCAAGCTGGCCTCCGACAACACAGGGCTGGCGTGCACCGGGCCTCCTGGATTTCCCCTTCAAAAAAAATGGAGAAGGATCTCCACCACTGAAGGGTCACAGTTGCCTGTGGGCGGTGGCAGGGCGGGTGCACGTGATGGTGGGGCACAGCGGCGGGAAGCTGAGCGCAGACCTTCCTGTTGGGCTGCTACATCCCCTGGATGCCGTGAGTACACACGCCCCTCTGACTCCTTCCTACTGAGCGCCTATTCCAGAAGGGGGAAATGGGTCATTAAGGATAGTGTTTTCTGGAATGCTTGCTTATGGAGGAACTGTTCCTAACATTATTGAGAAATGGGTTAGCTCAAGGTTGGAATATTTCCTTGTCTTCTTTACATTTATTGGTCTTTAAGAAGGCATTTGTCAGGCTGTAATTGGCTCACTTCTAGGAGTGAAAATGCAAACACCTTGTCGGGCAATTAGACTGTCGCTTCTCTGATTATCCCCTTGTTTGATAAATTGGATGAGCAAATTCACTTTCAATCCCCTTTCTTTAGGCTGAATGTAAAGCTAAATTAAAAAAAATAATAATAAAATGTTCTTTTTCTTTTTCTTTTCTTTTTTTTAATAATTAAACCCTCACCCAAGGGAGGACGTATCCACTGACCCTAGAGAAAGAGAATGAGAGGGAGGAGGGGAGAGAGTGTTAGAGGAAGAGGGGAGGGGGAGAGAGAAAGTGAGAGGTGGAGAGAAGGAGCGAAGAGAGAAAGAGAGAGAAGAAAAAACATTTATCAGTTGCTTCCCACATGTGCCCCAACTGGGGATCAAACCCATGCTCTGATGAGGAATTGAGCCCACAACCTCCTGGCATAGGGGGACTACACTCCAATCTACTGAGGTGCCTGGCCAGGGCAATAAATCATTCTTTAGAAGTTTCATTTTGTAGTCAGGCTGAAAAAGCTGTCTTGATATCAACTTACAAGGAAATATTTCTTCCAGTTTAAAGTTGCTAAGTCCTTTTCGAAAAGGCATCTCCCGTCATTTTTATTTTGAGTGACTACTAGTACAGCACTTGATGGGTTATCTTTCTTATAATATGAGGACAACTGTAGGAGTACAAAAATTTTGCATCACAAGGTATGTATTATATATATATATATATATATATATATATATATATATATATATTAATGTCAGCACTCCAGTGAGCTTTCTTCATAGAGCAGAGCAGTTGCCCAGTGTATCAGGTTCTTTAAAATTATCTCATTATCAACATAGTTGGTTAAGGTGCTGAATGCCTTCCAACTCTGAAATGATGGGATTCTTTAAACTTGTCAGTATTTGAATCCACACTGCAAATCTCAGAAGAGATATTGAGATATTGAGCTCAGAAAAGAGATTGGTTGGAAGCCATCTAAAATAAGCAAAGATGAGATGTTGCTGATTCTAACAGATCTTTTTTATATTTATTTCCCCCAAGGCTCTTTATGAGCTCATCCATGACAAGGGAGAACGAGTAAGTGATTGCATACATTGTGCTACTGAGGCCAGGAAACATTCCAACCACTCGCTAGCCATCTAACTACATAATCAGAGTTCTAATTACACTAGTGGAATAGATGGGACATACGATTGTGAAACTAAGCTGCTGTGAACAAAGCACATACACACACTCCAAAATGTAGGCCACCTATCTTTAAGTTCCTCATTCCTCACTTACACTTAACCTTTCAGATTTGGTCCTTCCCTTCAGTGGGACTGACCAAGGGGTATGAGATGAGGTGCCACTTTGAAAGTTAGCAAACAACTTAGACTATGCCCTCCCTGTCATGTTGGAGTGAAGTTCAATGGAGAGAAACACTTTGGGCTGGTGTCTTCTTAACTTACAGGAATTCCCATCCAGCTCACCTTAAGGTGTTGTTTTTCATGAAGAGCTTTGAGGGATCACACCTTTTTTGAGGTTCTCCTTCCTCACTGACTGAAGTTATAGCTTCCAGGCTGTACCTCTTCTTATTTTATTTTATTTTTTTTTGGAGAGTCCAGATGCCAGCCCTCATTCAGCCTGTTCATACAGGTGAGATGCCTCTGGCTGCATGAGTCATCTCCGGCAACTCCATCAGAAATAAGCTCCAGGACCAACAGAGGTGAATTGTATTTCTGAACTCCAACTCATTCAGAAACTCAGCTCTAAGTACAAGGAAGGTGGGATAAGACACTTGCACTGTCATGTCTGTGGCCGACACCATTCATCTGGCATGGCATTATTTCTGTTGAACCTCAATGGGACTTTATAATCCTTTTAAACATAAAGCTCCAGGTCCAACTAAAAGGATGCCCATAGTAGGCTGGGAGCATTTCTACTTACATCACCACATTCCAAAATTATCTAGAGTTGAAAATATGCGCGCACCTGCCCCTCTGAAATAGAAAAGTTCCCTTGTTGTTTCAAAACAAAACCTTTAGAAGCTGGTATTATTCTCTGAGAGGGCCATTCATTCATTCTTTCCTTGTTGACAAATGGCTACTGAGTGTCTCTACTGTGCCTTATGCTCTCTGCTGGGGTGCTAGGGTCAGAAAACCTTCTATCCATGATCACATCCTGACTAGTAGTATTACGATTATTTTTTACTTGTTTTTTTGCCATCTCCACTAGGTGTAGCACAATTTCTTTTAGGCCCTGGGGCTAAAGTACTAAGTGTTGTGCTTGGTTGACCTCCTGTCATTTATGGCTTAGTGGTGTGGGGAGGTAGATCCTGAGACACATTTCTTCCCAGCCTCTGAGCTTAAAGGAAAATACTATTTTCTCTCTGTCATACCTGAGCCTGGCTTCCATTCAGTAGCCTATAATGCTGTTTATTATCAAGTGAGAAACAAAAGTGGATGGCAGTGGGCAATCACACTTTTATAAGGACGCGCAGAGAGAGGCGGGTTGTGGAAGCAGGGATGAGAAATTTGGGCCATTACTTTTATAGGTCCTGAGAAGCTGTCATTCCAGCTTTCTTGTTGCTTTTGTCTCTGAAATGTCATCTTTCGGACACTTTGGGAACAAGGTGAGGAGTTCCCTTTATTGGGTGACGAGTACAGTCACTGGAGGGAGGTTCTTTGTAAATGTCACATAACTTCAAATACAAAATTGCCTCAGACAGTCTCAGGCAGAAGTAGTTTTGCATCTTGTTTTCTGTTCTGTTTTTGTCTCCATTTCTGAGTGTCTCTTCCCTCCCCTGGTGATCATTCCAAACTCCTTGTTGCCATGCCACCCATGCCTGCTGTCCCACACCTCTCCACCCTGGGCAGCATGCTTCAGGATAATTTTGACTCATTTTATGGGTTAAAGATGATCTGTCAGGATTAATTAAAGCCAGGACAATGACTATGATGGGCAACTTTGGGTCCAGTGTGAGTAATTTCAAGGAGATTCTATGAAAGTATAGGGACTGGCATGTGGTAGATGTTCAATAAGTGCACATGGAGTCTGAGTTTGTATTGGTTTATGTGTTGCACTCTGAGATAACACTTATCCTGGAACAACAGCTTTAAATCCTCCCAAAGCACCTTTGGTGATCAAGTAAATTTGGTAAAACTGGGTCAGTCTTTTTACCAGAATAATTCCCAGAACCATTGCTATGCATGTGCTTGTGAGAGGCAGGGATGGTGATGCTGGTACACGTTGTTTCCCAAACTGATCTGATCTTGGAACCCCTTAGGCTTTTGTTAGACCAGTGTTCTACAGAAACTTCGGGACACAACAGGCTTGGCTAAATACAATAGACAAAACTCAGTATTGTTTTTCTCCTAAGAGTAAAGCGAGCAGAGTAAAGCGAGCAGACTTACTGAATTCATAGAACATTTAAGTCAGTGTGTTCTGATGTCCTCGTGATAAGTTTTTCTTCCATTTTTCATTTCTTTTAGTTTGGTGTCTGCTACCAACTGTTGGCAAACAAATGGTTGGTCCCAGGCATAAGTATGCCTGTCATAGCACTATTATGTCAGGATTACTGTTTACTGTTTTTACTTCCCTCCACTGGGTACTAGGATCTTGAGTGATTGATTGATTTTTAATATTCAGAGTTTATTTTATGAATGTAACAATTGGGAAGCCATAAAAAGTGAGACCCTAGGATCTTGATTTAAATAATTATTGCTGGTTCTTTCAGAGTGTTTCCCAGCCACCAAGCCCAAAGAATTTATGGAAAGGGGGATTTCTCGAACACACACAATTTTCTGATAAATCTAACACACTGTACAACCAGAAGTCAATAAATGGTATAAAGGTAATGTGAGTATAATGTAAAGAGAACAACTCTGGATTTTCCTTGTGGGAAAGGATCTGGCATTGCCTCCAGCCAATCTTCACTAGGAACTAACGAACCCCTCTGTCAGAAGAGTTGGCCCTGGTTAGATTCACATCTGAAAGCGTCTTATGATGGTACTGTCTATATTGTGCTAATATTCTTCTGGACAATCCACACTTTTCTTATCACGCTTAATTTAATGATTTTATATTTTGTGTCCTTGTTCTTTTCTTTTTCTCATTATTTCAAAAGATAACTACATGCAGACACTGTGCTAGGTATGGGAGAGGTACTTTATTCGTATTTGCAGGTTTTTCAGTTTGACATTATGCCCAACTCAAAGTTCACTTTAATTGCTTAAGTGAAATGATAAATCTAAGAAAGTGTGCTTCTTCCATTCTGTTCTATGAAATGTCAACCTCTGATTTTGAATTATGCTGGCAATTCTTCTTAAAAATATATATTTTATTCATTATTTTTAGAGAGAAGGACAGGGAGGGATGAAGCAAGAGAGAGAAGCATCAATGTATGGTTGCCTTTCACCTGCCTCCAGCTACAGATCTGGCTGGAGACCTGGCTTGCAACCTGGTTATATGTCCTGACTGGGAAATTGAACCAGCGATCCTTGGGTTTCCAGGCTGGTGCCTACCCACTGAGCCACACCAGCCAGGGCCAATGCTTCTTTTTATTAAAAAAAAAAAAAAAAAAAAAAAATATTCCATTCTCAGAGTCCTTAAACTCTGCTTATTGTCAGCTTTGCAGCACACTTTGGCTTTTGGCTTCAGCTAGTATCTGATTCTGATGGGACAGCTCCCATTGGACAATTTTTGGAGGAGTAGAAACAACTCAATTGGGGCTAACCTGCAAATATCTGTCCATTTGATCCATACTTGACAATTAAAATGGGAAAAAATAAGAATGTTATAACTCCTCTTGGGTAGCATCACAAACATTCTCCACCCCATCTCCACACATATTTATAATAGCAGAAGAAATTTACCATATAATTATCACACCAAATGGTACATGGATTACATACAGCAGACTATAATAACATGAATGATAAGTAGCAAATTAATTAAAATTAATTAACAGAAACTCTCCAAGTAGCCAAATGTGCTTAGTTCAATGTTTATGTTTCTTTTGGCCATGCTTATGATTTATATTGCACATATATTTCTGCTAGTAAATTTTTTATTTATATGGATCCATGAAGTGTACTATCATTTTGAAACATTCTACAAAGAGAATAATGATATATATAAAATGCCATGACTACTGGATCCTTTGGTTGAACCCCTTTAGGAGCTGTGCACTTAGAGACCCCAGCACTGGTTGGGGGAAGAAACATTATTTGACCCCATAATTCACACCCCATCCCATCCTATTGCTATGCCAGATGCTTGACTTTCTTCAAGCAAGGTCAGCTTCAGCAAAGTTCCTATATTGAAAACTCAGAGGGTAAAAGTGGTCCCTCTATGAAGCCTTAGATGGTAGGCATTTGTCCATGTAACTGTTCATTTCAAACTATCTTCTCCAGGTAGAAGTCCTATTATTTGGTCCTAAATGTAGGTATCTTTTCTTCCTGATACAATGAGGATCATTCAACAGAATTGTAAAGAACAGCAAAGACAAAGAATCAAAATGTCCACTTTAGTGGGAAAGGTAGCAACTTTCAACTTTATGAGTAATGAATCTTATAGTCTAGTTTACATTTTTTGAATTGTAGGCCTCAATCCATTAGAGGGTTATAAATTTAATTTATTTTTGTGAATTCAATTTAGTGGTGGCAACCAATTTTTAAGAGACTGACAGGTAGAACAGAGTGTAATATAAGAAAAATTATGAAACATATAGAGTGTCTATTATTTCTTGTAGGTAGGTAGGATAAGTACTTTCACAAAAAGTACTTATTTTTCATGTGTAAAATCTACATGTAAAATTTTTACATGTAAAATATGTAAAAATTTCATATTTTCAGCTTATGTATGTGTGTATGTGTGTATATATATATGTGTGTGTGTATATATATGTGTATATATATATATATATATATATATAGTCTGTCCTGAAAGTATCAAGCCATTATCGATATAATTAAAACTGTTTGCACAGCTGATATTTTTGGGACAGATCTCTGTTTGTCTGTACACACTGAATCACAACATATTATCTGTTTCTATCATGTCAAAATAAAACATTTTAAAACCCACAGGTATGTAGATGAAATACATGGATACAGTTAAATCAACCTATACTGATTCTTCTGGTACTTCTTTTGTGATCATTAGTTAATAATTTATCTAAACAATATACCATTGCAAATTGCTCAGTGTGCCCATCCACCAATATGCTATGTATGAGAACTTCTTTCCAACCAAACTATAAGAACATGAATTCTGCACATATATCCCAATACCTGTGCAAATGTATCACCTCACTTGACCTGTTATTTTTCCATGTTCACTTTCCCCTGCTCAGACTTGCTCTACAAGACTCTGGTATAGATCAAAATCCTTCCCCACTATTCAATGGTTAGGAACTCAAAGACAATTTTAAACTCAAAGACCATTTGGAAACTTCCCTATAAGTTTCTGCCTGCATTTCCTCACTTCAGCTGAATGCTCACCGGGGTCATGAAAATCCATTATTAGTCTTGACTCCAGCCAGGAAAAGTTTAAGCCCAGATCAGTGAGTTTTGTCTGTTCCTGGGCCACAGGTTGCCTTATGAGTCTAGATAGATCAGAGTAAGTTTATCATCATTTTACCATAAGGGAATTTCTATATGCTGAAGTCTGGCCTGCCTGACCTTGCTCAGTAGGTAGAATATGTAAATGGTCTCTTTTCTCACAATCTGTTTGACTTTTCTGTGTTCCCCACTTGATGCCCTTTATGGAAAGGACAGCAACTTTTATTTATGTAGCTCCAGCATCTCATATGGTTCCTAGAAGATACAAGGCACTTGATAAATGTCCGTTGATAAAAATGAATGATCATCCTACACTTTATGAAACAGATGAGAAAGTAAGCTCAGCATGGCTCAAGTAGTTCATCAACAGAGATTACAACATAGCTCTTGCTGATTCTAAAATTCATATTTCTATTTTATTATATATGCACTTCCAAAAACTCACTCTAAGGAACTTCCTTCCCAATAAGGGGTCTTAATTGCCACTATGCTAAAAGAAAGGTGTGATGGTAATGATCATGATGATGTTGGCAAATGGAAAAAGGCAAGAAACAGAGATGTGACAAAAGAACCAAGAGCTATCTTCTAGTGCCTCTGGCTTTTCTATATAATAGTTTATTTATCTAATAAATAGTCTTGGTGCTTATCTAGTAACAGGCAATAGCACATATTCATTTCATTTTAAGTTACTTGACCCTATAAGCCTAGAGAAACAATACACTGTCATATAGTGATCCTCATCTGGGGGCAATTTTCTCCCAGGGCACAGGTGGCAATGTCTGGAAACATTTTTGGCTATTGAAACTGAAGACAGGGTAGCTCTTGTCAACTAGTAGGTAGGTGGCATGGATATTGTTAAACATCTTATAAGTCACACTCCCAACAAGAAAGAGTTATCCAGCCCCAAATGTCAATAGAGCCATTGTTAAGAGAACCTGCTCTAGAGATTAAGAATTCCTCTCCATCCAAATCATCTGGGTTGAACTCTTGGCTCCACAGTTTTTTATCTAAGTGACCTTGACTCATAGTTTCTCAAGTCATAGTGCCTTAGTTTCTCCCTTCATGAAGCTAGTGATAGTATCTTGTATCACATACTTAAGTGAGTTTAATGAAACCAAAGTGCTTAAAATAGTGATTGGTAAATAAAAGTTTTTAAATAAATGTTACTTTTAAAGAAACTTATGGATTAACTAAGAAATGATGTTTTGGTGAACATATTTTTCCTGGTATTTCCATCATTCTTATTTACTGTTTGTAAACAAGTCAACAGTTAAAAGATAGTCTGCTTTTTTGAATTTTAGCTGGCTTGATTGTCGATATTGGTGTCCTTCCTTAGGGTAGACTTTTTGGAATAAGTATCTTAGAATACCCAGTGACTAAGTTAGTCTCTTAAGTATGGTGCTACATGTTTATCTTTCTTAGCTTTATTCAGTGGGATCTACCTTTGTTCTCTATTGCAGGTGAAGATCCTACTGTGTGAAAATGAAGCCCCAGCCAACCATGATTTGCTGTTTAATATTATTTCTGACCACAGATGGTTATCACTATAAAGCCAAAGCCCACACAAAAGTAAGTTTGATCCATTCGTATGTGGTCCCATGAGACAACTGGCAGTTCTCCTAGATGGCTAGATTTATAATAAATAACATTCAATAACATTCATGTTAAAGAAATTTGCAAATGTCTCCCATTTCACACTTGCTGATAGTTTTCTAATGACAGGAACAAAGAAATAGGGAGAGGTGCCTGGGACTTGCAACAGTTTAGTTGCAAGGTGCAACAGGGTGCAACAACATTGAAAAATCACTTTATGAACCACAGAGAATGTCAAGAAGCAGCCACTAAAAGGTGGGAAGTATAGTGATGAGCTTCTTTATGACAGGGATACATCCCAAGAAACTCATCATTAGGTGATTTAGGTCACTGTGTGAACATCAGAGTGCACTTACACAAACCTAGGTGGTACAGCCTACTGCACACCTAGGCTGTATGGTATACTATTATTGTATACATGGCCCATCATTGATCAAAATGTCAGTAAGTAGCACATGACTGTACCAGGCTGGCAATTGAGCAATTTAGGTTCAGATCTTGACTTTGCTTCTCATTAGTTACATCTCTGAGTTTTAATTTCCTATTTATAACATGAAGTGTTATTTTTTTTCTTTTAAATAATCTTTATAGTCCTTTATAGCTATAAAAGAGTTTGTGATTCTGTTATTGTAGCCTAATGCTTATTTCTAGTGTCCATTTACTTCTTTTCTAAGAATATATAGTATCTGGTGGAGTACATTTGCTGTATTTTGCAATTACAGTTAAGATAGGCAGAGATGAGCTTAGTGCTACAATTGTCTCTGTGTTCTCTCTGGGTATTTAAACTTTCCAAATGATGTACCCAATTCACCAACCTGACCTTCACAGTCCAAATGACCACTGTCAAGATTCTGGCCCTGCTTGGAGGGCTGCGTATTCTCTGTCTGTGCTCACACCCATGTTTCCTTCAGCAAGTTCTTATGATATCAGCACATGAACCTGCTGCATTTTTCTTCCCAGTCCTGAACACACTTTCTCTTCATGTCCACATGGAGCCTCTAAATTGAAATGAGAGAGGGAAGTTCCACAGTAAAGAGGACCTTTGGGAATTTATGTTTTACAGGATGGAGATAAACTTCAGCATTTTGAAGAGAAACCCAAGACTGGAAAGATACAAGGTATGTGGCTACAGAAGAGGCAGCTTCCATTTGGAGATATAGCAAGTGTGTCCCCAAGTCACAAGTATTCCAATAAAATAAAAATATCTAATAAGTTCTCAAAGTTTATCAGTATTGATAGATTTTCATACAATTATGCCATTATCCATTGCACAGTTGATGAAGTAATTTGGCAAATACCCACATGTTCTAAATAGTAGATAAATGTTTATTTTCAAACCCATATGGGAAATCTGAATTAATGAGATAATAAGAAGCAGAAGAGGAAGAGGACAGAATTCATTTATTCCTTCATTCAAAAATGTTTTTTGGTTCTTAAATTAATGTAATCCTTTGGTGCTGAGAGGTGTATTGAAATGATGTCAGATGAATATTGTGTTGCTGAGAATGGTCTCTCTTGAAAGTGTGAGAAAAACTAGGGAAGTAATCATTAGATGAAAAACAGTGAAATTGGGTGATTCTCACCTAAATAGTAGAAATAACTGGATTCTGCACAGGCATGGCTAAGTACATTTTTCTGTGGCAGATAAATCTAGTACTTAGATGTGGAAGTGGGAAAGAAAGAGAATGGAAAGGGAGCTAACTTTATTGAGCATTTATGGCTGAAGTGCTGCACAAGATGCTGTCTCATTCAATGTTTGTAACAACACCATGGTATCATCCCAAATGTTACAGATGAAGAAATTGAGAGTCACTCTGCTTAAATAACTTGTCAAATTGATATAATGGGTAAATAGAGAGCAAAGAGGAAAAGCCACTTGATTACTTTTTCTGTGAAAGGAATCATCCACAAAGCTATCCACAAGCCATAGAATGGATGCATTCCTTAACTCACAGCCAGATGGTCACCACATCTTATTGATCTCAACACCATATTAACTCTCAGCATCATTTACTTCTTTTCATTCCTCTGCCACTATCCTAGGGCAATTCTTCCTGGGAATACTTCAACAGCCTCATTCCTGGGCTCCACTCTACTCATGGGCCAAGTAGCCTGCCACCAATTTTTGTAAATAAAGTTTTATTAGAACAGTCATGCCCATTCATTTACATATTGCTTTTGGCTACTTTCATGCTACAAAGTCACAGTTGAGTAGTTGCCACAGAGACTGTATGACCCATAGTATTTAAAATATATACTCTCTGGCTAGTGTTAGTCATATTTAGCACATGGAAATATGAGATGCTTGGTTATATTTAAATTTCAGAAAAACAATAATAATGATAATGCATGGGCCACACATAATCCTAAAACATTCATCATTTATCTGAACATCTTCAGTTGATCCTTATTATTTGTAGATTCCATAGTTGCAAGTTCTCCTCTGCTTTGAAATGTATTTGTAACCTCCAAATTAATACATCCAGTGCTTTCTCCATCATTCATAGACATTCACAGAAAAGAAAAGAAAAAAAAAAAAAAAAAATGAGTTGGCCAAGGGTCATTTACCAGCTGAGACTAAACAAGGTGGTGTGCTGACCTTTTGTTCCAGATCTCTTACTATGCAAAGTGTTCATTTCTTGGCCTGTGTCGTGCCATATGTTTTCCTTTTTTATTGGTGATTTTGTTGTTTAATACGAACCCGGAGTATAGGGCTGAAATGCTGTTGTGTGTTCCTAAGAGAGCTGTGATGTACTTATGGAGAAACTACTTGTTTTAGATAAGTTTTGTATATATGCTGTCATGAGTTATATTGCTACTGGCCAAGAATTCACTGTCAGCAAATCAATAATATATATTAAATAAGGTGACTTTAAATAGAAACACACATGAATCTAACATATATTAATACTGATCTGTTGACAAAAATGTTGTAAGCACCAGTTCCTAGAAATCTAACCTGGAAGTCATAGTTTAGTATTTGCTGATTCAGGGTTTGTGGTGGTGAATTTATAGAAAATAACTACTGCAAATAATGAGAATCAACTGTATCTGAAAATAAAATTAACACCTAACTGAACTTCTTGTATTTTATTTGGCATTTATCCTGTCCTTTACAAAAAAGTTTACAGACTCCTAACCTATGCTATTGTTAATCATCTTTCAAAAACAAATTTAATCTTGTTTCCTGGTAACCCCCATGTTAGCACAGCATTCATGATCCTTTGGAACTTGTCCTTTGCTTTGCTGCCCCTCCTCATCTCTTGCCACTCCACCTTGGATGCTCTGAACTAGCCTTCCTAAATGATAATGATCCCTCCTTTCCCCATGCTGTTCACTCTGCCTGGCAGATCTTTCTTATTGCTGATGACCCAGGTCAATGTCACTTCCTCTGGAAGCAACTTCTCCAGAATGAGTTTGTAGAACTGCTAATTAGACTTTCTTTTTCAGGGAAATGCCATGGACCTTGCATCAGTTCATCCAACTGCAGTGAGCCTTGTGCTCAGCCCTTTCGTGGAGAAATAGGATTTACATGTAATCAGAACAAGTGGCAAAAATCAACTGAAACATGTACAAGCCTTTCTCTGGACATGCTATTTAAGGTGATGTATTTGTGTATTATTGGCTACATAAGCCAATCCTTCAAGAGATGGTAGAGGTGTTTTTTAAAGGGTTCTGTTCAGTGTGACAATAAACCACAGATCTGACTTAAAAATATCTACAGAGTGGATTAAATTTATCTTTCCTTCTTTCTTACCCAAACTCAGGTTTTCTCCTCTGTTCCCACTCTCTTCTTATCCCTTTTAGAACCTTTTCTCAAAAACACATCTGAAACTCATTTACATAATGGTAAATGCTTGGAGGTTAAAGTTTTAGCTCTCAGGATGGATTTGCATGCCTCTATGCTAACCAGCTAATTAACTAAATGTATCTAAGAGCAAGTTCATTTTGAATTTTTTCTACTACTTTCAATCACTTAACCAAGAGAAAGGAGAAATGTGTGACCCAAAGGGAACTGAAATTCAATGGCTACAAGAAATCTGAGTTCAAATTAAAATATCTTACTATGTTTTTTCACTTAAGCACCATGTCCATCTGCTTTGTCTCTGATCATGTAGAGGTACATGGATCTTGATACCTGAAACTTCAGTGGTTATTTTGTAAAGGGGTTGCTGTGAGGTCGCTGTCACTTAGCGCAGGTAGTGAAATTTAAAAATAAATTACATGTAGTGAATTATTGCTTTGACTTATCCAAAGTCACCGTCCGGGAGACTCTGGGTAAAAGTATGCAGAAATGAGTGCATAATTTCTTCTAATTAGTGAGCTCAGCTTTTCGAAATTGCAGTTCTTTGGTGTTCCATGTTTCCCCTGCCAATCTCCAACATCACCTCCTTCCCCCAAATTTCATGTGACTCCTCTTAAAGGAAAAAAAAAAGCTATTAGACAAATTTTATTTCTAGAATTTCTCCACATCTCTGGAGAAAACTGCCTCTTATAATACTTAAGTTCAAATCACAGTCCTGAAAGTAAATTTGGATAGGAAAAGTGAGAATGCGGATCCCTGCGGCCATTTTGATGGCATCTCCAGCCTGTTTGTGACCCCACCTTACCCTCTCTGCCCTTCTTGGCACCTAAACCATTTATAGGACCATTTGCTCCTCTGTTTTCTCTATGGGGCTCATCTGAGTCTTTAACTCATTTAACCTGATACACATTAGATGCTTAATCATCTTTTAATAAAACATTTTTGTTTAATAAAAACCAGGACTTCAGTGCGACGCGCCTTTCCGTCGCAGCACCATCTATACCTCTGCGCATTCTTGACTTCCGAGCACCAGAGCCTGTAGCGAGTGTGGCGCAAGGAATCCGCAAGAACTGTCCACAGGACTACTCCTGCATAATCGATGTTGTGAAAGCCTCAGAAGCCACATCTGGAAATATCGCATTTATTGTCGAGTTATTAAAAAATATCTCTACAGAGTTGTCTGATAATGTCACCCAACAGAAAATGAAGGTATTCTTGGCTAATGCCATTAAAAACTCACCTTATTTCCCCCCAAATCTTGTGCTTTAACAGTTTCAGATTATTTTTCAGGGTAAAACCTACAACCACCACAGGAAGCATAATAACAATAGCAGAAATTTTACTTCATTTTTTTTTTTTTTTCCACATTGATTCATTCTGGTTTATGGAAGTTGTCAGGAAGTTAGAACAGTTTTTACTTTTTTTTTTTTTGTACAGAAATAATCAGAAAAATATAACAGAGTGATGGCAATGAACAAGCTCGTGTCTACTCTAGTGTTTCCAAGTTTTTATTCTGTAGAACATAATTGGTCTGAGAAATGTTAACGGAGCTTTCATTTTTAATAGAGAAATCCATAGCATAGCAGATGTAGGGACTCTGAGTTAAAGTTAAATAGGTTTCCCTGTGGCAGGACATTTTAGAGCTTTTAGTGTATTAATGAACATTAGCACTCTTTATAAGAACGGGGAATATAAGGTTACGGTAGTTCTCAAACTTAAATTATAGAATCGACCTCCAACTGCCTGCATTAAACAATCTTTAATATTTCATGAGAAACTTGGGTTATGAAGGCTATAGTTTTAAAATTCTTCCCTAAGCACATAATAAGATAGATAAATTTTGTCTATGATACATTTTATTTTATTTGACTTTATTTATTAATTTTAGAATTGTTTTACTTTTCTTCCCTGCAGGCTTACTAGCATGAGAGGCAATGAACAAGAAATATGTAGAGAAGTATGTCAAATGGGAGCATATCATTAAGCTCAGAAATTTCGGACTTTAGAGACCAACTTTGTGGAAATAAAGTGTAAATCCTTAGTATAATATCCGCTTTTCTCCATTGCAGAGCTACAGCGAAGTGGCCAACCACATCCTTGACACAGCAACCATTTCAAATTGGGCTTTCATCCCCGACAAGAATGCCAGCTCGGATTTGCTGCAGTCAGTGAATTTCTTCACTCGGCAACTCCATGTCCAGAATGAATCTGAGAACATTGTGGATGACCCCTTCATTCAGGCGAAGGGGTTTCTCCTCAACCACAATACCTTGGAGAAAAGATTCAGATTCTCCAGGAGCGTGAACAATACAACAAGAGAGGATACCTTAGGAATGATAGAAATTCCCAAGCATGAGCTGCAGAAGCTGCTCCCAAATACATCCCAAGCTATCAGCATAGCTTTTCACACCTTGGGGTCTGTTCTGAAAGAGACCCACTTGCAAAATACGAGTCCTCCCAGGCCGGTAAATGGCCTGGTCCTTTCAGTGATTTTACCAGAGAGAGTAGAGCAAGTCTTGCTCACGTTTGAGAAGATCAATAAGTCCCGGAGTGCCCGAGCTCAGTGCGTGGGCTGGCACTCCAGGAAAAGGAGATGGGACGAGAATGCGTGCGAAATGATGTCACATACCAGAAACAAAGTGAAATGCCGGTGCAACTACACCAATGCTATGAAGTCTTTTTCCATCCTGATGTCCCCCAAATCTATAGATAACAAAATCCTGGACTACATCACCTGCATTGGGCTCAGCGTCTCCATCCTCAGCTTGATTCTTTGCTTGTTCATTGAAGCGATGGTATGGTCCCGGGTTGTTGTGACAGAAATATCATACATGCGGCATGTGTGCATCGTGAACATAGCCGTGTCGCTTCTGACTGCTAATGTGTGGTTCATTATATCCTCTAACTTTAGCAAAAAGGCCCAGGACCACAAATGGTGTGTTGCAATGACGTTTTTTAACCACTTTTTCTACCTCTCTCTGTTTTTCTGGATGCTCTTCAAAGCACTGCTCATCATCTATGGAATAGTGGTTGTTTTTCATAGGATGATGAAGTCCCGAATGATGGCTCTTGGCTTTGCCATCGGCTATGGGTTCCCATTGGTTATTGCTGCCACCACAGTTGCTGTCACACTTCCAGAGAAAGGCTACGTGAGGCATGATGCTTGCTGGCTTAACTGGGATAATACCAAAGCCCTCTTGGCCTTCGCCATCCCAGCCTTGGCCATTGTGGCTGTGAATCTACTTGTGGTTTTGGTTGTTGCTATCAACACTCAGAAGCCCTTTATTGGCAGTTCCAAGTCTCAAGATGTGGCCATAATTTTGAGGATCAGTAAAAATGTTGCCATCCTCACCCCACTGCTAGGATTGACCTGGGGTTTTGGTATAGCCACCCTCATAGAAGGCACACCATTGGCAGTCCACATAATCTTTGCCCTGCTCAATGCTTTCCAGGTAAGTTCCAAGAGGGAGACTTGTTTAATTAATTAATATTTTTAATCAATATTTCACTTATAACATATTATCATTTTGTAATTTGTTATTCCGGTTTTCAAAAAAATGACTGATTTTAAGATAGACAACACAAAGTATTTATTTCATTTCCCTCCATAACATAGGGACATTTGGATGTGACTGTCAAATTGTATTGAAACAAACAGGCTGGTAGGGTGGGAATTTCCTTCCTTCTTATCCCACTAATCCTCCTATTCCTCTCCTAAAGTTTCAATGTGAGAAGCTGACCTGCTCTTATTACAGACTAGTCTTTGGTCTAGGGTATATGAGGCTACCCTCTCATGGCATACCTCAAAACAAACACCATTGTTATCCTTTCTCAAGGAGTTCAAGAACTCAGTGAATGAGTCATTTTTCCATGATATGCCATACTCTTTGGGTGTTATCCAGTCAGGAGTTGTCATATTTTGTGAGTTGTTATTCATAGAAATGAATCTTGCCACATGTTACCTGATTCCAAGTCACTTTTCCCTGGGTCTCAACCTTCTCATCTGTAAGATGAAAAGATAGATTTAATATGATCTCTATTGTCCTTTTTTTAAAAAACATACTTGATTGGCATTATTATAACTCTAAGGGCTATTTGACTCTATCTTGGCTACTAAGCTTGTACATTTAGGAAACTGTCATTAGCCAGACTGCTTTCCATAACTATGGGCAACAAACTATTTGGCAGGTTTATATTCTTAATTATGTTTGTAATGAGGGGTTGGCAAACTATGGCCTGCTGACTGTTTTTGTAAATAGTTTTATTGAAATACAGCCATACTTACTCATTTCCATTTTTCCTATAGCTGCTTTTTTTTTAAAAAAGATTTAATTTATTATTTTCAGATAGAAGGGAAGGGAGAGAGGCACTGAGGGAGAGAGACATCAATGTATAGTTGCCTTTCGCCTGCCTCCAGCTATGGACCTGGCTGGAGACCTGGCTTGCAACCTGGTTATGTGCCCTGGCTGGGAATCGAACCAATGACCTTTGGGTTCTCAGGCTGGCACCTATCCACTGAGCCACCAGCCAGGGCTATGGCTGCTTTTGAGCTACAGATGGCAAAGCTGAGGTACTTGTAACAGACATTGTGTAGCCTAAAAAACCTGAAGTATTTTATTATCTGCTTCTTTAAAAGAAAAAGAGAAAAAAAATTAATTAGTATTTATATAAAATAAATACAACTGCATAATAAAGCAGCTAAGTATTCCTATTAACATGTTATTACCACTCTATTTAAAATTTTGGTACAAAACATAAAACAAGTTTTAAATTAATGCCAACTCAGGTGGATTGTATATATCTTGCTTGTCATTCTTTACTAACTATAGAGAACATTTATTTCACTCTTTTTCTTGCATTACTTTTTTAAAAATATTTTATTTATTATTTACAGAGAGAGGGGAAGGGAGAGAGGCAGAGAAGGAGAGAAACATCAATGTATGGTTGCTTTTCATCTGCCTTCAGCCACGGACCTGCCTGGAGACCTGGCTTGCAACCTGGATATGTGCCCTGGCTGGGAATTGAACCAGCAACCTTTAGGTTCCCAGGCTGGTACCTTATCCACTGTGCCACTGGCCAGGGCTTTTTTTCTTGCATTACTTTGAAGAGAAACTTTTTTAAGTTTTTTGCTGTATTTTTTCAAATCAAAGGCTCCTGGGTTCATGTAAATTCTTCTCAACTCTTGAGGAGAGAAGAAAGATTTCCACCAGTTATTCTGGTGACTAATGATCTCATCTTATTTTTACTTTGCAACTTACTTGATCCTCTGAAAGTTCCATGATCAGATCATTTACTTTTCTCCTTTCTTAATAAAAACGGAAATACTTTAAAACAATAGTGACTCACATATTGAAATTTCAGTCTTCTGACAAGGGTTTCTTCACCATTAAACTATCTATGGAAACTGAGGCTTCCTTCCATTCTTATGTCAGGATCCAGATTTTTCTTGGACCTATGCATTTAAAAATATTGCCTTCCAATTATTGGAACTTTGTTAAGTGACCAAATATTTTAATTTGAGGAGACTCTGATCTTATAAGTTTCTGTAGTTTGTCTTTTATGAAGAAACCTCTTCCATCAGCCCTGAGAATCTGGTGTATAAGTAGTCTAGCATACAAATTTCATTTTCTCAAGACACCTTGCGTGACTGTGACTTTGAGCAATAAGAAATCATGTTATGCCTTATTATCATCATGAATAAGAACAACTTTCTTAATGTTTGGGAAGAAAGTATAGAGATTTAATGATGTTGAAAATTCTATTTCACATCTGTAGCCATTTAACAAATATTAGTAACTGTCATGCACAGACACAACAGTGATTGTTTTATTTAAGGTACATTCAAGAAAATACACCACAATGCATTATTATTTGAATCAGTAGAAAGTAAAGTTTCTAATGTCTGATAACAGTCCTAGAAGGTGTCCACAGAGTGGTATTAATATAACAGCTGGGACATGGCCTGCAAAACTCTCTCTCATACTTCTGTTAAATTTTGCCACAGGGGTTCTTCATCTTGCTATTTGGAACCATTATGGATCACAAGGTAACTTGAATTTGTTTCACTCATTGTAAATAATTTCCATATGGCTGAGGGAAGCAGGAGGGTGAAGCAGGTTTGATCAGAAAGCATGATCCATGGGAGTTAAGTCTGTGGGGGTGATTCAAGGCATCAGCTGTGAAAGGGAAAGAGCTCTGTTGTCTCATTTCCTGCACTTCATCAAGTCAACAGAAGGCTGTACGGGAGTACAGCTAGTGAAAAGAATTAAAACCATAACCACAAGTCTGTTCTTAATTGTAAACCTCATTACAACTACACCTCAACCAACGTTTAATAATAACGTTATTATTTGCCAAACACTGTCCTAAGCCATCCAACGCTGTTAAGTGTTCTCAAAAGTTTCAAGACACAAGTCTGGCATTGCGGATGTTGTCATTTATACACTGTTATTGCTTCTTCAGATCAGAGATGCTTTGAAGATGAAGATGTCTTCACTGAAGGGACAGCCAAGAGTAGCAGAGGTAAACCTCTTCCTTTCCCTTTCAATGCTAGAGGGTTATTGTGCTCAGCAGTCACACAGACAAATATATAGTTCAGCATTCAGGATTTATTAGCAAAGTGAATCATTAGGGCATACCTCCATTCATTAGTATCTTCATTCAACAAATACTGGAGTATCCTGCTAAAGCTTAAAGTGAGCAGAATATACACCTCAAGAAAATTTTTCACGCAGGATATATTTCAACCTGACATTTATACTGCTGATATGGTTAACCTGGACCCAAGATCATGTATTCATAAAATGCTAGTGGACAGAAATGAGAAATGAATGATCAATGAAATTCTAGTCTACCTTGCTTAATGCACAGGTAAGGAAATCAAGGCTCAGAGTACTTGAGATTTATCCAAAGTCACCCAGCTCACCATGAGAATTAACGTTCTGCTTGCTCAGTAAACCAAATTCAGTGGAGTAAAGTGTCTATGTACTTACAGATCTTGAAGATGATAACTTTTGTCCAACCTATCTGTCTTTTCAAATAACAACTAAAATTGCTACCATTGCTATGTTATTTCAAAATAAGTCATTTACTCAACTAACAGTTTCTAAATAAGAACTACTACCTTAAAAACAAACAAAAAACTTTCTGGACATGTTAGGATTCACCATTAATGGTTATCTGATATTGAGTGTGACTTTAAAAATTGTTCATCAAGTCAATGATGGGCATTTTTATTTCACCTTTTAACATTTCTGAAATCAATATGTATCTACCAATCAATGGCATGTCATGGTTTAATTAGAAAGTTTTTTTTTCTTTTTCTTTCTTTATGGAACATAAAAATAACATTGTAGCTCCCAATGTTAGATTCAGTGAAATATAATAATTTAATTCTGTGTAGCTGTGCTAGTGTCTTTCTTTATTTTTACATGTTTATCTCTAGGCAGGCATATTCATCACTATAAATATATGAGGCCTGTCCAGAAAGTATCAAGCCATACAATGTTTTATTTATTTACTTATTTATTTATTTTTAAATTATTGTTGTTGTATTACATCCATCCCCTTTTTGCTCCCCTCTGTCTCCCTCCCCACCCACCCATTCCCCCCAAAGTCAATCCCACCTGTTGTCCATGTCCATGGTTCCTTTATACTAGGTTCTTGTCTAAGCTGCTCCCCTTTCTTGCCTCTGCCTTCCCCCTCCCCCCAACCCCTTTCCCCCTGACCACTGAAGGCCTATTCCTTGTGTTCATATACTTGGTTCTGTTTTGCGTGTTGTTAGTTTTGTTCATTATAGTCCTGCAATGGGTGAGATCATATGGCATTTGTCCTTCACTGACTGGCTTATTTCACTAAGCATAATACTCTCCAGTTCCATCCATGTTGTTGCAAAGAGTACAAGTTCCTTCTTTCTTTCTGCTGTATAGAATTCCATTGTGTAAATGTACCAAAGTTTTTTGATCCAATCATCCACTGATGGGCACTTAGGCTGTTTCCAGCACTTGGCTATTGTAAATAGTGCCACTATGAACATAGGTGTACATAGGTTCTTATGAATTGGTGTTTCAGGATTCTTTGGGTATAGTCCAAGTAGTGGAATTGCTGGATCAAAAGACAGTTCCATTTTTAGTTTTTTAAGGAAACCCCATACTGTTTTCCACAGTGGGTGCATCAGCCTACATTCCCACCAACAGTGTATGAGGGTTCCCTTTGCCCCGCATCCTCGCCAACACTTGTTTGTTGATTTGCTGATGATTGCCATTCTGACAGGTGTGAGGTCGTGGTATCTTAATGCAGTTTTAATTTGCATCTCTCTGATGACTAGTGGTGATGTTGAGCATTCTTTCATATGCCTCTGGGCCCTTTGTATATCTTCCTCAGTGAGTTGTCTGTTCAGGTCCTTTGCCCATTTTTTAATTGGGCTGTCTGTCTCCCTGGTGTTGAGTCGCGTTAGTTCTTTATATATTTTGGAGATCAGACCCTTGTCTGAGGTATCATTGGCAATTATGTTTTCCCATACAGTTGG